>OZ020308.1:29233641-29606022 GCA_963971305.1 Arcuatula senhousia | reverse complement strand
ATGAAATGTATACCAATAGAGCAAAACATATTTAAAATCTCAAACAGTCTCTTTTTAGTTCGAACACCAATGCGGACTCCGGGTGGCGAATAGGCCCGCAGCAGCGCTGAGCTTGTCGGTAAAAGTCCACTAAAGAGCGCTCAGAAACATGACTTCGGGTCAGGCCGCTTTGCCCTCAAAGCGACTGGGATGTGTGCCCGAGGTGGTTGAATGGGGCAGCCCTGACATCGAGAGATGCTGGTTCGTCAGGCAACAATGCGGAAAACCTGACCGTAAACCATAGTGGTGCACCGTGTTGGGAAAAATGTCACGTTTCTCGCACGTTAAAGAACCCTTCTGCAGGTCTAGGTAAGAGTAGGACCCGTAGGATTCCCATGCAGGCGGCTAAATTGACCGTCCCCATCCATTACTCCTTTTTCCAGTGGCAGTCAAAACCTTCCTACCCGATTGTCCTCGTGTCCGCATTTCTTCGACTTCATCATCATTTCATGTTCATTGTATCACCACTTTCATATTCATCTCCCGGATATAGCCGAAATCGTGCTGCTTGGAGGTAAAACAATAACTAACTTACTAATTTTTTGTTCGACGTTTTCAATGACTCAAATTTAAGATAGTGTTCTGGTGTATAGAATGTACATTTTGTTTGCAAAAGACTATTGCTTGCTTAAGTGTTCAGCTCATGAAGAAGTTTTGCAAAGTCTGCATAAGGTGGACAATGTCAGATGACCCATTTCAAGGGTTATAGCCCTAAAATTGGGAAAAAAATTGTGATGATGTGACCAAAATAGAATTCTTGCAGATTTGAATATAGGAACAAATTGTGATGTAAATACAGATAGAAACAAAACTACCAAACTTTGCGGATTATTCTTAAATGACCAAGAGAAAAAAAATATCGGGAGAAATTGAAGAACGCAATAGTCCTGACTTGATACAGGCATTTCAAAAAAGTAAGTGATTGAGTGAGTGAGTTGGTGTTTTATTCCCGTGCAACGCTATCAAGGTTAATTTACAGGCGATGAACATGAAACAAGGATGATCAAATGAACATGAAATGATGATAATAAATGAAATATGGGTGGGGAGGGAAACAAAGGAACGGTAAATTTTGAAGAACCACAGGAAAAGGGGAGAGGTCAGCAGGGGCAGAAAAATAGCCTATGTGGTGCACTACAGGTACTTGGCCACCCACAAAGGGGTCTTTTTCGTGTATGAAGCGTGGCAGTCATCACACACGTTGGCCCACTATGGTCGGCGGTCAGGGTTTCGTATAATAGACCTGACAATCCCCGCGGACGAGGGCCACCCTATTCAGCCACCTAGGGTACACACTTGGTCGCTCTGTGGGTTCAGCAATGACCCGACGTCAAATTACCAAGACCCGAAGTCGCCTCCTACGACAAGCTAGGCTCTGATGCGGGCCTATTTGCCACCCGGGCCCCGCACGGGAGCATTTCTTAAGAAATAGTTGTCGCCTGTCCATAGCCAGAAATCTCAAACAAGACTTTTTAGCTCACCTTGCCTAAGGCAATGTGAGCTTTTGTCATCACTTGCGCGTCCGTCGTTCAACTTTTCAAAAATCTATTTCTCTGAAACCGTTAAGTCATGTGTAATGAAACTTTTAGAAGGGAATTTTTGTAGTATGTCCTCTACAATACTATCGTCCGAAATTTTGATTCGACAAAAAACATGGCCACCATGGCTAAAATATAACAAAAGGGTAAATTGCACTTTTTTGGCAGATTACTCAAAAACCGTAACAGATATTAAAATTTGGCATTGGGTAAAAGTAATCAGCACATCAAGATCTACCTGCCCTGAAATTTTGAAGAAGATCTGACAATCGCTGTAGGAGTTATTGCCCTTTTTATTGATTTTTTCTAAATTTTGCACATTTAAGACGTCCCGTGCGGGGCCCGGGTGGCGCGCAGCAGAGCCTAGCTTGTCGTGAGGCGACTAAGGGTCTTGGGATTCTGACGTCGGGTCAGTGCTCAGCCCACAGAGAGCCCAAGTGTGTACCCTAGGTGGCTGAATAGGGTGGCCCTCGTCCGCGGGGATTGTCAGGTCTATAATACGAAACCCTGACCGCCGACCATAGTGGGCCAACGTGTGTGAAGACTGCAACGCTTCATGCACTTAAAAGACCCCTTTGTTGACCGCCAAGTAGTGCACCACATAGGCTAAATTTGCCGCCCCTACCCACTTCTCCCCTTTTCCTGTGGTTCTTCAAAATTTACGGTTCCTTTGTGTCCCATCCCACCCCCATATATCATTTATCATCATCATTTCATGTTCATTTTATCATCCTTTTCACCCGTTCGGGTTCCGGGTGGCGAATAGGCCCGCAGCAGCGCTAAGCTTGTCGGTAAAAGTCCACTAAAGAGCGCTCAGAAACCCGACATCGGGGTCAGGCCGCTTTGCCCACAAAGCGACTGGGATGTGTGCCCATGGTGGTTGAATGGGGCATCCCTGATATCGAGAGATGCTGGGTCGTCAGGCGATAATGCAGAAAACCTGACCGCAAACCATTGTGGTGCACCGTGTTGGGAAAAATGTCACGTTCCTCGCACGTTAAAGAACCCTGCTGCAGGTCTAGGTAAGAGTAGGACCCGTAGGATCCCCATGCAGGAGGCTAAAATTCCCGTCCCTACCCATCACTCCTTTTTCCAGTGGCAGTCTAAAATCTCCTACCCGATTGGCCTTGTGTCCCCATTTCCTCCACTTCATCATCATTTCATGTTCATTGTATCACCACTTTCATGTTCATCTCCCGGATATAGCCGAAATCGTGCTGCTTGGGAGTAAAGCAATAACTAACTAACTATCATCCTTTTCATGTTCATCGCCTGTAAGTTGCACGGGCGTTTAACACTAACTCCCACACTCACACAGTTTAGACCAATATCTTGAAAACTAAACAAGATATTGGAAATTTTTTTTACTGCATATGGTTCAGCACATCAAGATCTACAAAAGTTATAACAGAGTCAAAGTTGTAGGACCGTTCCTTTAGAAGTTATACCCTTGGATCGTAAAAAATGACCATTTTCACAGCTTAAACTGTTAAAAAATCTTCTCCTCTGAAACTGCTTTGCAAAATGTAATAAAACTTGGTAGGGTTGTTCTGTAGTATGTCGTTTACAAAATCGTCATTCGAAATTTTGATTCGACAAAAAAACGTGGCCGCCATGGCTAACAATAGAACATAAGGGTAAATTGCAGGGTTTGTTCGAAATTGCTCAAAAATGGTAACAGATATAAAAAATTCTGTTTAGGTAATAGTGATCAGCACATCAAGATCTACCCGCCCTGCAGGTTTGAAGATGACCTGACAATGGTTGATATTGTCCTTTTTATTGTTTTTTTCTCCTTAAAGTTTTGCTCTTTTTTTATCTAAAAATTTTGTAATAGGGTCAAAGTTGTAAGACCTTTTTTGATAAGAGTTTTTTCTCTTAAAACATAAAAAATGATAATTCCACAGAGTAGCAGTCCTTTGCTACAATATTCAGCTTATAGGTATCTTTGAATACAAGGTGAGCGATTCAGGCTCCTGGGAGCCTCTAGTATGTATTTGTCAATGTAATGTTTTTGTTATTTGTTTAGGAGTCGTATATTTCTTTGACTATTTCAGAATACAATACAAAAACGGATATAGAACGGTTGATATGGTTATGCCTATATCAATATTTTAAAGAGTAAACCCTCGTCAGCAGCATTTAAATGAAAACATTGGGACATCACACACTAATAACTGAATGAAAAGTTCTCAACCAAAAAGTTCGAACAGGAAAGGACTGAATTTGAATTGCATGAATCGCATTTTAGCCTTGGGCAAGTCTCAAATGACAAACAGCGCCTGTACTGGCTTCGCTGAAGGCTGCTGGGTGTATTTCATTGTAGTTTTTTGCTCACCTGGACCAAAGGTCCATGTGAGCTATTGCCATCACTTGGCGTCCGTCGTCGTCTGTCGTCGTCCGTCGTCGTTAACTTTTCTTTGAAAATCTTCACCTCCGAAACGACTGAAGGGATTGCTTTGAAACTTTCCACACTTCATCTATGGGATGTCCTCTACCAAGATTGCACAAATGGTGACCGCCGTCCAAACAACATGGCCGCCGTTACTAAAAATAGACTAGGGGGATCAGACTACTGTTTTTGGCTTGTAAATCAAAAAGTATAAGAGATAGATGAATTCTGATGCCACGCTACTGCTTCAGCATCAAAAGCTCTACAAAAGTCTCCATTGAGTCTAAGTTGTCAGATGACCCCTTATAGGAGTTATGGCCCCTTAAAGGTGAAAAATAGCATTTTTTCATGTTTTTGGCCTATAGAATGAAAACTATTACAGATAGAGAAAAGTTGTTGCTTGCTTAAATGTTCAGCTCATTTAGCTCTACAAAAGTCTCCATAGGGTCAAAGTTGTCAGATGAACCCTTATAGGGGTTACAGCCCCTAAAATAACGTTTTTTTCATATTTTTGGCCTATAGAATGAAAACTATTACAGATAGAGAAAAGTTGTTGCTTGCTTAAATGTTCAGCTCATTTATCTCTACAAAAGTCTCCATAGGTCAAAATTGTCAGATGAACCCTTATAGGGGTTACAGCCCCGAAAATAACGTTTTTTCATATTTTTGGCCTATGGAATGAAAACTATAGCAGATAGAGAAAAGCTGTTGCCTGCTTAAATGTTCAGCTCATCAAGCTCTACAAAAGTCTCCATTGGATCAAAGTTGTCAGATGACCCCTAATAGGGGAAACGCCCCTTAAAATGACGTTTTTCCATGTTTTTGGCCTATAGAATGATAACTATAGCAGATAGAGAAAAGCTGTTGCTTGCTTAAATGTTTAGTTCATTTTGCTACACAAAAGTCTTCACAGGGTCAAAGTTGTCAGATGACCCCTTATAGGGGTAACAGCCCCTAAAATGACGTTTTTTCATGTTTTTGGCTTAGTGAATGAAAACTATAGCAGATAGAGAAAAGCTGTTGCTTGCTTAAATGTTCAGTTCATTTAGCTCTACAAAAGTTCTCATTGGGTCAAAGTTGTCAGATGACCCGTAAAATAACATTTTTTTTCATGTTTTTGGCCTATAGAATGAAACTATAGTAGAAAGAGAAAAGCTGTTGCTTGCTTAAATGTTCAGCTCATTTAGCTCTAGAAAAGTGTTTACATGTTTAGGGTTGACTCAAGACCAGTTGAGCGATTCAGGCTCCTGGGAGCCTCTTGTTAAATTTTCCTCTGTTTGTGCGGGCTGTGTTGCGTACACCTATTTCACATCTCATTATTATCCGAAGGCAAATGATAATGTTTTGCTGTTCGATGTACAAGATGTACTGTGGTTTCATTCGTAGGGTGTCAATTTTCGTGATTTTCGTTGTTGGACTTTACCCACGAAAATTTGATGCCCAACGAAAAAAAAATTAACCTTAATTTGCATTCTGCAGTTTCAAAACCACGAATTTAAGAATCCACGAACTAGTTCTTTTTCATCAAACAACGAAAATTTGTACCCTCGAAAATAAATGAATCAACCGAATGTACATACAGTATACGTATGTATGGTGTTAGTGTCCAGGATAATCCCCGTAGCCACTGATAGTAAAACATGAAACTTGACAATATATTGTTTTGTGAGTCGGGACTGTCCGAACGATTTCGGAATTTTGACCAGAGGAACATATTTTTCCTGTCATGCAACTTGTCATTGATGATTTGGAATAAGGAAATGAAACTTTGCTCAGGTGTGTATTATGCCGAAGGTTTCGGAAAGTTTTATTGCCCCTATAGACTGGGCTACATAGGAAGCAGAAGGGCGCATGTTTCCTTTGTCACGGAACTCCTCCTAAGTTATTCGGAAAAAGGCAAGAGATTCTCATCCTTAAACCATTTATATTCTTATTCCTAATAAAACAATCTGTATGTTAATACAATTGAAAATGCTTATGATCATTTTTGCCAGTCGTTTGCCCTTATAATATCAAACACCATAATAGCGCGGGGATATGCAGCGTGGCAACTTTGACTGGTTTTCAACTGATCTTAGGAGTAAGACCATATTCTGAGTGCCTACATGGCTCAAAATGCAAAACGATTGTTGAACGCATTAAAATAGATCATCGAACTTGGAGTATCAGTCTCAATATCCAAGTGAAAAGAAAAACACATCGAACACATACCGGTAAAAGTTATAGATCGCAATGGCTATGATTTTGTGCATGCATTGCAAATAAAATGGTGGATTAAACCAGGTTTAGTGGCGCGCCAAACCTTTCTCTTTCATTTTGATCTTAGGGTCCGGTAGTAACACAAAACGCAACACAGTGAGAGGGCATAATTATGATAATCATCTCCGTACAACAATCAGCAAAACACTAATCAAAACAATCACTTACCAATAATTTAAACATAATTTTGAATTTTTGCACCAGTGACAAATAACGAAGGCAGATTTTTCTAGGGACCGTATGAAACGTATTTTCTTGTAACCTTGGTCTAACAGTCGGTCACGTTGGTCACGGAGACGGCGTTGTCGTATCAAAATCAGAAAATAAATTGTACGAGCCCTGTCATATCGAATACTAGTAAGTTTGATTTATAAACACCGAAAGTTGCTTTCAAGATTAGGGAAATTAGTAAATTGAAAAGTCGTCTCTTTTATCGTTAACTGTTGTACTGAGATGACCATCAAGGTGCAAGTCCAAAAATGAAGTGAATCAATCGGATTCGGTGGTTTCCCTAAGTACTACTTTTTCTAAGAATCAGGCAGAAACCATAAAAAGGGTGGCACATCGATAATCAATACACCAAAAAATTTCAAAAGTATTAGGTAAAGCAACCCCAGTAAACTTTCTTGACCACCAGATTTTTCAGTCAGTCTTGGGTTTAGGAGATATTACCCGTCAAAATTTAGTTACATTGTACAGTGAAAAGTATGGGAAAATTTCCCGCCATAATTTTCCCTATATAACCAGTCAAAAAATATTTAGGCACTTACTACATTTTTAAATGTAAAAAATGCTTTGGGTTGGTTTTTATGGAAAAATGAATGCATCTATATCCCATAATCCAAAAATTGAAATTATCAATGTGCCACCCCCTGCCTGATCCATATGTTGTATAGTACTTAATCTCTGACACTGGAAGCTATATCAAAGAAATCAATCTACCAAACGAAGCGTTGTTGACAGAAAAGACAGCGTCGATAAATCTGAATGTAAGGTAAAAGAACCTTGCCTTTTTCATCTTCTTTTTCTTTACGAGTTTTTGAAGAACTTCAGTCTAGTAACAATATAAAAAACAAATCGGCAAGGAGAGGAGCATCCTCGGAAACCCAGGGTTCCTCTCTCGCTTACTCATTCATGAGTATTAAAGCGAGAGAAGAAACTCTGGGTTTCCGAGGATGGGAGAGGAGCACAATTTGTGCATATTGGAATGCCAGCAAAATTTCTCCTCCAAATGTGACAAATATTGTGTCAATAAGACAATCAAGCATACTGCAAACTTGGCCCCATTGTGTAACAAATTTTATCTTTATAAAATGTTAAACTTTTCGTGTGGCATTGTGGTGTACAGTTTGAAAAAAATTAAAGCTTTCAAAGAATGAACGTCAGAAAATATCCAGGATTTAGAATTATTTAATAAATCGTTTGAGGTCTTTAAAATCCACATGTAATTGTTAAAATATAATAAGTACCTAGATTTTTTTATTGGTTATATAGGGAAACATTATGGCGGGGAATTTTACCGTACTTTTCACTGAACAATGTACTGGTAACTAAATTTTAAGTAGTAATTTCTCCTTTACCCAAATCAAATTTAAAAATTTAGTGGTCATAACAAAGTTTTCTGTGGTTGTTTTTAATTACCGAAATCTTCTGAAACTGTTTTGTGTATTTATTATCGATATGCCACCCTTATAATGGAATCTGTTTGCTTCTTAGAAAAGAAAGTACCTAAATGGTTGAAGAGCTGTTGCAATTTTGCTCACGATATATCATGATATGGACAGTCGCAAAAGACACTAAGACAGCAAGGCAAACGGTTGTTTTCTATAAATCCCTAAACTATGTGTACAGTTTGATACCTTTTAAATGACAATTCTTTTTTATTTTTTTTGCATGTCACTGAAATGTAATTTTGCGTGACTGAGAGCTGTTTTTAATATCGAGGAAAAATCTTCACCAGATGGGTAATTTTGAGTTGAAAAACAATTCAAGGAAACATTTTTTATTTATTTATCTGGTTAAAAATTATCACAAAGACGTTCTACGAAAGTGTCAAGTTATAACGGAAAACAAAGATGAGTGCAGAAAAGACCTAGATTTATAAATTGGTTGCCTGAAACTTTAATGACGTCCAGGTAAATTTTATAAAGGTGGGACGATACCAAATGGCATATATCCAGATTTAAATGAAAATTGGTCGACACATAGTTCTTAGTGATATACATCCATATATGAAATAAAAAATGGGGGTCACGGACCTCGTTTTTCAAATAAATGCATTTGAAAACTGCATTTCTGGCGGGAAATTAACAAAGACATATAGGAAAAAATGAGTTTCAACACCAATAATTTTTACTTTTAATACACAAAAATGGACTAACGATATCCAAATTTTGACCAAAAACTAATATAATATTCCTTGTAAAATTTGCGATGCATTGATGTAAAATAAAGGACATGTCACGGACTTCGTTTTTAAGGTACATGATAGTGAACATTGCCTATACGTGAAAACAGTAGCGTAGCTTGCACTGAGGCAACCGAGGCACTTGCCTCGGTAGAAAAATTGACAAGTGAAAAAATAAAAACATGGGGGGAAAATATTTACTCTAAAAATTAAACAAAAGAACGTTACTCAGAATGTTCCTTGATATCTTCCTTGGTTGTTGGTGTAAAATTAAAACAGTGACAGTTTGAGTCAAGTTTGTTATTAATTCCTCTAGTCTTTGCTCAACATATTCTTAGGTACAAATGCGTTCCGTAGCTTTCGCAATCTCTATAGAATTTTTTACAGTTGTATTTCTAAGCTCAGTGTTTTGACATAACGACTAATTCCTGTTGTTAGTACTTATATCAATTCTGATATCTACACATCACAAATTAAAGTCCAGCGATGAAAGAAATCCGGGAAAAAAATATAGTTTGTTTTGGCCCTGTGTCGGATAACCTTCATGATTATAAAAATACTGTTCATCGATTAACGAAAGTTATATATGATTTTAAGTCAAGGTATGCCACATTCATACCTAAATTTTGCACTTCAACCAAAATCAGTTATATTAATGGTTAAAGAGGGAAATATTCTGATTCAAATATTTCTTTTAATTATAAGCTTTTTGTCAGTCTCTTATGAAAATGACTTATTGACATCATAAAATCTGTTGGTTTCATACGAAAAATCACATTTTTTTCCGGCAGGGGGGCTTCGCCCCCCAGACCCCCCACCAGGGGGCTTCACCGGCAGCCCCCTGGACCCCTGCCTCGGTATATATTAAACCCAAGCTACGCTACTGGAAAAACGCAATAGAATCTAACTAAAATTGACGTTGCTTTTCACGACGTTCAGACGGATTTTTCAGTGTACAGGAACGTCGTTTTTAACGTAACGTCCCACCTTAAGCTTTAAAATGTATCCAGCGGGCATACAATCAGCTAAGAAACATAGCAACCGCATATTCAAGCCTCGTATTTACAAGCAATTCAGCTCAGTGCAAGTCGACAAATTTGGATTTGTATATAATGCGCATATTATCTATGTAAAACATTCATGCGCGTAAAAAAGCCAGGACCGTTGAGATGTTCAATTTCCCAAGAATGTAATATGTAACTTATATGTCGACTTTTTTACTTCAAGGGGCCTTGGTTTTTCGTTCTGATCAGAAATTTGTTTTTATCCTGCAATGAGCTATTTCTTTGAACACATCCTCGGAAACCCAGGGTTTCTTCTCTCGCTTACTCATTCATCACCCCTGGGACATTTGGTATGAATTTGTTCGTTTCGAGTTCAGGATCTGATCTTGAACTTGATATTATTTGTATATAGAACACGGTGTAGGATCATATCGACTCCTTTCGGCGATTTTTGCGTTGCGCGGCTCCTTTCGGTTATTGCAACGACTCCTATCGTATAAATACAGGGTATGAGTCTACAAAAACATGGAAAATGAAGACCTAAAAAGGTGAATTTGTATAAAGTCAATATTTCACGGAACACCCTTTAAATTGAATTACATGTTAACGTAACCAACACTCTAAAACAAATATCTGTTTTATTCTAGAAAGCAAAACAAAGCATACCTGCATAATGTAGATTTTTGATTAATAGTAGTAATATTCAGCAAACCATTTAAATTTTATTACAAAGAGTTTGACGAATATTGATTTTCCTATGCCGAAAACATAAAACCTGTTAGATATATTCCATAAAATGCACCTAAACTGAGTATATCTTGAAGTACGAGCAACGCCTCCTGTAAGCTTGACAAATATGCTTAAGAATTCGCGCAACGACTCCTATTAATTGAGCAACGACTCCTTTTAGTTTGAGCAACGACTCCTTTTAATTTTCAATATTATGTATTACGGGTGTAGGAAAGTATATGAAACGACTGTAATAATGATTTAAACAACAAAAACGCACACACACACATCATAATACTAAAAAGAAACTAAAATTATCAATATAGAGTAATTTTTGTTTTACAGAAAACCTATTAAACGGAAAAAATCCTCACTATGGCTCCACAAGCCAAAACGGAGAAAGCTACATGGAGAAGACAACGGTGTACAAATAGAGACTGACACACCCATCAATAAAAACAACACGTTTGGGTATTGACTTGAAAAGCTTGTGTGATGTTTAAAACTAGTAATACCAAACATATAAGCCAGAAACAAGTTTAAGTCGCATTGGATAAATCTAAAGCGACCAATCAGAAAGCTCGATACAAAACTTTCAAAAACGAAGTTTTTCTTGCGTTATGTCCCAGGGGTGATGAATGAGTAAGCGAGAGAAGAAACCCTGGGTTTCCGAGGATGCATTGAACAATACAGCTATACAGATATTGTTCAATGATATCCGTGCATTAGCAGGATTTTACTATTGTGGTGACAGGATATCACTTCCACTGGTCCCACTTCCCAGTTTGAGCATTGCCAAGGTATAACATCAGGAAACAGTAACGTCACAGCACATGCTTTGGCGCAAACTTTGATTGCTTCAATTGTTTTTGCCCGAAAATCGCTATTTTCAGCTTTACAGTTGTCAATTTGGGGTTGCAGGATAAACACAATATACATTGTACGTACATTGCCAATCATATAACAATTATTTGTGCTCGCTACGAAACATGATAATAAAGCTCGCTAAAAGCTCGCCATTATCATGTTTCTAAAGCTCGCACAAATAAATGTTATATTTTCTCGCAATGTACCTATATTGTATATAAATGAGTTGCGAAAGAATTCCCAATCAGCTGCACTTCTTTTAAGAATTTTTGTTCTTTACCTCTGCTGCCGATTTTTGTTTTTTTAATTCGTCAAAAATCAAATTTCAAATACTTTCAAAGTAAATATATTAAGTTCAATGGCCAATCCTTTAAGCTTCGACATACTTCTTTTTAAAGGGACGGAGCTGTCAATTGATCCGTAGAGAATTTTTTGGACACACGAAATGTTTCGAGCCTTACACGAAGGTTTTATTTTGTTCTTTTTGTATTAAAAAGTATGCAGGCCAATGTAAAGAGACTTCTGAGAATTTGATATTTTAGTTTTCACAGAAACGCACTTATCTCAAAATATTCCTACTGAAGATATACTTTTAGACAACTTTTCAAACAATATTATCCGCAAAGATCGTAACAGTTTTGGTGGCGGCATTCTTATTTATTGCAAAGACGATTTGTACATAAAACGCATCCAAGAACTTGAAAATAATACTGACGAAACACTGTGGGTCGAAATATACGGCCGAGGTGTAAAAATCATACTTTGTGCGGCCTATAAACCTCCATCAACTGATACTGAATTATTCCTCACACGTTTAAACCATGCAATTGGCTTAAGCTATCAATTAGGTGACAATCTCGTGGTCACGGGCGATCTGAATTGTGACCTTCTTGAAACTAACAATAAGCTTCAAGATACAATTAATCTTTTCAATCTACGAAATATTATATCCAAGCCGACAAGAGTCACTGATAGATCGAGTTCACTTCTTGACCCAATTATAATTAGTGAAACTCTTTCGTATAGTTTCACAGATGTAATTGATGTACCACCTGACGTGTCCGATCATAAAGCATCTATTACTTTTATTGATTGTCCGAATAAGGTCAAGGGTACTTTTAAACGTGACGTATGGTTATATGATAAGATAGACAAACAGAAGTTTGAAACCTTACTTGAAAATACTGATTGGAATGAGTTATTACCTGCAGATATGGATGTTGATGAAATGTGCAGATCATTTACTGAAATATTTCTAAATATTGCAAAAGAAAGCATACCGACCAAGACTGTTACTGTTCGGAAGCGCGATAAACCATGGTTTAGTAATGAATTGAGACGCGAAATTCGAAAGAGGGACCGACTAAGAAAAATTGCTCTACAATCCAAAAATGATAGGGATGTGGCGAGGTACAAACAGCAGAGAAATAGGGTAAATAATCTTATAAAGGTAGCAAAAGAAAAATTCGAAGAAAACCTAGATAATCATGATAATATAATACTCGAAAGCGCTTCTACGCCTAAAACTTATTGGAAAATTATGAAGATGTTATTAAAATCAAACAAAGGATTATCTGACATTCCTCCTCTTTAAGCCCCAGTCACACTGTCACGTTTCGGCACCCCGTTTTACTACGTTTCTAAAACGTAGTGAAACGGCTATATACGTAACGAAACGTACCGACACGTAGTTGAAACCGGGTACATACGTAGAGATACCTGGTCGCAAACGTGGGGTGTCCCGTTTGTATCGTTTGCACGACACAAACGTGGCGAAACGTGGCTAAAAAAATAAACGTAGCAGATACGTAGTAGAACGTGGTAAAACGTCGTTTAAACGTGTTAAAACCTAGTGGAAGCGTAACAAAAACCCAGTAAAACGTAGCAGAATGCCAACCACCAGGTTTTACTACGTTTTCCTAGGTATTAACTACGTTTCACGAGGTTTTATGAGGTTATTGTACGTTTTTTAACGTTTAATGTTACGTTTCGCACGGCTTTTTCACGTTTTTGTAGGTATCATCACGTTTTACTATGCTTACTCTTTCATTTCGCCTATTTTTGCACCCTTGTTTTGTAAAAAATCGTCATTTTGATCACTTTAAAAGGAAACAAGAGGCTCCCAGGAGCCTGAATCGCTCACTTGGTCTTAATGTCAACCCTTTGAAGAATTTTGTATAGCTAAATGAGCTGAATGTTTAAGCAATAAAAAGCTTTTCTCTATCTGCAATAGTTTTCATTCCAAAGCAAAAAAACACTATTTTTCACCTTTAAAGGACCATAACCCCTTAAAGGGGTCATCTGACAACTTCGACCCTAAAAAGACTTTTGTAGAGCTAATTAAGCTAAACATTTAAGCAAGCAACATCTTTTCTCTATCTGCAAAAGTTTTCTTTCTTTAGGCCAAAAACACTATTTTTTGCCTTTAAGGGGCCGTAACCACTATAAGGGGTCATCTGGCAACTTTGACCCTATGGAAACTTTTGTAGAGCTAAATGAGCTGAACATTTAAGCAAGCAACAACTTTTCTCTATCTGCAATAGTTTTCATTCCATAGGCCCACTATTTTTTGCCTTTAAGGGGCCATAACCCCTATAACCCCTATAAGGGGTCATCTGACAACTTTGACCCTATGGAGACTTTTGTAGAGCTAAATGAGCTGAACATTTAAGCAAGCAACAGCTTTTCTCTATCTGCAATGGTTTTCATTCTATAGGCCAAAAACACTATTTTTTGCCTTTAAGGGGCCGTAACCCCTATAAGGGGTCATCTGACAACTTCGACCCTATTTTTCACCTTTAAGGGGCCGTAACTCCCATAAGGGGTCATCTGGCAACTTCGACTCAATGGAGACTTTTGTAGAGCTTTTGATGCTGAAGCAGTAGCGTGGCATCAGATTTCATCTATCTCTTATACTTTTTGATTTACAAGCCAAAAACAGTAGTCTGACCCCCCTGGTCTATTTTTAGCAACGGCAGCCATGTTTTTTGACGAATCAAAAATCCCCACATCAGTTCTGTGGGGGATACCCTAAAGTACCACCAGACCAAATTTGGTTTGAATCTGTGCAGCCGTTTCAGAGGAGAAGAAGTTTGAAGAAAAGTTAACGACGACGACGGACGACGACGACGGACGACGACGACGACGACGACGACGGACGCCAAGTGATGGCAATAGCTCACATGGCCTTTGGCCAGGTGAGCTAAAAAGTACTATGAAATTGGTATAAATTACGGTATGCTGATGAACGAGCATACGCGTATTCTGATAGATAAGACTGTTGTTGATTCAGTACAACCAGGAGCGGTATCAGATGATTAGAAAAACGCGTTTATTTTTGGTGAGACATTGGAAAAGTAGGAGATTCCAGTTCGGAATGTACGAACAGTTTTAGAAGAACTTGGGCGCGAGGATATATTGTTTCCTTCCTTTAGAAACTTTTTGCTAGTTGATCCAGCTAAGTTTTAGGAGAATATTGTTAGAATGACATAAAGCAACTACCAGTTGGCTTATCTCTTGCATTTGTCCTCATCACAGCGGTTTGTCAGTTTTTCTGTAACCATTTTTTTTTTAATAAATGACTGTGGGATAAAACTATAAGGTGATTCTTTTCTCTTAGTGCAAGGGAAAGAGGAAAAGACTGAAATAGTACTTTGTGTGAAAGTTTTAAAGCTGTTTAATATAAGCATTTTGAGAGCTAAACCACAGTAGTGATATCCCGCTTCAAAGCTTTAGTATTCGGTTAACAGAAAGTAGATGACCTAGGAGTATGAAATAGCTATACACCCTATTATACCATATGATGAGATTGAAGGCAAATACGACATATAGTTAGACAACTGTGATAGGAATTTTGCATCCATGTTCAACATGTTTAAAACAAACTAAGAACCTAAAATTATTATGCACCGTTTGGTACTACAGTATACAGTAAATGCAAAATATCATATCTATTGTATTTTAAAGCTGTTGGAAAATTGTGACGAAATTTTATTTCACAGACAGACGAACGGACGGACATTGGTAATATAGTATACCATTAGTGATCATTAGTCTTTGGAGCGATAAACGAAATCACAACTTACTTTCCTCCTCAAATCAAACACTTCCTCTTCCTGGTGAATATATTATTTTAATAAATTTTGAGAAAATTACGCGGTTTTCGCAGATAATTCATCACAGCGTAGTGGCACGTGGTAATCCGTAGTAAAACGTAGTACTACCTAGCAAAACCGCATCAAAACGTACTAAAACGTACCGTATTCCTTGTAGAATACGGTACAAACCCTAGTAATACCTGACGAAACGTACCACATACGTAGTAAAACGTAGTAAAACCTAACGAAACGGCTAATGTTAAACCTGGTCATACCTAGTAAAACGTTGTAAAACGTGAGGAAACCTTGTAAAACGTAGCATATACCTAGTTAAACGTGGAGGCCGAAAACTTTGACAATAAATTACATTAAAACGTGACGTTTTAAAACGTAGTGAAACGGGGAAGCCAATACGTGACAGTGTGACTGGGGCTTAAAGATAACTCTAAAGACCCTAATTCTGATAATTATGTTTATGACGAAGAACACAAATGTGACTTATTAAACAAATATTTTTCATCCATCTCTCAAGCTGAGGATGTAAATAAACTACCCCCAGAATTTCCAGAAAGAACAGACAGCTATATTGATAGTATTCAAGTAGAGCAAAGTGAGATAATAGATATAATAAAAATTTTAAAACCAAATAAGGCATCTGGCCCAGATATAATTAGTCATAAAATGTTAAAAATAAGTCCATCGAAGATAGCTGTTCCATTGCAAATATTATTTAATAAATCACTACAACAATGTCAGTTCCCAAATGATTGGAAAATTGCCAATGTTGTTCCTATTTTTAAAAAAGGGGATAGTTCTTTGCCGTCTAACTACCGACCAATATCATTAATAAGCTGCGTTGGAAAGGTATTAGAAAGAGTTGTTTATAAACATGTCTACAATCATCTAGTCGCAAACAATCTTATTTATGAATACCAGTCTGGGTTTTTACCAAAGTACGCAACTGTTCACCAATTACTTGAAATGTACAACTGTATTTTGAATTCCTTGGAGAAGAAAGAAAGCAACTGTTTTGTGTTTTGTGACTTCTCCAAGGCATTTGATAAAGTATGGCATAATGGTCACCTAGGACTTACTTTTAGTAGTGATGCCAAGTGGAACACCCATGTCCAAAATATCATTTCTAGTGTAACTAAACATCTGAACGTACTAAGAAGATTGAAATATCAGCTTAGTCGTGATAATTTAGAAAAACTATATCTTGTATTTATTAGACCATTGTTTGAATATGCATCCGAAGTCTGGGACAACTGTGGCGTCGGTAATGTCTCCAAACTTGAGCAACTACACATGGAAGCTGCTCGTATTGTAACTGGACTACCTTTGTTTACCAAACTAGAGACATTGTATAATGAAATAGGTTGGGAAACATTGGCTGATAGAAGACTCAAACGACGTCTTAATTTATTTTATAAAATACAAAACCATGACACCCCTAACTATTTGAATAATCTCATTCCTCCGAAAGTTCAAAGTCTAAGTGCTTATCCTCTACGTAATGGTGAAGATATAGTACTTCCTTTTTGTAGACTATCAGTAACAAACAACTCTTTCATTCCAAATACTATTAGACATTGGAACAACCTTGACATTTCTATTCGAAAATCACCTACTATAGGAGCTTTCAAGAATGCTTTAACTACGTCGGGATTGACTAACGGTGTTGTGCCAAGACACTATTCTTATGGCCCACGGAAGTTTAATATTATCCTCACTCAGTTAAGATGTTCCGCTTCGTTCCTAAACAAAGACTTGCATAAAGCAAATCTTGTACCAAATCCATCTTGTAGATGTGGATTTCCAATAGAAGATGCGAATCATTATTTTTTAGTGTGCCCTCTATACCGTCACCATAGAACTCAACTTTTGAATAAATTAAACTGGCTTCCAAATCCTACAAGTGTTGCAATACTAACGCATGGCGATTTGAATCTTTCTTACGACGAAAATATTCTTATATTCAAAGAAGTTTTCGACTTCATTAAGAGATCTGAACGCTTCAATATAACTTAAATGCTATCTTTGGTAGACCAACATCCACAAAAGTCAGCACTTTCCTCTTTCCTTTTCCCTCCCCCTTCTAAACCTGTGATTTAACCCCAAAATATTATTTAATGCACGTTCTTGTACCTTGTGTTTTGCTGTAATGTATATTTCTGTATTGCGGAGAGGACGTCCTAAGTATGCATTTACTTGTGTCCAATCCATTTTGTATAATTTACAAATAAAATATGTTTAAACTAAAGAGACTTCTGAAATGTTATCATTCTTCCATTATAAAATATGGAATTAGGGAAAGAAACAGAGGTACCAATGGACAATCAGATTATCAAAAGTCCAAAAGGGAGAGGGAAGACCAACTTGATTTTTTTAATGGTACAAGCAGTTGTGTAATTATTCAGTTTAAGACCACTTTAAAACAAATAAAGAAACTTTCAAACCACCAAACCAGAAAATTGATACTACTTTCACAAAAGACTGAATCGAATTAAACTTGATGGATCCGGAAGGGTAGGGGAATATTTTGCAAATATTAAATAAAAACGTGTCCGAAGCCCGTAATTTTAAAATCATTATAATTATCATTAACATTTATTTAGAAAGATACAGTATTTTAAATAAAACAAGTGTAAATACATGTTATAATTTGCTCGGCAGGAAGCAGGTGTGCATGTTCGATGTTGCAGATGGTTTCCGTGACAAAAGGAACTAGTCCTTTAACTTGTACTACTTTGCTCGTCAGGAAACAAATGGGCTATATCGATATTGTCAATTGGTTCCGTGACAAACAAGAACTAGTCCTAAAACTTGTAATAAAACTTTTTTTCTTTTTCTGTCAAGGTTCAAACCACAAAGGCTGTTTCAAAGTAGTACAGCGAAACTTTATCCACATAGTTGCAAATATTGAGCTGTTTTGAGGTATGTGAGTCTATTAGAATAAGATACAGATCAAGTTTGCATTCATTCGTTCGGGTCCATTTTCACCGAAAATGTGGCCCTTTGACTCAGATTTTTTTGTGAATTAACAATTTTTTGCAGTCTTTATTTCCACATGCTACCGATATTGAGCTGATTTTTGTAATGCGAGTCATTCATGATGAGGAACTGAACAAAGACAGATTTTTTTTCGGCTGGTGTTACATACTAGATTTACACCCTACTCATATTTCCCTTCGGAAAAAATCAGTATATACTGAGATTCCCCCCGGAAATATCAGTATATACTGAATCTTCCCCCTAAAATGTTGGTAGGAAAAAAGAGTATCTACTAGATTTTCCCCTTTTTGCAAACCCATACTGATCTTTCTCCCTTCATACATGTATACTCACTCAAAAAAGTTACGCAACAATACAAAATTTCCCTATATATTTTAAATAAACCTACCTAATTTTATTTTTGTATTGCAAAGCCATTTCTTAACCGATTTTAATAGAATACAAACCAAGAGAACGAGAAATGATTGAAATTTATTTTTATATTTTAGAAAAATCGCAACTTTACCGGTTTTTAAGATATCACAAGTAGAAATCGACTGTTAATTTTATGCGTCAACAACCCGTTTGAATCAACTAACATTTCCGTGGAAAAACATTGGTTATGTTCTACTCGCATTCTATCAAAAACTGTAACAGCTAGGATTTTGCCCAAATCATAAAAAATAAACTTCACTTGTTTGTCTTTTTCTTGGTTTTCATTTGATAAAAAATGATTGAAAAACGGCTTGGTAATATCAATTTATAATAAGGTAGGTTTACTTAAAACTTATAGGGAAATTTTCCACTGTTGCGTAACTTTTTTGAGAGAGTATATATAGGCTCTTTGTAGTCTTTCTTGTTATATTTTATGATTTTATCACTATGTCAATGTAACACTTCTAATAATGCACTTTGAGAAAAAACCTAATCTATTTGTAAGAATTGTTATCAAATTCATTTATTTTTTTTAATTTTTGGTTTTAACTTTTAATTGTATTCATTCTATTTTATCATGCTAGTTTCATTTGCCTTTTTGTTTCATGATGTGACATACTAGAAAAATCATAAAAATCTATTTGAATTTAGAAAAATTAAAACAGGCACTGTAAACGAAGTTTTCAGGAATAAATAAAAAAAAAACAAGAACAGAATTCGTTGTATCTCCCAAGCGCAAAACATTCAACGTCGGTTTGTCAAACAGGAAACAGATAAGCAACAGTCCTGAAAACGCATCCCACCATAGGAGACTCCTACCTAAAGCTGACTTCCAAATATCCAAAGCCTGCAAATAAAAGTTGCTGGAATACATAAACTGTGACGGACGCACAAACGGACGGACACCGGTGCATTTCTATGGTCTCGCGTCACGTTGTTGGGACACTCGAAGCAAGACTATTTGTTCAATTGCTCTTGTAAAAGTGGTTTAACAGTAATATCATAACATTTAAGGCTTTATTTTTTAAGATGATCGTGAATATTATAGGTTGAAAGATAGTTATTTCTCTGTGTCATATTGACTACTGTACTAACCATGACCACGTCTAAGGAAAGGCGAGAAAAAGATGTGCCTGATAGACTGAATTTTTTGTTATGAAAACTGAAATTCGCATGGCATTTTCATTCTAAAATCTAAGCAGATAGAATATGTGCACTGAACATGAACACAAACACTATGGGTTTCCCTACTCAAATCTTTACAAACATTTTTTTCATCCCATCCGCACTATATATAATAATAATAATAAAAGAATACTCTTAAACTAAAATTCATTATTAGTAACTACCTTTAAAATATTTAATGCTTCGGCTTTTTCACAGTTTTTAATAGTGCAACGATTTTGAATAGTGGGGGAAAGATAAGTATGGCGGAAATATGAGTATGTGTTTACACATACCAGATTTTCCTATTGGGGAAAAATCTAGTATACACTAGATCTTCCGGGGGGAAGCTGAATTTATACTAATTTTTCCTGGGGGAAATTCTAGTATGGGGAAAAACTAGCACGATTTTCATCGAAATCATGGTCCTTGCTATTGGACTCAGAACATTTACACCCGTGCAACGCTATACAGGTTATTTTCCGGCCTTTATTTCCGCATGCTACCGATATTGAGCTGATTTTTAGTATGCGAGTCTTATCAATGAGGTACTGAACAAGGACAGATTTTTCGGCCGGTTTCTTGATTTTCATCGAAACCATAGTCCTTACAATTCGACTCAGAACATTAACGCCCGTGCAACGCTATTTAGGTTATTTACAGGCGATTAACATGAAAATGATGATAAAATGAACATGAAATGATGATGGTAAATAAAATATGGGTGGGATGGGACACAAAGGACCGGTAAAATTTGAAGAACCACAGGAAAAGGGGAGAGGTGGATAGTGGTGGATAATTTAGCCTATGTGGTGCACTACTTGGCGGTCCACAAAGAGGTCTTTAATGTATATGAAGCGTGGCACTCTCCTAACACTTTGGCCCACTATGGTCACCAGTCAGGGCTTCCGTATTATAGACCTGACAACCCCGGTGGATGAGGGCCACCCTATTCAGCCACCTAGGGTACACACTTGGTGGCTCTTTGGGCTGAGCACTGACCCGACGTCAGTATCCCAAGACCCTTAGTCGCTTACGACAAGCAAGGCTCTGCTGCAGGCCTATTCTGCAAATTGAGTTTCTCTGAAATTCGGCATAAACTTTGTTAAAGGATGACTCATTTGAGAAGTAAAAAGTCCTCTTGATGTAAAAATAAAGCGTTGTGTTGGGTTTGTCTTTATAAATTGTAAATAACTATTGCAACCTGTGCTTATTATCTTATTCCTCAAGAACCAAATTCTCAATTTAGGTACTTAGTTTAAACATACATGTATTTATTTATCTTGGATTGGGAAACAAGCTAAATGTATCTATAAGTTCCTCTCCAGCAAGCAGTTTGCTAGTGTGGCCTTAGTGAAGTCCCCTATTGAGCCTACTCTTATCAAACTCTACAAAGGGGTCTTGATCATGGAAAGGTAATGCATTCCCCATACACGGGACAACATTTTTTCGTCCCTTCTGATTCGTTCTAGCATCGTTTCTTGAGACCATCCTCGCAAATGAGTCGGATAATCTTGACGAGGATAGACCCAGGAACCAGAAACCTTAGTGGTATTAGCCCGACACGTTAACAACTCCACCACCGGCACGCCAGGTACTTGAAAGCTTGATGATACTCATTAAGTTATTTTTTTAAGTGGAAAGTTGCAAAGAAAATGCATCTTTATTTATTTTTTAGAGCAAATCTACCGAAGAAAATGGTGTCGGCATTTCTTTCGTTTGCCCTTGTTCTGATGACTGGTGTAGCTGTTTCTTCACAGCAGGAGGGAAGTGTTCTCGATCTCTTTCCGGAAATACAAGCAATGAAAGCTGAAATTGCTGCTTTAAAAGGTAAAAGTAGAAAAAAATTTAGGAATCATTTTTTTTTACATTCCAATAATTAATATATCATATTGTACTTTAAAATCAACATTTAATTATGTAAGTTGTAAACGTTTGGTTCGAAATTAGATTAAAACAAAACGTTCTTTGAATTCGTCCACAGTAAGCATTTACTCTGTTATATTATATGTATTGTTATTCACAGAGTTCGATGTACTTTTGTGTTACTCTGTTATATTATATGTATTGTTATTCACAGAGTTCGATATACTTTTGTTATTCACAGAGTTCGATGTACTTTTGTCCCGTGCGGGGCCCGGGTGGCGAATAGGCCCGCAGCAGAGCCTAGCTTGTCGTAAGAGGCGACTAAGGGTCTTGGGATTCTGACGTCGGGTCAGTGCTCAGCCCACAGAGCGACCAAGTGTGTACCCTAGGTGGCTGAATAGGGTGGCCCTCGTCCGCGGGGGTTGTCAGGTCTATAATACGGAAACCCTGACCGCCGACCATAGTGGGCCAACGTGTGTGGAGAGTGCCACGCTTCATGCACGTAAAAGACCGCTATGTGGACCGCCAAGTAGTGCACCACATAGGCTAAATTTTCCGCCCCTACCCACCTCTCCCCTTTTCCTGTGGTTCTTCAAAATTTACCGATCCTTTACCACCCCATCCCCATATTTCATTTATCATTATCATTTCATGTTCATTTTATCATCATTTTCATGTTCATCGCCTGTAAATAACCAATATAGCGTTGCACGGGCGTAAAACACCAACTCACTCACATTTTAAATTCAACTAAATTTAAATAATTGTTGCTGAGGGTACAATAATGTCGGTTTATTAATTCCATAAAACATGCTGTTGTTTATTAGAAAATGGGACATAAGGATAAAATCACATTTGAAGGCTCAATTTCCGAAATATGAAGCTGTGGCGGATCCAGATATTTTCAAATGGGAGGGCGCGCAATTAAAAAACGTCTGGAGCCTCTTGTTTCATACAGTTCCTAACTTAATTTTCTTGTCGAACGGGATGGTGCGCGCCCGAAACGCCGGTCCTTAATCCGCATTTGTGAAGGAGAACAAAACATGTATGATAGACTTTTAAAATCAAATATATATACCTCTTTTGTAACACTAATTCCCTTTGAGTCGAAGTTTTTAATCATCCCCTTTTAGTAACACTACCTTTTTTGGTCAAAAGAACGTTCTGTTATTTTTGCCATACATAATAAATACTTATGCGGATTGAAATCAAAGAACCTTTGGTATTGATCATTTATAACTCAGAATGTGTAGTGTATGCTGATTTACAAATGTTCAGTGAAGTTCGTAGACTGGTTTTTAATCCCTTTCTATATTGTTTCCACATTAACTTTTCTTTTCTGCACAATGTATAAGATTACAATAGAAGTTGGAGCTTTAGATGATTTCAAAGAACTGGTAGTCTTTCATCTCTTGTGAGTTATGATCTTATTTTTGACCGGATTTCTCGAAATGAAAAATCGCTAACGAACGAACGGACAGACAGACGGACGGACACGTCAAGAACAATATGTCTCCCCACAAAATTGGGGGGGGGGACATAATTCTTAAAGGTTTTTTCCTGAATCGTTAATTCAATATTACCTAGCGAAACAGCCCGTATATGTTCTGCGCGGCCCAAAAAGAGATTGGGGTGTGAGCCCAAGGTGGTTGATGGGGCAGCCCTGTCATAATGAATGCCGGGGTCGTCAAGCTATGATGCAGAATACCTGACCATAAACCATAGCCGTGCTCCCTGTTGGTAAAAATGTCATGTCCCTACCATGTTCAAGAACACTACTGTAGGTCTCGATAAGAGAAGGATCCGTTGGATCCCCATGCAGGAGGCTAAATTGCTCTTTCTAACCCATCACTTTTTTTTGGTTATAAAAACAACGGACTTTACTTATTGGCTAATTAAGCGCTTCAATTTTGGGTCTCATTTTTGAGTACATGTATATTTAGATATATTTTATTGTGTATATTAATATCTATCATGGTGCTTGGGTGGCAGAATGGTTTAAGGCCTTTGGTTTGAATACCACACTTTTGATCACAGCTTTCAGGGGTGTTCGAGTTCCGTTTTGTCAATTACAACCGAAACTCGAACACCATCACAAGCATATACTAAGATTTTCTTACATAAAGATCAAACAGTCTTGATGACCGATAATAGTAGATATTTTGATAGGGTATAGAAAAACAAACACTTAATTCAAGGTATATTTTTGAAACTTTCACCCCCAAAAAATGACGTTTAAACAGTTGCTGTTTGAATTGACATGCCTTTTCATATTTACTTTCCATATGTTAGAAATCCTATTGAGTTGTCTGGATATTTTTAAATTTTGGTATTTAAGATTAAAACGTATAGCCATTACATGTTGGGCTAGACGTAAAATAAACATAATTATTTAGATTGTTACGAATTCATAACCTTTTATAAGGTACATGTAAGCATAGATAAGTACAATAGTTTAGGAAGCGTATTATTTCTGCCATTTTCGAAGCCCATATTCCTTTTTTTTACCACGCAGGGGATGACTTGTTCTTTACTTTATACAAACGTTTTATTTTTTGCTTCTGTTTGAACAATATTTGTGTATGTATAAATGTTCAAGTCTGAAAAGACACACACTGGATTTTTTAAACCAGTATATTGGATTCTTTAAGAATGAGGGGATCCAACACTGGATTTTTTAAACCTGTATATTGGATTCTTTAATAGAGAGGGGATACAAAATGTTTGTGAAGCGTGTGATTGGACCAGTTTCACATATAATCCATTGATAAACGATAATGAGATTTGAATAATAGTTCACGACACAAACCTTAATAAAAGCTTATTCCTTAAAATAGATGACAGGGGATACATCAAACATCTTCAGCAATTAACTTTCAGCTACAAATTCTTTATTTAGTAAAATTATACTTTTGTCCCACCTTGTCTATTCCGAAAGTGGATGTTCATGTGATTATTAACTTTTAACCATGCAGCCAAAAATGTTCTTCTCCATTTTGTACTAGGCCAATTTTCCTGTAGACACTCTGCCCCTTCAGACTTGGCAGACTTACTTTTTATTTTTATTTCAAATATTCAAATTGTAGGTTTGGCATTAAAGTGGTTAATGGTTGAATTATTCAATTTTTGTATTGTAAAAGTAAATTATGTAGGGAATTACACATCCAAGTTACTAGGTGTTTGAGATCAAATAGATATAATGAATGATTTTAGGGGTTTTGGAAAAGGGAAATATGCTTGTTAAATGCGGAAAATTTTTTATATTCGCGAAAATAAACCAAAAGATCCCCCAAACAATTGGTAACTTTGTTTCTATCGTGAAGACCTGTGAGGCAGTATAAAAGCAGCAAGCACCACGGTTTTGACAATCTGGTGTCTTAAATAAAAGTCATCCAGCTGCTCTTTATACTTTGCTTCACAGGTAAGTCAAATCTAACTTTGAAATTTAAAATAAAATTATTTATTATAAAGTCACTAGATAATTAGGTTATTTCTATTCTTTCTTAATATTTCAATAATAAGGCTTTACGGGTGTGCTATAGCAAGCAGGAACTGCTTACTCTTCCGGAGCACATGAGTTCACTCTCGTTTCGACTTGAGTTTGCGTTGCTGAATGCGGTTTTGTTAATATGTGTGTTTGTGTTTTATGTTGTTATGTGGTTTGTTTTGTTGTGATGATTTTTGTCTGCCGGTTTTGTCTTTGTCTTTACGGTTTTATGATACTGATTACCCCTTTGGTACACCTTTGCTTCTTTTTCTGTAAAATGTTAGAATTATTATTATCTTAAAAGTTTATATTTTAATTCAAATGATTAATTGATATTATGTTTAACAAATTTATGTTATTTTATTATAAAAAAAAATCTGGTGTCTTAAATAAATGTTATCCAGCTGCTCTTTATACTTTGCTTTACAGCATCAGCCCAAACGGAAGACATTCGGCAAATTGCAAATGTAACGAAATTTTAATAGAAGAATTGCAAGCCAAAACAGTTTCATTCCCCTCCACAATTCTTACCTCGGAACATAAACAAAACGCAATTTATCGGTACGGTAATATTACATCTTTATTAACATGATTAAGGGTTTTAAACTATGATGGTTCTGTTTATTAAAGTCTAATTTATATTTGCATTAAGAAGGATTCATAAGGGAAGTGCGCATTGTTTTAATTACGCTAATCGCTAAGTAAATAACTTCCCTGTTTACACTGTTTATGTTATTCTATTTATATACATTTGTAATGCACACGTTCGGAACTAAATTATCTAGAGTTTTCCTGAGTTGAGACGATAACAATATTTTCTATTACTTCAAAACGCATTAATGATTAAGATTGTTGGTATCGCCCATCAAACTTGGTATCGTCCAAAGCCTACGTCATCATGTCATATATAAACGCAAAACACTGGTTATTCTTGGTCATTCTGTTGTTGATCGTGAACGGTTTAATAGGTAATAATAAATACGCGTAAATACTTATAAGAGAAATACTGAGCGCAATCGCCCAGCCTGAATAAGGCTTAGGATTAGCTTGGTATAATTAAAGTATAACGTTCACAAGCGGATGCGCTATATTGAGATTGCGCATTACCGAGGTTAGTTTGACCAGGAGCGGATCCGCCGATAGCGGATGCGCATTACCATAATTATACAGTTGCGGATTCGTCTGTAGATTACAAGTCAGTAAACTTCATCACACAAATACATCCCTATTCAAGATACCTCAAAGTCTTGATACGAACCTAGACTACACGTTACCACGTTACACAATTTGGCGGCAGCGGTGGGATAGGGATTCACAATGCAAAATCAATTTGATGAAGATCTACAAAGACTCATGGATGGAGTCGAATATCTGCGCATGGACGAAGATTTTCAAAGACTGCTCGATGGAGTAAATTCATTACGTGCCACTGTTAATGAAATGGCTGAGCATGAGGCAGATCCAAATTATACAGAGGAAGCACAGCAAACTACACCAAAGCATGCGCCACAGAACAGTCGACTGTACGACTTTTCTACCATCAAACAGGATAAAGAAAGTGACACAAGAGGCAGGCGCACAACATCCACGCCAAGTACAGAGTATAGGAATACATCTGAAGATAGAGATCCTATTCAGAAAGAATTACGCTTTTCTGATGAACAAGATAGAAGCGCTTCCGCATCTAGTAGAGAAACAAGACAGACTACAATGAGCAAGAGACCTGACAAGGAAGGGAAAGAAATGTCAATGAAATCTGCAACTTATGATGGAAGTACACCATGGATAGACTTCAAGGCTCACTTTGAAGCAGTTTCTGAGATCAATAACTGGTCCCGAAGACAAAAGGGATTGTACTTAGCGGCAACGTTAAGAGGAGCTGCTCAAGGCGTGCTTGGTAATTTAGAAGGTGTAGATAAGAATGATTACACAAAGCTTGTCAAAGCACTCGAAAGCCGTTTTTCACCTGTTAATCAAACAGAATTATATCGGGCAACGTTACGAGACAGAAGATTGAAAGCGTCAGAAACAATACCAGAGTTGGGTGAGAGCATTCGTCGTCTTACACACTTAGCATATCCGTCGGCACCTAGAGATGTAACTGAAACTCTGGCTAAAGATTATTTTATTGACGCCTTGCCTGATTTTGACATGAGATTAAGGATACAGCAGTCAAGACCAACATATCTAAATGATGCTATAAGACTAGCTGTTGAAATTGAAGCATTTACTAGAGCTGAGAAACAAAAGGCGCATGCCAGAGGATTTGCTCGAACCAGTCAAGCAGTAGACAGGGTAGATGCTGTAAAACCAGAAAATGAGGTTGAAAGCAACATGAAAGAGTTCATGGAAAGAGTGACAAAATCATTAGAAAATTTCCATGTGGAAATAAAAGCGATGCAAGATGCAACCGCCCGAGCTAAGCGCAAATTTCAATTCAGAAAAACATCTACTTGCTATAATTGTGGGAAAAAGGGTCATTTCCGCCGAGAATGCAGACAGCCACCAAAAGACAAGAGCTACCAGTCAGAAAGTAGAAAAACAGATCAGGCCAAGTCAGACAGTGTACATCCTTCTGTCAGAGTATGGTCAAATAAAGAGGCTGGACTCTATATGCAGGCGAAGATAAATGGATCGCCCCAGAAAATGTTAATTGATACAGGCGCTACTGTGACACTTATTTCAGAGGAAGCCTACGCAAGCATAGAGGCTGCGCGCAGACCAAACTTGAGAAAAGTCTATCAAGAAATCCTGGCAGCAGAAGGGACACCATTAAAAACAAGTGGAATGATGGATTGTATAATAACAATAGGGGACATGCATTTTTCAACCGAAGCAGTTGTAGCAAACATAGGCCTTGACGGAATCATAGGGCTCGATTTCCTTAGGGTTCATGAAGGGATCGTAGATGTAAATAAGAAGGAGATTACACTGAGAAATCGATCCTTACCATTGAAATTAGAGGGAAAGCTTGGATGTTATCGTATAACAGCAGCGAATAACATATTCATTCCGCCGAGATCTGAGATAATATGCGAAGGAAAGGTGAATGGAATCGCATGTGATAAGACTTCAGTTTTGACTGATGCTATAGTTGAGCCTAATGCAACATTTGTTGGAAAGGGAGTTGCTTTCGTGGCACGAACACTAGTTACGATCTCAGACAGTGTTCCAGTTAGGCTATTGAACGCATCAGATGAAGTGAAGAAAATTAATGAAAAGACAGTTATTGGCAATCTCTGCCCTGTTGAACCTCTAAGCACCGCTCATATAGACGAGCGCAAGATTAAAAGCAGGAAACTGCCAAAGCATTTGCAACAACTATTTGAGCGGTCCGTAAATGGACTTAACAAAGAACAAACAGAGAAAATGCGCGAACTCCTAATCGATTTTGAAGATGTGTTTGCCAAAGATGACAATGATTTAGGTAGGACGAACGTCGTAAAACACAACATTACAACAAATGAAGGAACCCCGATTAAACAACCACCGAGACGATTTCCGCCACAAATGGCCGATGTTATTGATAAAGAAGTGGATTCTATGATAGAAAGAGATATAGTCCGTCCCTCGAAAGGACCATGGTCATCGGGAGTCGTACTCGTACGCAAGAAAGATGGTTCACTTAGGTTTTGCGTGGACTATCGACGCTTAAACCAGGTCACAGTAAAAGACGCATATCCATTGCCACGAGTGGACGACTCAATTGATACTCTTGCAGGCGCTAAATGGTTTTCAACACTAGATCTATTCGCAGGATATTGGCAAGTTGAAATGGAGGAAGGTGACAAAAGTAAGACCGCATTCTCAACACGTAAAGGTCTATTCGAGTTCAACGTAATGCCATTTGGTCTTTGTAATAGCGGAGCAACTTTCGAGAGGTTAATGGAAACAGTTCTCTCTGGTCTTCACTGGGACGTCTGTCTAGTATACATAGATGATGTTATTGTAATGGGTAAAACGTTTGACGAAGCGTTGGAGAATCTTCGGATCGTTTTAGAGAGACTGAGAAATGCAGGACTCAAGTTAAAAGCAAAGAAATGCGAATTATTTAGGAGAGAAGTTCTGTTTCTTGGATACCGCATTACTAGCGAAGGCGTTATGACAGAGGGCAGTAAAGTAAAATCTGTCCAAGAATGGCGAACGCCGACCAATGCAACCGAAGTCAGATCTTTTCTTGGGCTGTGTAGTTATTACAGGAAATTCATTCCAAAATTTGCAATGATAGCGAGACCGCTACATAAATTGACAGAAAAGGGAAGAGAGTTTAAATGGTCAAAAGAATGCGAAGAAGCGTTTGTCGAGTTGAAACATCGTCTCACGACTTCACCAGTCCTTGTTCATCCAGATATGAAGAAGCAGTTTATACTGGACACAGATGCTTCTGGAGATGGAATTGGTGCTGTTCTAAGTCAAATACACGATGGAAAAGAAAGAGTCGTTGCTTACGCCAGCCGTGCGCTATCAAAAACAGAAAGAAAATACTGCGTTACCAGAAAAGAACTTTTGGCAGTTGTTTCCTTTGTAAAATATTTCCGCCACTATCTGTATGGACAGAAGTTTATCATTCGCACTGACCACAGCGCACTGAAATGGTTGTACAATTTTAAAGACCCGGAAGGACAAGTAGCCAGATGGATAGAACTATTGAGCGGGTATAATTTTGAAATACAACATCGACCGGGTGCACGTCATAACAACGCGGATGCTCTGAGTCGTATTCCAACTGAAAACCAAAGTGATGGCAAAGCAACTGTTAATGTTGTAAAGACTTGCGTTGATATCAAGGAACTCCAGTCTGGCGATCAAGACATTCAAATAGTAAAACAATGGTTGATCGATGGAAAGAAACCAAATCACTCCAAAATTAAGTTTCAAAGTTCTGTTGTAAAAGCACTATGGAGTATGTTCGAGATGCTATTTGTTGAGCAAGACATAGTTTTTCGTAAGTGGAACAATGGTACGAGAACAGTAAATCAAGCAATCCTGCCATGGAAAGAACGACGAAATGTCTTAAACATGAGCCACAAGTCTAAAACGTCCGGTCATTTAGGAATCCACAAGACATTGTCTAAGATACGACAAACATTTTACTGGCCCGGATTACAAAGAGATGTCCGCCAGTATGTTCTTGGATGTGACTATTGCATGAAACGAAAGCGTCCAGGACAAACTAAAAGAGCGCCAATGCAAATTGAGGGTTCTGGTTACCCAATTGAGAGGATAGCTCTGGATATCATGGGGCCAATACAAGAGTCAAGAAGTGGAAACAAATACATCCTTGTCATACAGGATTATTTTACCAAATGGGTAGAAATTTTCCCGATGGAGAATATGGAAGCCGCGACAGTAGCAAATTTACTAGTAAGGGAAGTCATATCAAGATTCGGCGTGCCAGCGACAATACATTCAGACCAGGGTCGCCAGTTCGAAGCAAATTTGTTTCAAGAACTTTGTCAAGTTCTTGACATACACAAAACAAGAACAACGGCTTTCCATCCAAAATCTGATGGAATGGTAGAGAGATCAAATCAAACTATCATGAACATGGTTAGTGCGTATCTCTCAGATCATTTAGATGATTGGGACGAATATTTAGATTTCGTGGGCATGGCCTATAGATCAACAGAGCATGCGACCACAGGACTCACTCCAAATATGCTAATGCTGGGTCGCGAGGTAACCACTCCTCTTCACATACAATATGCAATTCCGCGTGCCATGACAAATATGCCAGCTACAATGTGGGCGTGGGAGATGCGTGATGAAATGGAAAAGGCGCATAGATATGCAAGAGATCACGCAGAGGGAGAAATGAAACGCCAGAAGAAATACCATGATAGCAAATTGTCATGGGAAGATTTCGAAGTAGGTGACAAAGTTCTGGTATATTTTCCACAGAAAATCATTGGAAAATCTCCCAAACTAATGTGTTTTTGGCAAGGACCATTTATTGTTGTTTCAAAGATTACGAGTGTGACTTATGAAGTAAGAAGGGAATCCGATAAAAAGTCGCAAGTTGTTCATGTAGACCGAATGAAACCATACCATTCGCAACAGCTAGTTGGAGAACTAGGAGGCGAAGCAGAAGAAACAGTCTCAGAAAATATGAATGAAACTGAAAGTTTTGATTCAGTGGAAATAACTGACAACGCCACGGCTACGCCACCATGCACACTCGACAGTAATAACGGTTCGCGACGCGGACGCGTTAGAAAGATGCCTGCAAGATATGCAGACTATGTATTATAATTAGATGTTGAAAACATTTTGATTAGGGACTGATAACTTAACATTGTTTCATTGTTGTTGATCTCAGGGAGAGACTGTAAATAGAACATTAATGTGTTTTAACTTTGTTGCATTTTTACTTTGTTCAATTCCAAAGAGGAAATTAAAATGATATGCTGTTCGTTATTTCCTGTTGTAAAGTCTGCCCGATGTGTCCCTAAATGTTTCATGTGTCCTTCGGATGAGACGTAAAACCGATGCCCCGTGTTGTAGCAGATCCCACGGCTACCGCACGTAAAAGAACCCTTATAACAAGCTAACTTGTTAGTGGTCCGTATGTGACCGGTTGTAAGGCAAAATTTTTCAATACCGGATTTTTGGCAAATTACTATTTTAAGTGGCTTTTAAATTAAATTTTTGAGTATTTAAAGGTTTACATGGTCAAAATTCATATCTAATTTCCCGATCTCATTCCACATGCACTCGCAAAATGTTTGACACGCAATTCTGAAGTTTTAATGTAGATGCACCGTTCCCTCAAGCTTCATGTTTTCAATTTCACAAGTTTGTTTTTGATGTTAGTGAAGGTTTTGGACTTTGGAAGCTTTGTGCTTTGGTTCCCAGCAAATAGTGACTGAGGAAAATGCTACAGTACAGGTAGCGATACCTTATTGTGAAAGTCCATGAATGAGAATAGTAGTGGGTTCTCTATTGTTATTGTATTTATTTTATTCATTGGCATCAGAACTGATAAGTGAATGCGAGGACGCATTCTTCGGAGGCGTGGGTAATGTAACGAAATTTTAATAGAAGAATTGCAAGCCAAAACAGTTTCATTCCCCTCCACAATTCTTACCTCGGAACATAAACAAAACGCAATTTATCGGTACGGTAATATTACATCTTTATTAACATGATTAAGGGTTTTAAACTATGATGGTTCTGTTTATTAAAGTCTAATTTATATTTGCATTAAGAAGGATTCATAAGGGAAGTGCGCATTGTTTTAATTACGCTAATCGCTAAGTAAATAACTTCCCTGTTTACACTGTTTATGTTATTCTATTTATATACATTTGTAATGCACACGTTCGGAACTAAATTATCTAGAGTTTTCCTGAGTTGAGACGATAACAATATTTTCTATTACTTCAAAACGCATTAATGATTAAGATTGTTGGTATCGCCCATCAAACTTGGTATCGTCCAAAGCCTACGTCATCATGTCATATATAAACGCAAAACACTGGTTATTCTTGGTCATTCTGTTGTTGATCGTGAACGGTTTAATAGGTAATAATAAATACGCGTAAATACTTATAAGAGAAATACTGAGCGCAATCGCCCAGCCTGAATAAGGCTTAGGATTAGCTTGGTATAATTAAAGTATAACGTTCACAAGCGGATGCGCTATATTGAGATTGCGCATTACCGAGGTTAGTTTGACCAGGAGCGGATCCGCCGATAGCGGATGCGCATTACCATAATTATACAGTTGCGGATTCGTCTGTAGATTACAAGTCAGTAAACTTCATCACACAAATACATCCCTATTCAAGATACCTCAAAGTCTTGATACGAACCTAGACTACACGTTACCACGTTACACAAGCTTGCGTTAGAGTCGCTCTACCAAAAGTTCCCTAAGCAACATTCCAAGCTTGACAATTTTGTTAACATTTGTGACTTTTAACTATAAGACCTAAATCAATGAATTTGAACTTTTATCATGAATTAAATTAAATGTTACGACTTTGCAAGTCTTAATGAAACTTATTAGAAATATTATTTTCGACAAAATAATGAAAAACTATTGCATGACAAATATACAAAAAAGGTTTTAAAGAAATCTAGAGAGCACTGAGATTATATATGATGATAACTTTTGTTTTATTTGAAATTTTACTTAAAAAGTCTACGCTGCCTTCACCACTCTTACGAAGATAACATTTTTGGCAATATAAGTTTTTAAAATTGTTAATGTAAAGATTTTTCAACAGTTTACATGATTTTATGACAGTTAAAGACAAACCTTATTTTTTCTTTAGGTTTACACACACAGGTGACAGCTCTAGAGTCAACAGTACAAGGTATGGTGCAACACGATGGGTGTGCTATAGCAGGCAGGAACCGCTCACTCCTCCGGGGCACCTGAGTTCACTCTTGTTACGACTTGAGTTTGCGTTGTTGATTTCCGTTCGATAAATTTGGTGTTTTTTGTTTCTTCGTGACGTTTTTGTTCGTGTTTACCGGTTTCGTCCTTGCCCTATCGGACTTTTGACACTCGAATGCCCCATTGGTGCCTCTGCTTCTTGTAAAAACTCTTTAGGTATGGGACAGTTAACTACCAAATGACCTGAGTGAGGTAACTAGATCTGTTCAAAAATATTAATAAATGAAAGGGCAAAGGGTGTTCTGACTCTTTCTGAATAAAAGTTTTCGACCAGGACTGGAAATACCTCAAGAGTGTGAAATTTTTCAAATGATTTTATAAGTTTGCTCCCTTTGTTTGCTTTGATTTGCATGTGTCTGTATATTTTAACATTTTGCTAAGTTTTAATTGCTACATATTTTGGCTTATATATAATATTTTTAAATTCTTATGTATGTTTTATCTTGTCGCTTGTGTGACTTTAAATAAAGTTAACTAGACTTGACTTGACTTATTAGGTCTCATAAATACCCTAAATATGATCATTCGCGCGGGAAGGCAACTCTAATTTATGGAAAGGGGGTTTGGTGTGCCGGGCTTAAAACCTGTGTTACTCACAATTTCTTTTAAAATGCCTGTCCTAAGTCTGGATCATTGCAGTCTTATCGTTCTTTTTTCTTGTCTTTTCTACTTAATCCTCCAAATTACCTTTATTAACTTGTGCGCCGCACACTCAATTAACCAGATGTGTCATACTTTTATTATTCACCCGACAAAATTAATTTCTTTGTATTTTCTTCTATTTTTGACAACATCATTTATGATAGAGTTGGAAAAAACTATCTAAACATTGTTGTCTAGAACATTAAATTTTCTTTTATGTCTTGGGGTATTTAGGGTTAAAGCAGAACGTTTTAGTTTTTGAGAAACTGCATTTATGCACTATGCAAATTCTGCAACTACAATGTAGTTTTACAATCTGTACAAATTACTCTCCTAAGACTATATTGTTATCCTAAGCGACATCACACGAGAAGTCACGAGATCTATCAATTTAAATCATTCTTCGAAACGCAGTCGGCGAGGACAGACGCTCTCCTGTCCTCTCCTTTTCGCGGTACTTTTGAGCACGTGCAAGTCGTTGCCTTGTATTACACGGTCTCGGAAATTATCCATTGCTTTTATGTAAGTATATTTTTCTTTTATTTGCATGCTTGTGAGGACATTATGGTCCTTTTGAGAGATTTTATAGTACGGACATGGGTCCGTTTTGTTAATTTTTAATTTTGAAGCACGGACATGGGTCCGTTTGGTTAACTTTTTTATGATGAAACGGACATGGGTCCGTTTGGTTAATTTTTTAATGATGAATCGGACATGGGTCCGTTTGGTTAACTTTTTAATGATGAAACGGACATGGGTCCGTTTGGTTAATTTTTTAATGATGAAGCGGACATGGGTCCGTTTGGTTAATTTTTTAATGATGAAGCGGACATGGGTCCGTTTGGTTAACTTTTTAATGATGAAACGGACATGGGTCCGTTTGGTTAATTTTTAATGATGAAGCGGACATGGGTCCGTTTGGTTAATTTTTTAATGATGAAGCGGACATGGGTCCGTTTGGTTAATTTTTTAATGATGAAGCGGACATTGGTCCGTTTGGTCAATTTTTAATTTTGAAGCACGGACATGGGTCCGTTTGGTTAATTTTTAATTTTGAAGCAAAGACATGGGTCTGTTTGGCTAATTTTTCAATTATAAGGCACGGACATGGGTCCGTTATGTTAATTTTTAATTTTGGAGCACGGACATGGGTCCATTTGGTAAATATTTGATTTTGAAGCCCGGACATGGGTCCATTTGTTAAATATTTGATTTTGGAGCCCGGACATGGGTCCATTTGGTAAATATTTGATTTTGAAGCCCGGACATGGATCCGTTTGGTTAATTTTTAATTGTGAAGCACGGGCATGGTCTGTTTGGTTAATTATTTAAATTGAAGCACGGGCATAGTGTCTGTATGATTATTTTTTTGATTTTAAAGCACGGGCATGGTGTCCGTGTGGTTAATTTTTTAATTTTATAGCAATATAAATGACCTGGTGTCCGTTTTGTTGATTTTTAATTTTGAAGCAAGGCCAAGGACTTAGTGTTCAGTTGGTAAATTTTTTGATTTTGAAGTACGAGCATGGTGTCTGTATGATTAACTTTTGATTTTGAAGTACGAGCAATGGTGTCTGTATGATAAATTTTTGATTTTAAAGTACGAGCAATGGTGTCTGTATGATTAATTTTTGATTTTAAAGTACGAGCATGGTGTCTGTATGATTAATTTTTTATTTTGAAGTACGAGCATGGTGTCGGATTATTTTTTGATTTTGAAGTACGAGCATGGTGTCTGTATGATTAATTTTGATGTACGAGCATGGTGTCTGTATGATAAATTTTAGATTTTGAAGTATGAGCGTGGTGTCTGTATGATTAATTTTTGATTTTGAAGTACGAGCATGGTGTCTGTAGGATTATTTTTTTTATTTTAAAGTACGAGCATGGTGTCTGTATGATTAATTTTTGATTTTGAAGTACGAGCATGGTGTCTGTAGGATTAATTTTTTATTTTAAAGTACGAGCATGGTGTCTGTAAGATTAATTTTTGATTTTGAAGTACGAACATGGTGTCTGTAGGATTATTTTTTGATTTTGAAGTACGAGCATGGTGTCTGTAGGATTAATTTTTTATTTTAAAGTACGAGCATGGTGTCTGTAAGATTATTTTTTGATTTTGAAGTACGAGCATGGTGTCTGTAGGATTAATTTTTGATTTTAAAGTACGAGCATGGTGTCTGTAAGATTAATTTTTGATTTTGAAGTGCGAGCATGGTGTCGGATTAATTTTTGATTTTGAAGTACGAGCATGGTGTCTGTAGGATTAATTTTTTATTTTGAAGTACGAGCATGGTGTCTGTATGATTAATTTTTGATTTTGAAGTACGAGCATGGTGTCGGATTAATTTTTGATTTTGAAGTATGAGCATGGTGTCTGTATGATTAATTTTTGATTTTGAAGTACGAGTAATGGTGTCTGTATGATTAATTTTGATGTACGAGCATGGTGTCTATAGGATTAATTTTTTATTTTGAAGTACGAGCATGGTGTCTGGTGTCTGTAGGATTATTTTTTTTATTTTGAAGTACGAGCATGGTGTCTGTAGGATTAAATTTTTATTTTGAAGTATGAGCATGGTGTCTGTAGGATTAATTTTTTATTTTTTGAAGTACGAGCATGGTGTCCGTTTGGTAAATTCAATAATTTTGGAGCAAGGACTTGATGTGTTTTTGGTGAATTTTTAATTTTGACTAAAGTAAACACATGGTGTTCGTCTTGGTAATTTTTAATTTCAGAAGCATGGATGGTGTCGTCCGTTTTGTCGATTTTTTCCTTTGAAGTACGAGCATGTTGTCCAGTTGGATGTACGGATGGTGTTGCTCGTTTGGTTCATATTTTGATTTTTTTTTTTTTTTTTTTTAGTACGGATGGTATAATACGTAGCTAGGCAATTTATATTTTGAAGTGCGGATGCTGTCGTCCGTTTGATTATAGAATTTAAAATCATTTAGCGGATAGTGTCGCCTCGGTTGTTGAATTACGTTTCGGAGTATGGACCTCGAAATAAAAGTGGATTGTGCCACCGCTGTTTGATATGATTGGGGTTTAACCTGGTACAATTTTGTTGTTTTCTTGTGGTCAGAATGGATGCTGATTTTATTGGTTATATTCTATATGTATATTCCGAAGCGGCTTAAATGTAAAAAAAAAAACAAAAAAAAAACATGTTCTCGTCCAGTAATATATCGACTCACGACATGCTTGGATCAATTATGTTTATGTAGTGTATTTTAATTTACTTGTAGATGGTTGAACATCACCTTGGAAGTTCTTAGCAGTTGGCTCCTTAATGGTTAATTTAGTTGAAGGATCGAAAGGGTAAGATTTAGATGCTGTAGAGCAATGCATATTGTGTTTAGAGAGAAGGCTTTTTTTTTAAAGTTTGTAATTAATACTTTAGTTTAAGATATTGTTGAACACAATCTAGTTTCATGTACGCTTTCTCATCGCGGGAAAAGATAAAGGAAAAAAACTGGCTCTTTGAGGGACTTTAAGAACTTTTATGTTCTAGCTATAGATAGTTCATGTTTTTGCGTCGGGGCATTATCTCGTCCCGAATTGTCATGTATGTCATGTGTGTACAAATTGGAAGTTAAAGTTGAATGTCTAGTATGTTTAAATGATTTAGTAACAGATACTTGTATGTGACATAGGGTCTGCGTTTCTTATAGGTATATTGAGTTATATATTATATTTAGTAGCATATTATGTCGTTTTGTAGGCATTGAAAGATCGGAGCCAGTTTCGGTTAACAACACAGGTGTAACTATATAACGTCTGCAAGTAATTATAGTATTGGGATCTCGAAGGGAGACATCAGTAATTGGAAAATGATTTGGATGATAGGCAGGGACGTAAAAACGTCAGAGCTATGACTGGAAGACCTAAATTGATGCCTGTTTGTGTCCTTGATGCCGCCTTGAAGGTTCTATAGCTTAGTGCTCGATCATAAAACGAATCATCCGGAAATTGAGTTCTATAGTAAAGCTTTGCAGGCATATAAACAATTTGAAGCGCATGATGATACTTGTAACTTATTTTAACTTTAAGGACCTTGTTGTATACTCAGAAATTTCAAGTGCTACGTTTACTCAAAGAATAATTGACTTGAGATAGTTTTCTAATTTCCATTCCAGGGAATCTAATCCTTAGTGGCTTATGTCACGCGGAATGGGGGTTGGAGAGCTTTTTCTCTGTAATTTCCTTTTGAAAATTTTACATTTATCTCTTTATACAATGATATATTTATAACATTTTTATTGTAAACTGATCATGCTAAAATTAGTCAATCAATTGAAGTTGAGATTTTCTTTTGATCCTACTTTTTGTTGACCATGAATTTTTTGTTGAAACTACAGAGGAGAAGTTCTTCAACCTCCTAATCGGTTTTACAAAGCAGAGAATGTTTTTGAAAACTATAATTTTTATAAAGAATAATTTCCTGTGAAAAGTTACAGTATTGGGGGACAAACGTTCACATTAATCAATTAAATCATTGTTGAAATGTTGAAATTTGGAAACGCTAAGGAAGAAGCCTTTTAGTTAGACCGATTAAAATGTTACTATACGGGCTAAATCTTTTGTTATGTTATAATGTGCAGGAAATTCTCTGTGAAATTTCGATTCTGAATGCCGAAAGTTTGCAAATTTATTTTCATAGATAGGGACAAGCCTTTTCTCAACTTTATTTTGTGGTGGCCATATATTTATAAGTAGGGTTTTGGATTTAGCCTGGGATATCGGTTAATTGCTATCAACGTTTTGGTGATATAAAACTGGGCTTATTTTCAATATTGCGATTGATAACCCGGGGACAAAAAATATTGACTGATAGTTTTGCCGTTTCCTTTGTCAGGTTGTACTGTATATTTGTGAATAAAGTTGTTGCATTATTATTTGTTTTATTTTAAAATTGGATTTATGCGTTATGGACATTTAAAGGGTGAGATGAGGTTTAAATAAGTGTAAGCAAATTTTTGATTAGGTCAAAATGATGGTTTACGTTTTATTGAAAGACTCGTTAGTAGAGCTGTGGCTGAAAATGAGAATAAAGGTGCCACTATCGGGCACAATTTACACATGTTTACTTTATTTCAATCTAATCCTATATTTGTTTGTGAACAAGTTATGGCGCAACATTGATATTTGGTATGTGGTTGCTTTAGAGTTGGTACATATAAGTTTTTAAAGCATATCATCGGTATGCCCCTGCAACCACGGTCTACTGATTTTGTGATTTCTTTCTGATTTGGCTTAATTCTATAGTTTGTTCTCAACTATGTTAAACTTGAAGCAGGCATGGTACACCATTGATTTTATGCAATTGCGTTAGCTTCAGTGCAAATTTAGTTTTTGTCTCACCTGCGACGAATAGTAAGACCTAGGTATTACTTTCCGGCGGTGGTGTCGTAAACTTTTTGTAAGACTTTTTTGGACAATGAAAACTGCTTGAATTGCTTGAAAAGTATAATTGCTAGGCATCTGATATTGGGTATACAGACAGTTAAGGTTATGGTCTACGCAACTGTCACAATGCCGTATGATATTGACCCCATTTTCACGCTCCAGTGACTCTGAACTTAGGTCGTTTTTTTCAGGCCGTGAACTTTTTTATAAGGTTTTTTTGTGGACAATGAATTACTTGGTGATATTAAAGCTAGGAATCTGATATTGAGTAAACAGACAGTTGAGGTTATGGTCTACCATGCCGTGTGACCTTGACCCCATTTTCACGCTCTAGTGACTCGATAACCTTAGGTCTTTTTTCAGGCGGAAAACATTTTGAAATGATTTTGTGTACATTGAATGGCTTGAAAAGTATAGATATTGGGTATACAGGCAGGTGATATATATATATTGCACGGTCTACTGCGGAATTTTTGTATACTGATTTGGCATACTCTTCTGTCCGTTTAACAAATAGCGTTGGCGTTTATGACATATCATTGATATTTGGTAGGCTGTTTCATAAGCATCAGTACTGGTCTATTCCAGGAAGATATCTTCTACATATACGCCCCTACATGGTCTACTGACTATAAGGGTTCTTGCTCCTTTGGCTATATGTTAATGTTTTTTCTAGTCTATTTATGCGAATAGATAATGGTACATTTCATATGTCGTCTGTCTCGGTGATAAATTTTTGCAGTGGTGTTCAACCTTGTGTATAAAAGTTTTAGTCTTAGTCGGGCCAACGCAAGACGGCGATCGGTGACCGGTGATCTGGTAATCTTGGTGACTGCTAGCTGTTTTCCTTTTATGATTTTGTTTTGGGTTGGTTGCGTTGCGTATGCCTATCTCACATCTCTTTATCGTCTACAGTGTTGATATTTGGTATATAGTTGCATGTTAATCAAATGAATATACATTGTAGGTCAATTTATGGGTAATTTTCAGGATTGTATTCAAAATTTACTTTTGTATATTGGCTAGACATATTTAAGATACAAGTTTGGGTGAGTTTTGAGTTTTGAGTTTTGGGGGTTTTGTTGTGAGAGTGAAATAGTTACTGATTTCACATAACAAAGGATGATTATTGCGTATCAAATTTTCACCTCCAATACTAATACAATCTAGTTACTTGGAGTGTGATGGCTCTTAGGATAATCATTTATCCTAAGCGACATCACACGAGAAGTCACGAGATCTATCAATTTAAATCATTCTTCGAAACGCAGTCAGGTTATGGATTGAAAGTGATTCCTTTCTCTCGATTAAGCTGTGGCTATGACTATGGTTGTGGTTATGAAGGGGTTTAGGCTTATGAATCTGTAATTTTTCCCACCGCCCCACCCTGTTTTATTTGACCAGTGTTTCACACTCCAGGAACTGGATGCTCCTCAAATTTTCACCTCCAATACTAATACAATCTAGTTACTTGGAGTGTGATGGCTCTTAGGATAATCATTCATCCTTGTACAACTAACAATAGCTGAAAATTATTTAGCAAAATGTGCAACAATTATTGGGGGAAGACAAATTTAATAACTTCTAATAATTGATTATTTAGTTCATTGATTAAATTAATAATTGGTGAATTCAGTTTTTACTAAAGAGTAATTTTTAGTAAAGGAGCGCGGAAACCTTAGCTATGCTCTCAATTAATGCGTTTCCCCATTAAATTTTCTTAACCTTGATTAGGAAACAAGCTTGATGCGTATGCAAATCTCTTGTTCATTTTTTGAGTGTGTTCTTTGTAGCAAAAGGTCTTAAAGCATGCATAGGGTATTTCTCTTCGCAGACACGGGACAACCTTTTTTTTTCATCCGTTCCGAAGGACTATCTAACTTTGAGACCATTCTCACAAATGGTGCCAAGAGAGAATCGGAAAATTGGCTCACGAAATGTTCATCTCTGGTTAGAAACAAACCAACAACCTTGGCTTTAGTACATGTAGTCCGACGTGTTGACCACTACTCTACCGGCTCTAATTCGTTTTTAACATCACACTTCCGCACCGTCACGTTCAGTTTTACACCACTAGTATACTTAATTTCTTAAAATCGCCCTTGAGGCATATTTGTTTTTATAATAATATTTCTGTATGCTCTTAAACATCACACCATCATTTTTGTTTTACACTATTATTCCTCCTCAATACACAACATACACTATCCAATCGCCATATTCTGCATCACAATGCGTACTTGCAACATCTAGATAAATTTACTTTAACCTTCATAATTTTTACAGGTGCTGGAGCTACATATATAAGGTGGTCAAGAACTGATTGTCCAAGTGGAGACGAACTTGTTTATGCAGGTTATAACCATAGAAAGATAATCTGACATCCCTTCTCTATCTCAAGGAACGATAGATTAAAATATTGCGTGTTAGGCTATTATGTTCTTAACTATTAGTTCTCAAAAAAACTTATGTGAGGTTGGTCTTCGAAATTAATTTATTCTAGTTTGGCATATTCATGATATTGTGGTTTTCATAGTTATATGCTCTCCATATTTATAATAGCGTTTAGCAATTAGGGGGGTTAAAGCGCATCTGATGAGTTTTGAAAAGACAAAATGCACGTCAGGCGTAGTAAAACTTTTGAGATTTCGAAAGGAATATGAACCAAACGTTTTTCATCTATTTTATTGATTTATGCAGGGTGGTTTTTTTTTTAATTCATGAGGTGATTGTAGATTTTTTTTTCTTTTCTTAATAGGATACGCTGGTGGCGGAAGGCACAATTATCACGGATCGGCAGTAGAGCCTGTCTGTCTACCGAAAGACCCACAATTTATCAAAACGTCCGGCAATGAAGGCGGGGGAATGTACGGTGTGGAATTTGTTTCAAACTTCTTTGGATCAAATAGTATTTACCAGGATGTCCCTTGTGCCGTTTGCAGAACCCGCACCTCCACCAGTGTAATCATGATCCCCGGGAAGACCAGCTGTCACACCGGATGGACGCGTCAGTATCACGGCTACCTTACTTCAGGTCACCTTAGTAGTAGAGCCGCCACTACATACGTTTGTGTGGACATAAACCCAGAATATATTCCAGGAGGTTCCGCAAATATCCACAACAGTAAATTGTTCGTGGAAGTTCTCGTTAAGTGTGGTCCACTGAAATGTCCACCGTATCATGAAGGATATCCTTTAACCTGCGTGGTGTGCTCCAAATGAAATCCCACAACTTTTTTACTTTATAGATCAATACTGCTTATCAAACCAATATAGCTTACTTCATGCAATACAATGTTTATATCTAATTGAAAAACTGTTGCACATTTTTTATTAAAAAAAAATGTTTAGTTTTCTTTGTGTACAAGGTTCTTCAGTTTATTTTTATATCTACCACATACATGGTTTTTTTTTAAATGTTCCAGCTAAAATTACCAATACCAAAAACGCGGGTATAAACGGTTAATTTAGATATGCTATATATCGATATTTCAAGGAGTAACCTTTCATCAGTAATATTTAAATCAAAACATCGGACTTTTAAATTTCCAAAATTGTTGAAAACGAATAGGACTCAAAACCAAAACGTCCGAACAAGGAAGCCAAATCCAGCACCGAGGATATCGACCATGTGCCTTACAAAGAAAGAAACCTGGTGTTAGAAACTATTTTGAATTTAAAAATCGGAAATTTTGGCGACAAAATATAAGAAAATATATGGAAAATCGTGTCAGACAAGTCTAAACGTGTTTAGGATTGAAAACACTCTAAGTAAAAAGATCAAAGGGGGAGGGGAGGAGGGGTCCCGTCAAAATAATTTTATAATCCCCTTTCCCTGATAATAAAAACTACCGATCCCGCATCCCGAAAAATAAAATGCAGGTTCCCGTGTCCTGCTAGTCGCTTTTCCCGAATTCCCGTTAAATAATATGGCCAATCCCGGCGTCCCGGAAAAGGTCTTCCCGACCCTCATCAAATACACTTATAGAAAGTAATGAGGTGGATTGAGTGTACGCATCACAGCTCACATAAGCGATAATTTAGAAAAAAAAAACACCATGGAAATTGAAACCGCCAGCAGACTTTAAAGCGGCCCGTAGGCGATGCTCGTAGTTCTACAATCGACCAAAGGTCTGCATAAAATGCATATAACTCATTTCCAGTCCCGAAAAAGTCAAAGATAGACCTCCTAGACAAGTTTAAACAAAAGCTTTGTCAAAGATTCCTGGCTTACATGTAGGACAGGCACTTATAAAATGTGACGGGGTTTAACTAGTTTCTGGAGGGCCCAACCTTGTCCTTATCAATTCTCCATCGCTAACTTTTCCTTCCGCACTTACGGTTTTGATAAAAGGTAAAACAAATTGGTCCAAATTGCCAAATAGTCAATTTTTGACGGTTAAGGGTAAATAAATCCCAACAATGTCGACTCAATGTCGAGTTTATTTTTGTAGAGCTTTTTAATGCTGAAGAGGAAGGCTTGCTTCAATTTTTCTCTTTCTCTTATACCCGAAACTATGGTTCATTCTACTTGAAGCACACGGCAGCCATGTTTATTGGTCGGCGTGCATAATTTTCACAAACTTGGTAGATATAGATATATATACGTGATAAAACGTTTTTCTTAAAGACTGGTTCCTCTGTTAAGGAGGTTGCCCATGGATGTTTTTGATATTTAAGCATCTAAATTGCATATGAAATATTGCCAAAATTATTATATATTATGATTATATTATTATGCAATTTTGACAATCAAATATTCGGTTAAGTATCAAAACTCTTATAACGCCAAAGAAATTCCTAGTACTTATAACATATGAAAGTATATATATTCGGATGCTTAGTCTCACTAAGGGACCGACCATTTAACTTGAAGGGGGTGCCTTGGTTTTTTCCAAAAAAAAATATTCTGAAAATTATTTTTGATGAAAAAAATATTTTAGCAGCTGAGGGTAAAAAAAAAATATTCTGAAGAAGGATTTCTGCTATAAAAAATAATGCTGATAATGAAAAAAATATTCTGTCGCGACACCTTCGAAAAATAAATATTTTCTGATCAAAACAAAAAACCAAGCCCCCCCCCCCCCTTCAAGTTAAATGGTCCGTCCCTAACTACAAACTTCTAATGTAACAAATGGATGCAAATGGTTGTTTGGTTTTTGAGTTTCGTAACGATGATGATAGGGGTGTCTAGGGAGCAAACAGATGAGCTTTCACTACCGATGCTAGATAACATGAAAGCCGCCTTAACGGCAAACGTCGATGTCTCCAGCCTGAAAGAAACATCAAAAACTTCATTGAGAAAGAGGTCAAAAGAAAACTTAAGGCAGCAATACAAGACACAATAGCCAAAGTTTCAAACGAAGTGAATGGCGTAAAACAGAAATGAAAGAAGTAAAAGCCGAAATGGAACAAACAAATAAAGGTAGGCACATTTGTTTTTACACCTTTTGTATTCATTACTTGGGTTTTCATGAGAGCGTCATAACGTGGAATTTCCGTACATAAATGCTGTCTACTATCGCTTTTTCCATGTTGAAAAAGCTAGAACTGTATTTTTTATTGGACTGTGTTTACATTTCCCTGTTGTATCTACTGACCATAAGATTTATAAACAATGTATGCAGTACCACATTAATTTCTGCTATTGATTTCGTTAGCAAAATGCAGGAATAAAGAATCATAATAAACTACATTTTAATCAAATCATTTTGCAATTACATAGTACGTTATTTTTTTATATTACAATGAAATATCAGGCTTACAAGGTTTTATTATTGATAAACGGGTTAATTAATAACTTTATGCATTAATATAGAAATACAAAAAAATGATGTTTTAATTCTGCTTTTTAGCTCACCTGACCCGAAGGGTCATGTGAGCTATTGTCATCCCTTGGCGTCCGTCGTCCGTCCGTCGTCCGTCGTCCGTCGTCCGTCGTCCGTAAACTTTTTAAAACGTTAACTCCTCTGACACCATAAGTCCAATTGCTACCAAACTTGGTATGGTTGTTCATTAGCATTCGGTGCTTAGAACTGATGTGGGGATTTTTGATTCGTCGTAAAACATGGCCGCCATGGCTAAAAATAGAACATAGGGGTAAAATGCAGTTTTTTGCAAATAACTCAAAAACGGCTACAGATATCAAAATTCTGGCATAGGGTAAAAGTGATCAGCACCTCAAGATCTACCTACCCTGAAATTTTGAAGAAAATCCAACAACCCATGTAGGAGTTATTGCCCTTTTTGTGGATTTTTTGCAAATTTTGCACCTGTTTAGCTCAATATCTTGAAAACTATACTAGATATTTGAGAATTTTAAATTGCATATTGTTAAGCACATCAAGATCTACAAAATATGTAACAGGGTCAACGTTGTAGGACCTTTCCTTTTAGGAGTTATTGCCCTTAGAACGTCAAAATTTAGCATTTTAACAGCATTTCCTCATTACATTGAAAACGTTAACTCCTCTGACACTTTAAGTCCAAATGGAACCAAACTTGGTATAGTTGTTTATTAGCATTAGGTGTATAGAACTGATGTGGGGATTTTTGATTGGTCGTAAAACATGGCCGCTGTGGCTAAAAATAGAACATAGGGGTAAATGGCAGTTTTTTGCAAATAACTCTAAAACGGTGACAGATTTCAAAATTTTGATTGGGAACAAAAGTGATCAGCACCTCAAGATCTACCAGCTCTGAAATTTTGAAGAAAATCCAACAACCCATGTAGGAGTTATTGCCCTTTTTGTGGATTTTTTGCAAATTTTGCACCTGTTTAGCTCAATATCTTGAAAACTATACAAGATATTTGAGAAATTTAAATTGCATATTGTTAAGCACATCAAGATCTACAAAATATGTAACAGGGTCAACGTTGTAGGACCTTTCCTTTGAGGAGTTATTGCCCTTGGAACGTCAAAATTGATCATTTTAACTGCATTTCCTTATATTGAAAATGTTAACTCCTCTGACACTTTAAGTCCAAATGGAACCAAACTTGGTATTATTGTTTATTATTATTAGGTGTATAGAACTGTTGTTGGGATTTTTGATTGGTTGTAAAACATGGCCGCTGTGGCTAAAAATAGAACATTAGGTTAAACTGCATTTTTTTGCAAATAACTCAAAAAGGGTGACAGATTTTTAGATTTTGATTGAGAACAAAACTGATCAGCACCTTTAGATCCACCATATTGTCAGATGACCCCCTTATTAATCTTATGACCCTTTCAACGTTAATAGATTTTGCCTTATAACCTTTACTTCAGGCACATATGTCAGGTGAGCGATTCAGGCTCCTGGGAGCCTCTTGTTTTCATACTTTTTTGTTTTTGTTTTTCGGTTTTTGTTTTGTTTTTGGTTTTTATTTAGATTATGCAGACTTAGTGTACTCAAACTTTTCAAATTTCGTGGAAGCAAAGTCGAAAGAAATGGAGGAAAACGAGTTTTCACGGTAAGCAACAGATGCTAAATTTTAATTAAAAATGACTAAAAAGGGGGACATTTTTACAAAGCTCTATTCATGACATAAGTGATGACTTCAACTTTTATATCAACAGATTTCTCTTTTTGCTACGTTGCATGAAACTCCTTGAAATTGAATAATGATTTCATTTAACTACCATGAAATGATGATGGTAACGCGATAGATGAGTCATAGAAAGCATGAACTGCTTTCCTTTGCTAATTAAAGTACCTGTTTCCCTTTTTTATACTCCATAGAATTCAGGTTTATAGTTTCAGATAAGTTGTTTTGTGTCTATTTATTGTTAAGCTATGACTTTCCTCTTTTTCATCGTCTTTTCTTTTAAGTCCTCGACTTTGGTCTGTTCCTTTTTTAGCTCACCTGGCCAAAGGTCATGTGAGCTTACATGTATGCCATCACTATGCGTCCGTCGTCGTCCGTCGTCTGTCGTGGTCCATTAACAATTTCAAAAATCTTCTCTGAAACCACTGAAACTTTGCAAGAATGGTATATGACATGTTGGCTAAAAACGATCCTCATTTTTAGATGATTCGATTAAAAACATGGCTGCTGTTACTAAAAATAGAACATAGGGTAAAACCACTTAAAATGGCTTATAACTCAGCAACCATAACAGAAAGAAAAAATCCGAAGGATCTTAGGCTCTTTAAAATCAAAAGCTCTAAAATGTCTCCATTTGGTCGTAGTTGTCAGAGGAACCCTAATAGGGGTTATGGCCCTTAAAAGGTAAAAAATAGCCTTTTTTAGCTCACCTGGACCGAAGGTCCATGGGAGCTTATACCATCACTTGGCGTCCGTCGTCGTCTGTCGTCTGTCGTCGTCGTCTGTTAACAATTTTTCAAACTTTAACTTGTCCAACACCATAAGTCCAATTGCAACCAAACTTGGTACAGTTGTTTAGTAGCATTATGTGTACAAAACTATCGTTCGGATTTTTGATTCGTATAAAAACATGGCCGCCATGGCTAAAAATAGAACATAGGGTAAATTGCAGTTTTTTGCCAATAACTCAAAAACAGTACCAGATATCAAAATTCTGGCATAGGGTAAAAGTAATCAGCACATCAAGATCTACCTGTCCAGAAATTTTCAAGAAGATCCAACAACCAATGTAGGAGTTATTGCCCTTTTTCTGGATTTTTTTCAAAATGTTGCACTTATTTAGCCTTATATCTTGAAAACTATACAGTCAAGATATTTTAAAAATTCAAATTGCATATGATTAAGCACATCAAGATCTACATTTTATGTACCGGTAATAAGGTCAAAGCTGTAGAACCATTTCTTTTAGGAGTTATGGCCCTTAAAGCATCAAAATTTACCATTTTTCATTACTTTTCCCCTGAATTTCATAGATTAACTTGTCTGACACCATACATCCAACTTCAACCAAACTTGGTACAGTTCTTAAATGGCATTATGTGTACAAAACTATCGTTCGGATTTTTGATTCGTCAAAACATATGGCTGCCATGGCTAAAAATAGAACATAGGGTTAATTGCAGTTTTTTGCTAATAACTCAAAAATAATTACAGGTATCAAAATTCTGATGGGAGACAAAAGTGATCAGCATCTCAAGATCTACCTGTTAAGAAATAATCAAGAAGATCCAACAATCGACGTAGGAGTTATTGCCCTTTTCTTGATTTTTAAATTTTTTTTCACTTATTTAGCCCTGTATCTTGAAAACTATACAAGATATTTATAAATTTAAGTTGCATATGGTTAAGCACATCAAGATCTACATTTCATGTATTTAGGTCAAAGCTGTAGGACCATTTCTTTTAGGAGTTATTATCCTTTAAACAACAAAATTTACCATTTTTCATTACTTTTCCTCTGAATTTCAAAGATTAACTTGTTTGACAAGGTAAAACCAACTGCATCTTAAAATGGCACACTTGTTTACTAGCTTATATGCTACAACTCTATCTTTCAGATTTTTTATTTGTAAAAAACATGGCCGCCATGGTTAAAAATAGAACAAAGGGGGAAATTGTATTTTTTTGCTAATAACTCAAAAATGGTTTCAGATATCAAAATTGTGCAGGAATCAAAAGTGATCAGCATATTAAGACCTACCTGTCCTGAAATTTTCGAAAAGATCTGACTGCTGATGTGGGAGTTATTGTTCTTTTTCCTAATTTTTGGCAAATTTACACTTATTAAGCCCAATATCTTGAAAACTAATCAAGATATTGCAGAAATTTAAATCGCATATGGTTAAGCACAATAATATCTACTAATATATGTACCTGTGTAGTTCAGGTGAGCGATTCAGGCTCTTGGGAGCCTCTTGTTTCATGTTTTTGTCCTTTAGAATGAAAACTATTGCAGATAGAGAAAAGCTGTTGCTTGCTTAAATGTTCAGCTCATTTAGCTCTACAAAAGTCTCCATAGGATGGAAGTTGTCAGATGACCCCTTATAGGGGTTACAGCCCCTTAAAGGCGAAAAATAGTGTTTTTGGCCTAAAGAATGAAAACTATTGTAGATAGAGAAAAGCTGTTGCTTGCTTAAATGTTCAGCTCAGTTAGCTCTACAAAAGTCTTCATGGGGTCGAAGTTGTCAGATGACCCCTTATAGGGGTTACAGCCCCTTATTGGCAAATATAGTGTTTTTGGCCTATAAAATGAAAACTATTGCAGATAGAGAAAAGCTGTTGCTTGCTTAAATGTTCAGCTCATTTAGCTCTACAAAAGTCTCCATAGGATGGAAGTTGTCAGATGACCCCTTATAGGGGTTACAGCCCCTTAAAGGCGAAAAATAGTGTTTTTGGCCTAAAGAATGAAAACTATTGTAGATAGAGAAAAGCTGTTGCTTGCTTAAATGTTCAGCTCAGTTAGCTCTACAAAAGTCTTCATGGGGTCGAAGTTGTCAGATGACCCCTTATAGGGGTTACAGCCCCTTATTGGCAAATATAGTGTTTTTGGCCTATAAAATGAAAACTATTGCAGATAGAGAAAAGCTGTTGCTTGCTTAAATGTTCAGCTCATTTAGCTCTACAAAAGTCTCCATAGGATGGAAGTTGTCAGATGACCCCTTATAGGGGTTACAGCCCCTTAAAGGCGAAAAATAGTGTTTTTGGCCTAAAGAATGAAAACTATTGTAGATAGAGAAAAGCTGTTGCTTGCTTAAATGTTCAGCTCAGTTAGCTCTACAAAAGTCTTCATGGGGTCGAAGTTGTCAGATGACCCCTTATAGGGGTTACAGCCCCTTATTGGCAAATATAGTGTTTTTGGCCTATAAAATGAAAACTATTGCAGATAGAGAAAAGCTGTTGCTTGATTATATGTTTAGCTCATTTAGCTCTACAAAAGTCGTCATAGGGTCGAAGTTTTCAAATGACCCCTTATAGGGGTTACAGTCCCTTAAAGGCGAAAAATAGTGTTTTTTGTTAAAATGAAAACTATTGCAGATAGAGAAAAGTTGTTGCCTGCTTAAATGTTCAGCTGGTTTAGCTCTACAAAAGTTGTCATAGGGTAGAAGTTGTTAGATGACTCCTTATAGGGGTTACAGCCTCTTAAAGGCGAAAAATAGTGTTTTTGGCCTCTAGAATGAACTCTATTGCAGATAGGGAAAAGCTGTTGCTTGCTTAAATGTTCAGCTTATTCAGCTCTACAAAGTTGATCTTCAAAGGGTTAAAATCAAGACCAGGTGAGCGATTCAGGCTCCTGGGAGCCTCTTGTTTTCATGTTTCCATCTAACCGATCTGCACCATGTTAGTGATGTGATGCTAATTGTACATGGCGGACAGACTTAGAGTTATATATTCGTTATTATCATAGGTATCATCTTAATATTTCGTTATAAGCGGGTTCCGCCCGTGCGGGTTCCGGGTGGCGAATAGGCCCGGGTCAGGCCACTTTGCCCACAAAACGACTGGGATGTGTGCCCTAGGTGGTTGAATAGGGCAGCACTGTCATAATGAATACCGGGTTCGTCAGGCTAAAATGCGTAAAAACCTTAACGCAAACCATAGTGGTGCACCGTGTTGGGGAAAAATGTCACGGTCCTCGCATGTTAAAGATCCCTACTGCAGGTTTCGGTAATAGTATGGTCCGTAGGATCCCCATGCAGGATGCTTATATGGCTGTTACTATTCATCACTCCATGTTTTTTCAGTGGCAATCAAAACGCTCCTCCCCGATTGGCCCGGTGTCCCTTTTTCCTCCACTTCGAAATTCATCATTTCATATTCATTTTATCACCCTTTCATGTTCATCTCCCGGATATAGCCGAAATCTTGCTTCTTGGGAGTAAAGCAATAACTAACTTTGTAACTAACTAACTACTAAACGGAAACCGATTGTGTTACCTCTGGTCCATATCGAATTAAGACCCGTGGATCAGCTACTTCCTGCTCACTTGATGCTGATGCCGCATTGCTAAATATCAATAGGCTGTGTGTAATAGTCATACGCAGTTACGTAAAAAAGTTTAACGATTTTTTTCCACTCGCCATTCCTATTCACTATTCACATCGATCACAGTCACGATATAAAATTGTTAATTCATCCGCTTTTTAGCTCACCTGACCCGAAGAGTCATGTGAGCTATTGTCATCGTAAAGCGTCCGTCGTCCGTCCGTCGTCCGTCCGTTAACTTTTCTTCAAACATCTTCTTCTCTGAAACTACTGATGGGATTGCTTTGAAACTTTGTACACTTGATCTTTAGGATTTGTTTGTTTGTTTGTTTGTTGTTTGTTTTATGTCCAGTCAACAATATTACAGTCATAATCAGGACAAGAGCTAATTGAAACAACAAATTGAATTGTGTAGACCCACCCAGGAAACCGCATCCATAACACAGGCCCATGCATGTCATGCGAAAAAGGGCCAATGTACGACCACAAACCAGAAGATAAACGAACCAACTCACAAAACAGGCCAATGTATCCTCAACGCGCCATAGGCCAATGCACCCAGAAAGCGACGAAATCTCTCCCCAAAAACTTCACACAATCTGGAACCCTTGCCTATGGTGACCAACAATGAAGAACACTCCTCTGAAATGAGGTCATACTAGTTAGAACACTTACCTAAGTGGAATATAGCCAACCCTTACCCGATTTCACACAATCAACCCTTATCAGTCGAAAATACAATAATGAATCCTGATTGGACCTACACACTGAAAGAGAAACGTGGGGGTGGGATGGGAAACAAAGGAACTGTAAATTTTGAAGACCACTGGAAAAGGGGAGAGATGGGTAGGGGCAGAAAATTTAGCCTATGTGGTGCACTATTTGGCGGTCCACAAAGGGATCTTTTATGTGCATGAAGCGTGGTCCTCTCCACACACGTTGGCCCACTGTGGTTTGCGGTCAGGTTTTCCGCATTATAGCCTGACGACCCCGGCATTCATTATGACAGGGCTGCGCCATTCTACCACCTGGAGCACATATCCCAGTCGCTTTATGGGCTTGATCTTCAGGATGTCCTCGACCAAGTTTGTGAAATTTGTGAACGTCGCCCAAACAAATATGGCCGCCGGTACTAAAAATAGAACAGGGGTCAGACCATAGTGTTTAGCTTATAGCTCAAAAAGTATATAAGAGATAGAAAAAATCCGAAGCAGCCTTGCTTCTTAAGCATCAAAAGCTCTACAAAACTCTCCATTGTGTCAAAGTTGTGGGACGACTCCTAATAGGAGTTATTTCCCCTTAATCGTCAAAATTGACCATTTTCACAGTTTTTGGACTTAAACTTGAAAACTGTAAGTGCTAGAGGAAAAGTTAGCATTGCAAAATTGTTCAGCTCATTGAGATCTACAAATATGAATCAGGGTCAAAATTGTCAGATCAACTGTTTAAGAGTTATCCCCCTTTAACTGATTTTTCTATCAATTTTAACTGATTTTTAAAAATTTTCTTCTCTGAAACCACTGGTGGAATTGCTATGAAACTTTGTACACATGATCTTTAGGATGTCATCTACCAAGTTTGTGAAATTTGTGAACATCGACCAACCAACATGGCCACTGTTACTAAAAATAGAACGGGGGGGTCAGACCATAGTTTTTAGCTCATAGCTCAAAAAGTATAAAAGATAGACAAAATTTGAAGCAACCTTTCTTCTTCAGCATCAAAAGCTCTACAAAACTCTATTGAGTCAAAGTTGTGGGACGACTCCTTATAGGAGTTATTTCCCCTTAATCGTCAAAATTGACCGATTTTACAGTTTTTGGACTTTATCTTAAAAGCCATAAAAGTTAGAAGAATAGTTAGCATTGCAAAATTGTTCAGCTCATAAAGATCTACAAAAATGATTTCAGGGTCAAAATTGTCAGATCATCCTTTCAAGTGTTTTCAATCAATTTTAACTTAATATGCTTTTTTCCAAATGGAAAGCTTTGTAACTTTGTATTCTTGGTCTTTAAAGTGTTTTCTCTCCTAACTAGTTTCTTTAATGTTACTTACCAAGAACATGTAGACCACGTTGCACACTAGGTAAGAGGCTTTAGCATAAGAGTTCAGGCTCCTGGGAGCATCTAGTTGTAAATCCGTCTAAAATTGTTTATAATCTGAATTTAGTATACGAGGGCTATCCGTCAAGTTCGTGGACAGTTGATGTAAAATAAATAGTGATTATTGGATCTACTTCAGATTTTGTTATAATAGAATGGGTAGTCTTATAAATTGATGTACCAAATTTTAGAATAAACAAACAACTACAAGTTGATTTTTCATCATTTAGAAAATAAATCGTATTCATAACCCGGAGCAAGACGTTCACATTTTCGACGTCAAATTAAACAATTTCTTTTCTATATGGTCATATTGAATGCAATATTTTAAAAACTTTTATCAGTTGTGAACATTATATTTTGTCAGATGTGACCTAATTCATATTTCTGCATGTATTGTGTCATTTCTGGAAACATTTGATTCACAAATTGCATGAAAATTCAAGTTTTTGACATCAACAATACAACTCCAAGCAAAGTCTATTGGTGGGGGCAGTACTATATAGGAAATATGGCAATATCTCAATACAACAAAACATGCCAATCAGTTATTTTCTATCTCCATCTGAAATGCACATGCTATCAGAAGAATCTTAGTAAGCTTGTTTCACAATTTAAAGAATCTGTGTATATCTGTTGATATTTTACCGACCCAAACATACAATTTTATAACCGTCCATTGCTCCACCTCTTCGCAAAACGTTACTTTATCTACGTCAATGAAACTGATGTCAATTCTCAAAATACCGATTTCTCAATAACTTAAAATTATAGACTCTTCAAATTTGGTATGTGCATCATTCTAACTATTGACAACACTGTAGTACAGGTTTTATTGCATCGCTAGATATTTTATGTGCATAGCGAGATCTTGTTTTAAGCATTCTGAATATTTCCAAAATTTTTTTTACATTGCTCCGACCCACCATACAGCGAGTCAAATAATTAAAAATGTAGCACTATTTTTGTCAAACATTTGCAAAACAATAAACCAGATATAAAGGAAAATGTTCAAAAATATTATTATGTAAAACACTCATCCCTAATACGTCATATTGGTTCAAATCTTTGCTTGTCCACGAACTTTACGGACAGCCCTCGTACATTGGGCAAGTTTACTGTTCATTTGAGTAATCATGAGGAATTGCTTTAATTTCATAAACAACAAACTTGTTCGATGCTATTCCTGTAGACCTATGAAACTAAATGATATCTTTTATTTCAGTGACGTTGCGATATGACGCCTTTTTTTGACAAATTTTTATCCTACATCTACACTTTTGATCCTAATATCTTTAAAACAAACATGGTCACCTTTGGTTTATTTGGTATCAACAGATTCGAATTTTAAATGTATATTTTCTGTTAGATTTTGGTGTACATTCGTACATACATGTATTTGACATGTAATCTGGTCAAGATTTCGATTTTTAACTCGAAAAAAGTTCACTTAGTCAAATAAATCTATATAAAAAATTCCCAAAATCTTGAATTTTCAACTCAAAATTTTGGGAAAAAAAAGATTTGTGATCCTGTTTTTTTTTAGTTTTTTTTTAATGAAAAGAAAAAAAAATGCAATTTATAATCATTGAAATTAAAATCGGTCTCATTTGGTATCCTGTGACCCTGTTTCTTTGCATTTGTTTCGCCTTATATCTTTCCATCTGGAATTTCGAAGCCTGGTTATGCTGATCTTGGCCAAGGGTCCTGATCCCCATTGCCATCTATATAATCATATGCAGCAATCCCAAGGCACTTTAGTCTACATCCGTTGAACAGAATTTCATCCCATCACGGTACATTGCCCTTTATACTGTGTATCATAACCATGCTATGTTTCTATCTGGGTAAACCCAAGTGGTGGTCTATTCTTTTAACACTTGTAGCCGTTGGTAGTTTCAGGCCAGGTTAATCAAGTAACGACTGAGGTGTGGGCTTGGGTTGTGGAATCTCTGCTAAGTTATTCATTGTATTGTATCATGTGTATTGTGTTGAATGGGATTATCGATGATAATCGTTGTAAACATTCTTTCTATGTCAGACATGCATTGCGACTTGATAGTTTGCAGCAATTATCTTTGTGAATTTTAAATTTATCAAATTACTTAAATAAGGAATAACAAGTACATCATGATCTACAATAAAGCACCTGTCTTTTCAAAATTTAGGATTTTTTCAGATTTAGGGATTCCGTATCTATAAGTTCAAACAATTGGACAGACATATTTTCCAATGTAAACTTACTATATGAAACGTGCTTTTTGATAACAAACGTTTAGACTAATATGTATAACTTTCAAAATATTCCAGGCAATAAACAGTATGGATTTCTAATTGGCCTAACCAAAAATTTATATGATGTATACACCGAAAGGAACAGTATCGTAAGTGACATCACGCGAGAGGAAACGAGATTACCTGTTCTAATTCATTAGTCGAGGAGCAGTCGCTGAGGACAGACGCTTTGTCCTCAGCTCCCTCTTTTACTGACCACGTGCAGTTTTTGTTATTTGCTACCTAGTAATTGTAAGTTTTCCTTCTTCATCTTCATTTTATTTTATTTAATAGTAGAATTATTCAGTGGATTTTGTCCACTGTATTTCTTTTATTTTTTTTTTTGGAATTTAGTTACCTGTGATTTTATTTTTAGCGTTTTGTCCGAGTTGATTAGTTCCTCGGTTTTATTCATGTTTAACGATCTTTTTTGGACGAGTTGATGTGTTCCTCGTGTTTTTCATTGCATATTGTAGCTTTAATTTATTTTCGAGTGGATTTGTTCCTCGATTTGACCTTGGCGTGTTCCAAGGTGTGTTTGCTTTCCCCGAGTTGATAAGTTCCTCGGCTTTATTTTTTGCTTTATGCTCTTTTTTGGACGAGTTGATTTGTTCCTCGTGTATTTTAATAGCATTTTGTAGTTTTGATTTATTTTTCGAGTGGATTTGTTCCTCGATTTTGTCATTATTTTTGACCTTGGCGTTTTCCAAGGTGTGTTTGTTTTCTCCGAGTTGATAAGTTCCTCGGTTTTATTTTTGTTTTATGCTCTATTTTTTGACGAGTTTATTTGTTCCTCGTATTCTTCTTTGTTTTATGTTTATTATTTTTTCTTATTTATTTTAACTTTCTTTTATTCTTTTCGAGTGGTTTTGTGCCTCGATTTACGTGTTTGTATTTTGACCTTGACGTTTCCCAAGGTGTGTTTGTTTTCACCCAGTTAATCTTGGTCACGGATTTTACCTATTTTTTTTTTTTTTTTAAAGATTTTTGTTTACCTTGTGGCTTTGAGAGAGTATAAATCAATATTTTTACTACACGTGCTTTTATTATCTTAAAAAAAAAAAAAAGTAATCGCATAACGAATGTTAACTGAGCGGTGACTAGTTAAGTTTATATATTTGTATTAAGTAGATTGTGTAGGATTACTTCTTTCCCTTTACAGCTTTCACGAAAGAGAGATTTTAGTATTTATGTTTTCCTTTTATTTTGCCATTATAAACTTAAATAGAGTCCATATGTAGAACGAGTTAAGGAAAAATTTACTATTTTTTGGTTTGAGCGTATATGAGCGTGGATGTTAAAAATTTTTTCCGTTAAACGCCAACGTTTCAGTATTTTTTCCTTTTTTACATAATTTTCTAATTTTGTTATGATTTTTGTGACTTTTTGTTAAGGTTCATCTGTACCTTTCGTTAAAAAAAATGAAATTTTCTACCTATTTTTTAGTACATGCAGAACAGAAACTACAAATAAAATTGTAAAATAAATCATAGCTGGATCTAGATATGGTAATTTCCGATTCAATTTCTATCATTTTTCATTTTAAGTTCCTTAAAAATTAAGATATCTTTTTTTTCCTGTTCAGATTTTGAATTGAAAAAGGACAAACTATCCCTATTGTGCCTCGTACTTGAAACGAGGTTAACACTTTTAGTTAAAATCCTTATTGAAAGTTGCATGAAATTTGAGGCATCAAGAAAGGGTGAAAGTGATATTTGCCTTAAATCGGGTGTTTTTTAAAAGCGGAGAAAAAAAAATCTCTTAAATAAAGGATTTTTTCGGGATGAATTCATAGAGAAGAGAAAGGGTAAGAATTTCTATATCTAGCTCCAGCTACACTTTGTATTTCAATTTTATGTGCAGTTTTGGCTGTGCATATACTAAAAGTAGATTAGAAATTACGCCATGTTTTAAAGAAAGGTATGTCTTTGTCACGTTGTTTCTTGACTGCTTTTCCCTTGTGTGTTATAGCAGCTCCTTTTTTAGTCACGAGTTAACACATGTACTTTGTAGTTAATGTATTTTCTTTAGGCTTTGTATTGTAAGTTTCTTATACTAGATTGTTCGTTTTAGCTATATTCTTTTTTCCGGTGGCGGAGTTTTTATCTACATATTTTCTGACTTTCCTGTTGTTAAACTGTTTATTTTCTTCGGACATTCTAGTTTTTTGTGTTTGCGTATTTGTTGTTTTTTGATATTTGATACTTTAGTTTGTTTTTATTATGACCCGAATAGTACACGTTTTTTCAGGATATTCAGTTTTATCCTTGCCTGTACGCACGTCCGTTAGTCTGTACGTACGTTTTATTTTTGTTTACGGTAATTGGTACTGATCCATATATTAAGTAGCATTTTAGCAGATCTTATGATTTTCTCTAGTAGATGTGGCGTCGACTCGGCCTTCTATTTTTATATATATATATATAAAAAAATAAAATAAATAACCTGATAAGTTTTGTTTTGTTTTTTAATGTGGATATTAATCATTTTTTAACTTGTTTTAGATGGCGACGACTGTTTTGAAAACCAGACATTCTTTAGTGGGCAAGAATCTTCTCCCTATGATCCTAGAGCTGAAGGGCGACGAAGAGCACCCTCTTTCATACTGTCGTTTGAAGAAGGATCATCCTTTGGATAATTACAATGCTGAAGAGTTGACGGCAGAATTCAAAAAGTTGACAGGTATTTACGCAGATGTATATAATTAATTGTACATTTTTCACTATATATAGATGTTGGTACTTACTACTTATATTTGTTCTTTTATATTTTTACTTTAAGCTTTACCCTTTTTTGGTTAAGTGTTTCTGTTTTTTATTTAGATGTCTCCAATTTTCTTTTACATCGTTAAGATTTTAGTTTAAGGATTTGTATTGGTGACAGATCCTATTCTTTAATATCTAAATTAATTTAAACTTTTGTAGCTTTCACTCTTTGAAGCGTTATCATGTAAGCTTCTACGATATATTGCAGGTGAGACCGCTAAGGATGTTCTGCTCCTAGCAGGAAAAGATTGCAACTTTGAAAATCTGTTACTTCTGATGCATAGGACAATCCTTTACTGCAACGCAGTGGGTGCACCCAAGGGCTCCACGTTAACCTCCCCAGCTGACCACCAAACACCAGGTACATGTTTGTGTGTTCTATTTTACTATTAATGATCATATTGGTTGATTACTTACTTGTATCTTTAATTATTCTATACACCAGCTCTATTTTTATGTTATGACAATGGGACTCTTTCTTAGTTTTAATCGCCTATGATAGTGTTTCCGTCCGTCCGATCAATTATGTGGACGGGTTGTTTTTTTTTTTCTGATACCGTTGAATAGTTTTGCATTAATTCTGTTAGATTGTTTGCCACCGTATATTTTGTAGCGTTATTTTGCTTTGTCAAAATTTTATGAGGGTTTTACCTTTTCGTCTGGGAAATGCATGCAGTTGTATTTTATTTATTTTGATTATTTTATTTTATGTAGGCCCCAGTTCGGCTTCTGGTTCCATTACTCCTGTTACGCCTACTTCTGGTTTATCTACTACCACTTCTGCACCTGCCGCTGCTTGTACCGGTGGAGATTTTGAGAAAAGAATGAAACACATGGAGGAAACTCTGTTAGATTTCAAAACCAAACAGTCAGAAGATAAAGTTGAGGAAGCTTTAAAAAATGTAAGAACTTTAGCAAGTAGACCAAAACTTACTTCTGCTAGCGTTCTTTTAGCGGCTCTAGAAGTCTTAGTTCAAAATGCTACAAAGGCTGGTAATAAAGAAACGGATTACTATGTTAAAGCCTTACAAGCCTGTCGTCAGTATGAGGATCATCCAGATATTTGTAACCTTTGCTTAAAACTACTGGGTTCTAATGAAGATAAAAAGATCTCTAACACTATCGCTGATTGGGTGAAATCAAGGAAGTACGAAATTAAGCAAGAAAAAAAAGAAGAAAACGACAAAGTTGTTAGTGTCAATCCTCTTCAACCACAACCGACATGTGGCTCTTTTCTACCGTATCCACCTTATCCTATGCAATATGGTAACCCATCAGGAATGCATTTTGGTAATCCGTCAGGCTTTCCAGCCTTTGGGTTTGGCCCTGCTATGTCACAATTTCCTCCGATGAGGCGACCTCATTTTCGTGCCGGCAGACAGCGTCCAGCTAGAAATGTTTGTTATTTTTGTAAATCCACAGAACATTTCATTAATGACTGTCCGAAATTAAAAAAAGAAAAATAATGTGTTCTTCATGTTAAAACTTATAGAAATAGTAAAATTTCCTTCTTTGTTTGTTTTGTTTTTCCTTATTCCTTTCAATTTTGTTTTCTGATCCTTATTCCGGGGGAATCTTATCCCTTAGTGGCTTTGTCACGTGGAATGGGGGTTGGAGAACTTTTCTCTGTAATTTACTTTCAGGTTCCTGTCTTGTCTAAAAGACAAAAATTTGTGCCTGAAATTCCTCAATGGGAATTAGATTCTGGTTTCAACCCTTCAGTGATAAAGAAAAGATCGTGTACCGCTGATAGGGTAAATTACAGAGGAGAGGTTCTCCAACCCCCATTCCGGGTTACAAGTGCTGAAAGTGTAGTAAAAGGAGAAAAGTTTGATTTTGAACATTTGCCATTTAGAGACCCTGACTCGTTCATTGCAGGAAATTTACATTATAATGTAAAGGAGTGGGAAAAAATTAATGCTAGTGATGAAATTTTGTCTTGGTTAAGATATGGAGTTAATGTAGAAGATTATTTCAAACATTTCAAAGGAAATTTTGCTGGGAAATCGTACGATTCACCTTCTCCCCCATTTAATTATTTCAACAATTCTAGTAGTTGTCAACCGTTTTCTAGTTTCATTGTAGAAACTTTGAAAGAAAGGGTAAAAAATGGTTCCATGACTGTGTGGGGTCGGGTAGGAGAATGTGATCCTCCCCATTTGATTATGCCGTTAACTGTTGAGCCTACAAAACCTAGGCTCTGTCATGATGAGAGATTTCTAAATCTTTGGATTTGTGACAAACCATTTTGTTTGGATACTTTAAAAGATGTTCCCAGAATGATTCAAAGAAATTCATTTATGACTAGTGTCGATGACAAATCGGGGTATGATCACATTCTCTTACACGAGTCTTCACGCAAGTATTTTGGTGTACAATTCGGTGGTTGGTATTTAGTATTCAACACTATTAGCTTTGGTTTTAAGACCAGTGCCTACATTTACAACACTACTGGTCTCGCTGCCACCAGTTATTGTAGACAATTAGGAGCCCCATGCCTTCAGTACATTGATGACCGACTTATTGGGGAACTACTATCCTCTTTCGGAGAAGGGAAAGTTAGGGCAATTAAGGCTTTATATGTAATATGCCAAATTCTAACTAGACTAGGTTACTTTATTGGTCTATATAAATCTGTTTTTATTCCTAGCCAGATCTTGAAATTTTTAGGTATGTTGGTTGATTCAGTCAGATTAGCATTTTTAGTCCCAGAAATTAAGAGGCAATCATTTGCTAATTTGAGGGATTTCATTCTTGGTCAGGATACTGTAGATTTGAAAACTTTACAACGCTTTTCTGGTAAATGCATTTCATTTTTACTTGCTATTCCTTCCGCTAAACTCTTTACTCGTGAAGTTAATATGGCAATCAGTAGTATGGCAAAAAACTCAAGGTCAATCAAGGTAGCTGGAGATTTAAAAAGTGAAATTCAATACTGGAAATTCCTAGATGTTTGGGAGGGTTCTTTCACCTGGCGTAAAGAACACCATTTGCAACTCTGTTTATCCACAGATGCTTCTCTCTATCGCTGGGGTGCCGCTTTAGATTCACAAACCACTCTTGGTGACTATTTCGATAAGTCAGATAAGCGTCCTATTCACGAGAAGGAATGCGATGCTCTGCTCAACACACTTGTTGCATTACAAAGTAAGGTTAAGAACCATAGAGTAGATGCCTATGTGGATAGTAAGGTAGTTATAGGAGCATGGGAAAATCAGAAAAGTAGGACATCTGCCCTTATTAATTGGAGTAAGGAAATGTTTAGTTTTCTTCAGAAGAACAATATTGATTTGAGGCTGCATTATGTCCCTTCTTCTGATAACCCTGCTGATTCTGAGTCCAGAAAGTTGTCTTTGCAAGATTCTATGTTGTCCAAGAAATCTTGGGAGTTGGTTGAAGAAAGATTTGGCCCTCATGCTGTTGACTTAACGTCCTTAGATTCCAATGTCATGGTTGATTGTAAAGGGTTGCCATTAAAGCATTTTACACCCTACCCTACACCCAAGTCGGCAGGTGTTAATGTTTTTGCACAGAATTTGTCGGGCGTTAGAGGTCTTTATGCCTTTCCTCCATATTGTTTAATTTCGCCCCTCCTTCAGTTTTTTCAAGAACAAGCTCCTGTAGTGTGTACAATGGTCTTTCCAGAGGAGAATCCTTTGCCATTTTGGTGGCCTAAAGTTTCTGCCTTGGCTCGTGAAAAATTTGTGTTAGGGGTTTCAGGTGATATGAATGTTATCCTCTCGCCCTCTGTCAGTGGATTTGTTCCAAGGAAACTTAATTGTACTTTATTAGTTGCCAAATTAGTTTTTGATCGCACCCTTTAACCAAAGTGTTTACAATTGTTTGGTCCGATATTTGTTTTTTTTTTCTCCTGGTTTATATACAACTATTTTATTTGTAGGTTCCAAGGGTATGGAAACCAGCTGAGTTGTGTGGCTTATGTAGATACCCCAATGATTTTCACTTCAAATTCTGTCAATCTTGTGGAAAAGAAAATACAGTTTTAATTCCTAATCATAAAGTTAGTTTATCAGAGAATATATGCGAACAGAGGCTGCGTTTCTTGGATAATTTGATTGATAATGGAGCTTATAACAAAAGAAAGTCTAGCCTCCAAAAGGAATTAGAAAAATTCTTGTTGTCGTCCTCAAAATTTATACACGATGCATCTCCAGAAGATATAAGAAAATTTCTAGTCTATAAAGATGTTGACGGGAAAACTCAAATACATGATATTAGTTGTAAACACGTTGGTGAAACGGGGCGTTTTTCATGCGGATGTCCTGTAAGACTTGCTTGGGGTACAATCCAATCTATGATTGGGCAGCTTAGAACAATATTCGAGAATTTAGGAAAGGGTAAAGTTTGGGATAATTCTTCTTGTGTAGGGAATCCAGCATATAGTGCACAAGTGGATAGATATTTGGAAGCAGTCCAACTTGAACAATGCGTTTCTCATGTTGCAGTTAAACAGGCAAAACCTCTATTTGTCAACAAATTAAAAATTATATGTCAGTATATTCACGAAAAGCTAAAAGATGAGACTATTCCGGTAAAAGACAAATTTATCTATTTACGTGATCAAGCGTTTTTTAAATTGCAATTCTTTGCGGGTGATCGTGCAGGCGATTTAGGGAAATGCTTAAGCCAGGAAGTTCGAAAATTACCAGGTGACGAAGGTTTCCTATTTTGTCACACAACTGGTAAAACATTTAAAAAGGGTAGAAAAAATGTATTCGCGGTTCAACGAATAGAAAATAGCATTGTTTGTCCTATTGTAGGTCTTATTAGATATGTTAAGGAAGCGAAAGATTTAGGGATTGATCTCACTTCTGGCTATTTATTCCGCCCAGTCGACGCTAAAAAACAAGTTTTAGAGCTTCCTTTCTCCTCATCTGCAGTCTATTCCCGATTGAAGGTTTATTTGCGAACTTTAAACATTGATGAGGGTGAAACTCCTCATAGTCTTAGAGGTGGTTGCGCAGTAACTCTGGCTCTGAATGGTTGTGGTAATACTAAAGATATTATGGACCATGTTGGCTGGTTTTCAAAAGACTCCTTTTTGCATTATTCTAGATTAAATAAGATAATCGATTCGGGTTCTGTGAGCTACATGTTTAAGCAAGTGGCTAGTTCAGACATAGATACCGCCTCTGTCTTCAAAGAAATGGGCGATACAGGTCATCTTCAACCAGCATTTCCTTTTATGTAATGTTATGTTGTCTGTACTATATATAATAAATATCATTTTTGATGTTTTGTTTTATTTCCTACACTTCCCATTTAATTTATTAGATAATCTAGGGAAATCTAGGGAATTTAGAGGTTTGTAAAATTCGGAATCCACATTGAAAATGCGACACCCTATAGTTTTTCGTTTTGTCTGTCTGTCCTTACGATCATAAAAAACATGAGAAACTATTTAGGTTTGAAACTTTACTTGGTCATGTTTAGTACCATTTGTAGATTGACAATGTTATGCAATTCCGTTATTCTGTAATTTAGATTTTTTCGACTTTTTTGTTAGTTTTAGTTTTGAGTGTTGGGTTTAAATTCTGTGATAATTTTCGTTTTTTTATATATTTGGTGTTCATTCATCTTTAACACGGATAAAATTTCTAGTTCCAAAACTCATTTCGTTGACAAGAGTGTGATGCTACTTAAGATATAGTCATATCGTAAGTGACATCATGCGAGAGGAAACGAGATTACCTGTTCTAATTCATTAGTCGAGGAGCAGTAGGATAGGATAGAAATTGTCCAATAGTGGAATCGTATCTTTTAGTTTGTTTGAACTGGGAATTAAAAGCACTCTGAATATGAGAGAATATTTGTAGGGGAATTTTGTTTTGTTTTCCCCACCTCCCTCCCTTTGGCTATATTTTGAGTGGTGTACACTCTTCCAACTAACACTCCAAAAATTTCTAGTTCCAAAACTCATTTCGTTGACAAGAGTGTGATGCTACTTAAGATATAGTCATTATAAAATTTGACAAAGTAAAATTAAACGTTGGGAGTTGTTATGACCGCAACACTGGCAAGTTTACAGCTCCGGAAGATGGACTTTATTCATTTTCCTGGACCACTGTTTCGGGTCCTTAAAAAGATTTCACATCAGATATTGTCAAAAATGGAAATAAACTTGCCGCCAATTGGGTCGACAGCGACAGCGTTACTGATTATATGACAGGATCTCAGACAGTGGTATTAGATTTGGTGAAAGGAGATAAGGTTTGGTTGCAGGTTCACGACAATGATGGTAAACAATTATATGCGAGAGGTTCTTTACTTTCAGGATTTAAAATTTAGTCATTCAACAATCTATCACTGCTCATTCGATTGCTTGTCGTTTTAAAGCTTTTTTTGTGTTGCGATTTAAACGTTTTGACAAATAGTGTGCACACCCAGGAAACGGAATACTAATATACTGAATTATCATCGGCGGACATTTTTAATTTTTTTTTAACTTTAAGCAATTGGGGCAATTATATTCATTTTAATTTGCATGTATTGTCATTTTTATAAGGTTTTGTTGCAAGTTTATTATATCATGTATTTTGAGATTGAACCCTTAGAATCAACATGTCATTAGTCATTACTTATTGGTTTTATTGCTGAAGCTTTATGTGTATTTTTGCATTTAACGATATGGTACATTTATCATAAGGAATTGTCATAGTGGGGTGTTGTTGTCATCACTCAAGAAATTTACGGGATTTCTATCTCTCAGCTGAGCACAGATGTTGGTTTGTTACAGCTGTCTGTCATGTCATCCTTTCCGGATTTGACCAACACTTAATCGATCTTTGGTAACGTGACGGATGTGCAAATTATACCAAGCAGGAACTGCTTACTCTTCCGCCGCATCTGGGTTCACTCTCGTTTCGCCTTGAGTTCAAGTTGCTGAATGCAGTTTTGTTGTTGTGATGTGTGTTTTTTTTCTTGTTGTCGTTGTGATGTTTTTTTGTCTACCGATTTTGTCTTTGTCTTTTCGGTAAACGATGATATTTGATTACCCCTTTGGTACATATTTGCTTCTTCCATTTACTTTATTAGCATTGAAAAATGTAAAAAAAAATTATAACAAAACGTTATTAATTGTATTTTCGACTTTCTGATTGACGAAACCGTTTTAGATGGTTTTGATTGAGCAGATTTACTGTGCAAAGAAGAAAGTTGTCGAGTACATCACATTGAACTAGAACTTAAAGATAATTAAATAGTATTTCAGTCGGCATGTTTTTTATATGCAAGGGCCAAAAAAGTTATCAAAGATTCAATCATAAAGATGCTTTATTAATTGCACCAAACCTCCTTCTTCCATTGCTACCTGTAAATTCGGTAGTGACCTATAAAATAGTATAATGCGGTCTTACAATTTATTTGTGCGGATCACATCGAACACTTACACTTTATTTGTGCGGATCACATCGAACACTTACACTTTATTTGTGCACATCGAATACGCTGTACAAACACTCAGACTTTGTTTTAATAGTAAGAAGTTCAATATGTCCTGATGATCCTAAACCTTTGAAAAGATTCCAGAAGTTTGAATCAATCACCATGTCTACAAGGGTTTCTATTAGTTGGCATAACACCTTTAAAGATTTAATCAAACGGTTTATTGACCTGAGCATCTAATCATGCAACAGCTTTTCTTTATCTACAACTCTTTATTTTTGATAAGCTAAATACACGATTTTCACCCCTTTTAGAGGCATAACACTAAAACGGAGTCATCTTTCTTCTCAAAAGTAAAGTCAAGAGTCAAGGTCACTTTTACATCTGACAAAATGTTTAACAATGATACGTTTACATTCTAAATATCCAAGATCTATGTCAAAGAAAAAAGTTATTATCAAGATAAGCCTTATATTCAAAATTAACATTGATACTATTTTGAACTCAAAGTGTAAGGTTATATGAGGGTCGCTCTGGTACCTGATATATTGTTTTATTACGATAATCAATTCCTGATGTAAAGAATTGCCATACCATCTATTATATTAAATTTGCATTTATCTAACCTTGAGGTCAAGGACAAGGTCATATGGTCATTCTTTTACGTGACATTGTCTTATGGTGATGCAGCCCTATATTAAAAATTAAGTTATTATCCAGACACACTATATTAACATTTACTTGACCCTGAGGTAAAAGGTCAAGGTAATTTTGTTATGCCCGACCTCTTTTCGTGATGATACCTCCTCATGTCAAATACCAAAGACCTTCATGTAGTATGTTAATGGATAAAATGAAATAGCCCAGAAATGCTTTTCATGTAATAATAATATCCTTAACTTGATCATGAGGTCGTATTGTTGAACACGACATTCACATATCGAATATTTAAATCATATGTCAAAGGATAAAGAATATGACACAGACACATTTTTCATGCAAAATTGTCATTAATTCGATCTTTAGGTCGAAAGTCAAATGAAAGTCATATAAAAGTCACGTATGCTACACATTGTCTCATGATACATCCCCATGTCAAATCAAAGGATAACAGTTATGTCCTGAATACGTTTTACATGTAAAACTATCATTAATTTGACCCTGAGATCATGGGTCAAGGTAGTTCTGGTACGCGACACATTGTTTCATGATAATACATCCTCGTGTCAATTTAAAATCAAAGCAAAGTTCCAGACAATACATGTGTACTTTGATACGCCTGATGTATACAACATACTTGTAACCAAGGTAGCCGTTTTTATTCCCGCTTTGGAATTTTGGGTTGTTTGTTGTTGTTGTTTTTATCAATGTCGGCATATGCTGAAATTGCCGTTAGATACTTTTGCTGACCATTTAAATTTTAGGTGTCAGGTCATTACTCCGACAACCCATTACTTCGACAACCCACTATTCCGACAACCCATTTCTCCGACAACCCATAACTCCGACAGCCCATTACTTCGACAATGACATAAAGATGTTAGTTTTATTTTACACCTACTATATAAGAGGTCTCGTAATCGGCATTCCAATCGGCACAAACTGTGCACCTTTGCTTGTTGATTTGTTCCTTATATGAAGCAGATTTCTTACAATTACTTCTAGACGAAAAAGGAGACAAGCTCTCTCTTATAATCTCACTTTCCGTTATATTGATGATGTTCTTTTAAAGGAAAATTTTCGATTTGGTGGCTTTCTCCATTTCATATATCCCCAGCAACTTGAAATAAAAGACACAGTTGAATTCATATCAAGATCTACATATCGATCTAGACTTTCAACAAAGCTCTTTGACAATCGTCAACTTTCCTAACATTACGTCCACTCCAGCTTATAGCGTTTACGTATCAATTGATTCAAGAGCTTGCGGGATTTTTCTAACCTTGAAAGTAACATACCAACGTCACCTGCATCGGTGTCTATATTTCACAACTAATTCGATATGCCAGTGCTTGTACACATTTTTCAGATTTTTTTTTCCGACACCGCTTTGTCCGTAACCGGCTATTAGACCAAGGTTATAAGAAAGTCCCAGGATACGGTTACGGCAAATTTGGACAAAACCGTAACAATAAGAAATTCTTATTATTACGGCAAAGACGAATTTTCGGGGGCGGAGACCAAATCATTTACGACCGTAAAAATAAGAATTTTCTTATTATTACGGTACTAATTATTCAGGCAAATTGATTTTGTAACGATATGAAATATAGAGTAGCATAACATTTTATTGATTTATATATATACAACAAGCGGGCAAAAATGATACCAGTCTTTATATGATAGTTGACAACCCAAATGATACTGTCCTTCAGTTTAAACCACGACCTACAGAAAATACACGAACGGTCTGAACAATGGCTTGTTACATTTAATTCGAGAAAAACTGAAACAATGACAATATCAAGAAAAAGTAATAAGCCAATGCACCCTGACCTAATCTTGAATGATTCTGTAATATCAATAGTTATAAACAGCATAAACATCTTGGTCTTATAATATCTGAGGACGGAGGATGGAGTAAACAAATTGATATGATCGTTACAAAAGCATATAACCGACTAAGCATTCTTCGGAAATTAAAATTTATACTCGATAGACAAACACTCGAAAAACTATATTTGACATTCATACGACCTATCTTAGAATATGCAGATATAATCTGGGATACTCCAATCGCAATTCTAAAGTACAAAGTCGAAAATGTGCAAATAGAAGCCGCTAGAATCGTAACAGACGCAACAAGATTATCATCAATAAGTAACTATAAAATATCTTATATTTGGTCAATTTCAAATGTGTCTCGTTCATAAATAAATTTGCCGTAATAGTTAAGAAAATTCTTATTGCTATGGTCGTAATTGATTCGGTCTCCGCCCCGTCATTCGTTCCCGATTTTTGTCTTTGCCGTAACAATAAAAATTTCTTATTGTTACGGTTTTGCCGTAATTGTACCCTGTGCCTGTAAGAAAATACATCTCATACGATCTCTAAAAAATCTTTCTTCGTTATCAGCATTCTTTTGAAATGCCTGTACCAAGTCAGGACCATTGCGATCTTCAATTTTTTTTCTGGTATGTCTTCCTTGTTTTGTCTTGTCTTATGGACATTAGAGATTGATTCTCAAAGTTCAGTAATTTTAATATTACCTTTATATTCGGCAGCAACAAGTCCAAAAATAGCATGCCGTCCAACCTCCTATGCTGTTGGAGTAAGTTATATATCAGCAATGTTTATGAAGAAATATAGTTTGAATTACTGAAAGTATGTTCACAATGTGATATCATTTAAACCCAAGAAGAACAACAACCATGACGACAGATAGTTCATTCTTATGTCTAACTAACTGCTCATACAGCTTCCCAAGTTATACAATGATTTGTATCTTAATAACTGTGACATTTGGCCCAATTTTCAATAGAAATATTTATTATTTTGCGAAAAAATGCTTATTTTCAAAGAATATTCTAAGGAGGAAGTATCTATAGGCATATTATTTGACTTTGATTGCCAAGAAACATGTAGAACAACCCAAGATATAACGGTAAAAAAACAGGGAACCAAGTTATTATACTCATTTTCTGAAAAAAGATAGGTCAGGATACACATGGTCCTTTTTCCTTTATCAAAAATTTGTTCAGTCAATGTTTCACATGAAACATGAGTTAACATTAAAGTAAGCCTTGCCAGTAAGCACCATCAGAATTATAAATAAATCCCTTGTTAATTTATCCATTCATAAGTAAGATTATAAACATTCGGGGGGAATTTGGGGGATACACCCGAACTCTTAACTATTGCTAAAAGTACCACTAAAAGTTTTCATCATCCCAAACCCTTAAATGGTCTAGCGCTTATGTTTTTAAAAGAATAGCAATGAACACTTAATAAGAAATTACCTAGATCGTATAGTTTTAAAAATACATGTATAGATGCTAGTAAACGCGCTTAAGTTCTATGGGTTGTATATAGTAAAAACTACGTTAAGGTTCCTCAACTGGGGAATCAAGGTTAAGAAATCGGGAACACTGTACCATTGTGTTTAAATTTGCTTAAGATCTTGTACTGCATATGCTCAACATCTTTGGTACTGGGTTTGGTTTTTATTATTCAAACATTTTGGCATTGAGTAACTTTCTATTAAAACCTTTGGTTTTCGAACTTGTGAGTTCCGGCCGGTGGCGAACAAGGCTATGCTCGTCGGTAAAAGTCCACTTATGAGTGCTCAGAAACCCAGCATCGGGTCAGTCCGCTTAGCAGCTTATTCTTTACTCCCAAGCTGAACCAATTTAGCTGTATCAGGGAGATTAACATAAAAGGGCCGGGTGATAAATTGAACATAAAATGATAAAGTTGAGGAAATGAAGACACATGTTCAATCGGGGATGCCACTGGAAAAAGGAAAGATGTGTGTGATCGTTGATCTCCTGCATATGTATCCTACCGGCCCTACTCTTATCGAGGACTGCAGCAGTGTTCTTGAACAAGTTAATATTATGACATTTTTCCAAACACGATGCATCACTAATGTTTGCGGTCAGAATTTCCGCATTATAGCCTGACGATCCTTGCATTTATTATGACAGGGCTGTCCCATTTAAACATCTTGGGTACACATCCCAGTCGCTTTGTGGACAAAGCTGACAAAATGTATAATTAATTTTCCACTTTGTCGGAGTAATGGGTTGTCGGAATAATGGGCTGTCGGAGCAATGGGTTGTCGAAGAAATGGGTTGTCGGAATAATGGGCTGTCGGAGCAATGGGTTGTCGGAGAAATGGGTTGTCGGAGTAATACTACGCACCCAAATTTTATATCGTTTTTAAAAGATCAGTGATTGTTCTGGCATTGGTACACACACCCAAGAAAGAAGCGATGTTTCGTCTATTTAAGACTCATCCGAGATGCTCTTCCCAAACTTGTGAAAAAACTAATACTATATGATTATGAAGAGCATAAAACAATAACACCAAAAATGCCGAACTAATAATGGAACCAAATTAAACTAAGATCATCAACATATATCTGGTGGGCAGGAAGAACCTTAGAATTGAGACAATTTGAAATCTAAACTGGTAATTTATAGCTTTGATGTGTTATCCGACACATAAGTGTTGGTGCCGGGGGTGTTCAAAGCCTATTACGAATTTGTTGTACGAGATTACGAAATTCGTTCTAACCAAGTTTTACAGTAGCTTCCAAAATGTACCTACTGACCCAATATCATCTCTCTTTCACTTGCAATTGCTGAGACATGGACCTTAATCAAAACTTTAAGGTAAACATTCATGTGGAAAATGTAGGTCAAGGTGACCGTATTTTGGTACAGATGCTGGTTTCTATACAAAATGAACCCACTGACAAAATATTATTCCTCTATAGTGTAGTAGTATAGTGTCAAAGTTATTGTCAAACAAGTCCAATCGATGTCTGGCCCTGCGTCGCAAGTCAAAACATTGAACCCTGTACGTTCTAGGCCCAATATGGACAGTAAATAGGTTGTTTTTGACAACTGCATCCCATGGTGGACTGACAAAGCATATTTGTCACATGCAGCCCAAATTATAGACTGACAAAGAATATTTAGAAATAAAAAAACAAGTGTGGACACTACAAGTTTGTCTCGCCTGCCGGCACCATCACTAAGATCAACCACCTAAGCTTTCATTTCTTGATATAAACACAAATTGTGTCTGTATAACCAGTATCAGATGCCTAGCTATTATACTTTTCAAGCAATTCATTGTCCACACATGTATTACAAAAAGTTTTCTGCCTGAAAAAAAGACCTAAGTTCACAGTCACTGGACCCTAAAAATGGGGTCATGGTCACATGGCATGGAGACAGTTACGTTAACCATAACCTCAACTGTCTGTATACCCAATATCAGATGCCTAGCTATTATACTTATTATACAAGCAATTCATTGTCCACAAGTCTTACAAAAAGTTTTCTACCTGAAAAAGACCTAAGTTCACAGAGTCACTGAAGCGTGAAATGGGGTCAAGGTAACACGGCATGGTGACAGTTGCGTAGTCAATAACCTGAACTGTCTGTATACCAAATATCAGATGCCTAACTATTATACTTTCCCAGCAATTCATCGTCCATAATAATCTTACAAAAAAGTTTACAGCCTGAAAAAAGACCTAAGTTCACAAAGTCACTGGAGCGTGAAAATGGGGTCAAGGTCACAAGGCATGGTGACAGTTGCGTAGACCATAACCTATACTGACTGTATACCAAATATCAGATGCCTAACTATTATACTTTTCCAGCAATTCATCGTCCACAAAAGTTTTACAAAAAAGTTTACAGCCTTAAAAAAGACCTTAGTTCACAGTCACTGGAGCGTGAAAATGGGGACAGCTTCACACGGCATGGTGACAATTGCGTAGACCATAACCTGAACTGTCTGTATACCAAATATCAGATGCCTAGCTATTATACTTTTCAAGCAATTCAACGTCAACAAAAGTCTTACAAAAAAGTTTACAGCCTCAAAAAAAAACCTGAGTTCACAGTCTGGGTGTATTTGTTTGCTACCTTCTGGATCACTTCAGCAGTGTTCCAGCAGTGGTGTGCAATCAAACAAAAGTGGAGTACTACTGGATAATCCTGTATTTTTTGCAATGATTGTGGATCACTCCAGGACTATTTAACAGCAGATTTTCTATTACTTTTTATATTTCTTAAAATATTATATAAATGTTAATTATATGCAAAGATGTATGCATGTCTCATAAAAAAACTCTTCATTCACTTATATAGTGTTGCACAGAACACATTTGATATATTTTTTGTCTAAGTCCGCCATTGTCATCATGTGACCTCTCCATTTCCTACCTGGGTCTTACAATGGAGAGACTGGAGCTCTCCAGTGCAATAAAGCAATCCCATCAGTGGTTTCAGGGAAGAAGATGTTTAAAGAAAAGTTAACGGATGGACGGACGACGGACGCTTAACGATGACAATACCTCACACGACCCTTTGGGTCAGGTGAGCTAAAAATGCTATTTTTGACCTTTAAAGGGCCATAACTCCTATAAGGGTTCCTCTGACAACTTCAACCTGATGGAGTCTTTTGTAGAGCTTTACATTCTGAAGAGCTTAAGAACCTTCAGATTTTTTCTGTCTGTTATGGTTGCTGAGTTATAAGTCATTTTAAGTGGTTTTACCCTATGTTCTATTTTTAGTAACAGCAGCCATGTTTTTTATCGAATCATGTCATATACCATTCCTGCAAAGTTTCAGTCGAATTGGTTTAGTGGTTTCAGAGGAAAAGATTTTGAAATTGTTAACGGACGATGGACAACGACAGACGAGGACAAACGCATTGTAATGGCATAAGCTCACATGGCCTTTGGCCAGGTGAGCTAATAAAAAGGCAGGATCAAAGCAATCAACAAGAAATAACAAATAAACAAATTATGAGGACTTAAGTTAATTATACATGTACAGGCAACACACAAAAATAAAGACTTTCAAAATACTGTGGTTACACTATTATTCGTGGGGTATCAATTTTCGTGGTTTTCGTGGCTGGCATTAACCCATGGAATTTGATACACCACGAAAAGGAAATTTAACATTGATCTATATGTTGGAGACTTCAGAGCCACGAATTTAAGAATCCACGGACTGATCCTTTTTCACTAAACCACCAAAATTGGTACCCACGAAAATAAATGAATTCACAATATACATGTAATAATATTTTAAGTTTGGTTTATAGTGTCCAGGTATTGTTTTTTCAGAGACTTTAAGTAAAGTCTTAACCCATTCTGGTCTAGACGAGAGTTCCTGGCAGCTTGGACAAGTCTTGTAGCTAGCTTGAATGTAGCTCTCTGTTGTTTTAATTCTCCTTCTATTTCTTGGTTAGCCTATAAAGACATAAATGAAGATAAAAATTACAAAAACAAGAATGGAATTCCAGGGTCCCCCGCCGGTGAAGCAAAAATTATAGAACACAGCTGATTTTTTTACTTGACCAAGGTATTAGTTATATAAACATTTGGTATAAATTTCATGAAAATCTGTCCACATCTGTTAGTAAGGGACGAGACCTCTTACAAGGTCTATTTTGCAAAAAAACAAAGTGGTTTTTATGGTCAAATTCGTATAACTCCTAAAAAATTATCAAATAATGCTGATTTTCGAACTTGACCAAGGAACTCGTGATATAAACATTTGGTATAAATTTCATGAAAATCTGTCAACATTTGTTAAGGGATGAGAGCGCTTACAAGGTATGTTTTGCAAAAAAATAGAGTCATTTTAATGGTCAAAGTCCCCTAACTCCTACAAAAATTATCTAAAAATGTGGATTGTCGAACTTGACCAAGGTATTAGTGATAAAAATATTTGGTAAAAATTTCATGAAAATCTGTCAACATCTGTAGGGATGAGAGTGCTTACATGGTCTGTTTTGCAAAAAAAAAAGAGTTGTTTATATGGTCAAAGTCCCTTAACTCCTACAAAAATTATTGAAAAATGCTGATTTTCGAACTTGTCCAATGTATTAGTGATATAAACATTTGGTATAAATTTCATGAAAATCTGTCAACATCTGTAGGGATGAGAGTGCTTACAAGGTCTGTTTTGCAATAAAACAGAGTCGTTTTTATGGTCAAAGTCCCATAACTCCAACAAAAATTATTGAAAAATGCTGATTTTCGAACTTGTCCAAGGTAATAGTGATATAAACATTTAGTATAAATTTCATGAAAATCCTACAAAATTTGTAGCCTTGAGAGCGCTTGCAAAAAGTGTGACGGACGGACGAAAAGATGGATGGACGGACGGATTGACGGACGGACGCCCGGCATTTCTATGTCCCCGCTCTGCGTTGCGGCAGGGGACAAAAACAGTTACCATTGATAAGCCAAGTGCATACAACTGAAAACAAACAAACAATGCTTTCAATAAAATCATTTTAAGCAATATTGATTATGGTATCATTTGCAAGATAATTTGAAACTTTGAAATTTCATTCATGTCAAACATTTTAATAGCAGGAATATAATGTGTTCAAAGCACAAATCTAAAAAAATTTTAAAAATCAATTAAGAAGTTTATAGAAATCTATAGACGATTTTGTTGCTACCAGGGATTGTGTAGGATAAGAAAGAACGAGACCCAGAAGAAATAGACCAACACAAAACAGACTATAAAATTTGTCAAAGTCATAAATGGCTAGATTCCATTAAACAGAGAGTAGGTGAGGGACAGGCTTGAAATCAATTTCCACATATACAATAGGACTCCCACCCTGATGCTGAAAACCAAATATCAAGTGGCTGTGTTGTTGTTGAGAAAACTGTGAAAACTCCCTGAAATCCATTAAAAAATTGGCTTCTAAACTAGAAAATGTGTTTAATGAGCCACAGATGATATATCAATGATCCCCAACAAGTTGTATCAAAGATATGGAACTAAATCAAGAACTTAAAAGAATCCCACTATGGACCCCCATTCAAATGCTTCAAACAATAAATCAAAAGGCTTTGATAAAGACTAGCTGAGGAAACACTTATAAAAACCTTTTTTTACATGCCCAATGCACCATTCAATTTAATTCCAAGATTTTTTTCCGGACAATTGCCAAAATAAATCCAATTAACTTCTTCGAGGCAAAGAATATAAAACTTGGTGTGAGCTGAATTTGAGATTGTCTAGGAATCCTTGATAGACTGGAAACTGCTAGGTGACAGGTGCTGCAGAGGTATTGGTTTGAATCCAGCTCACACCCTGTTTGATCATCAAATGTTATTTGCAGTACAAAGACTTGATGTCATACTGTAAAACATAACACACGTCCCAGTTAGCAGCTGTACTCTACCATATCTATTTTCTATTTCATTTTGTTTATTTTACCTGTTTTTCTGAGGCAATTTTCTTGGCCACTTCTCTGGCATTGTCTAGGACAGCCTTAGGCATTGTGGAGATCTCAGCTAGTTGTAAACCTAGCAAAACAAAACCAATTATTTATACAATATCAGTCTTATATTATATTGAGATGATTATATCATATATATAAGAAATTAAGTCCCATTAATAAGTTGTTGGTTCTGTTGTGTTACAGGTTTGATCTGGCCTTCCAAACAAGAATTACCAACATATGGATGATTTTGTATAAGTAATTTTTTAATGTCTCCAATTTTCAATGTTTAAACAAGAATAGAAAGCTTCCCCATGCTTCAGTTGTATGCTCTTATATATTTTCGAGTACTGAAATATGTGTTGGAAAGACACAGTTTACATATTTCCAAAATTTGACAATGTTTGGCTGTTTCTTTAGAAATTGATAAATTTATCTGTTTGGTCATTTTTGTAATATTTTTTGGCATTTATTTTAATCAAATATTCTACTGGTTTTCCAAGTTTGTTACTCCTAGCGTGTCTGATGAAGGTTGATCCAGAAAAGTGCTTCACACGCAGTGAAATTTTGCTTTTGTACATTTATTCAAACCATTTGAATATGTTAATCGTGTCTTTTTGGCACATATTCTATATATCTTTTGTTTTTAATATTATTTCAGAGTTTGGCTTTAGTGCCGTGTGGAGGACCTAGAAAGCTTCCCCCTGCTACAGTTGTATGCTCTTATATATTTTCAAGTACTGGAATATGTGTTGGAAAGACACAGTTTACACATTTCCAAAATTTGACAACGTTTGGCTGTTTCTTTAAAAATTGATAAATTTATCTGTTTGGTTGGTCATTGTTGTAATATTTTTGGCATTTTTTAAATCAAATCTAATATTCTACGGGTTTTCCAAGTTTTCTACTCCTAACGTGTCTGATGAAGGTTAATCCAGACTAGAGGCTCCCAGGAGCCTGAATCGCTCACCTGATTTCTTATGCCAAAGTTTGAATAAATTTCACAAACTTTCAACTATACAAAGTTGCAAATGATCCCTTCAGTGGTTTCAGAGAAGATTTTTGGAAATCAGTTTAAATTAATAGAAAAAAAACAGTTAAAGGGCAATAACTCCTATAAGGACCTTTTGATGCTAAACAAGAAAAGTTGCTTCGGATTTTCTCTATCTCTTATACTTTTTGAGTTATAAGCCAAAAACAATGGTCTGACCCCCCCTGTTCTATTTTTTGCAATGGCGGCCATGTTGGTTGGTTGACGTGAATATAATTCACAAACTTGGTAGAGGACATCCTAAAGATCAATTGTACCAAGTTTCAAAGCAATCCCTTCAGTGGTTTCAGAGAAGAAGATTTTTGAAAATCAGTTAAAATTAATGGAAAAAAACAGTTAAAGGGGAATAACTCTTAAATGGCTGATCTGACCATTTTGACCCTGAAATCATTTTTGTAGATCTCAATGAGCTGAACAATTCTACAATGCTAACTTTTCCTCTAGCTCTTTCGGTGTTCAAGATATTGTCCAAAAACTGCAAAACTGGTCAATTTTGACGATTAAAGGGCAATAACTCCTATAAGGAGTCGTTTCACAACTTCGACTCAATGGAGAGATTTGTAGAGCTTTTGATGCTGAACAAGGAAGGTTGCTTCGGATTTTCTCTATCTTTTATACTTTTTGAGTTATAAGCCAAAAACAATGGTCTGACCCCCCTGTTCTATTTTTAGCAACGGCGGCCATGTTGGTTGTTCGACGTGTATATAATTCACAAACTTGGTAGAGGACATCCTAAAGATCATGTATACGATGTATCAATGCAATCCCTTCAGTGGTTTCAGAGAAGAAGATTTTTAAAAATCAGTTAAAATTAATGGAAAAAACAGTTAAAGGGGAATAACTCTTAAACGGCTGATCTGACAATTTTGAACCTGAAATCATTTTTGTAGATCTCAATGAGCTAAACAATTCTGCAATGCTAACTTTTCCTCTAGCTCTAATGGTTTTCAAGATATAGTCCAAAAACTGCAAAATTGGTCAATTTTGATGATTAAAGGGCAATAACTCCTATAAGGAGTCGTTTCACAACTTCGACTCAATGGAGAGATTCGTAGAGCTTTTGATGCTGAACAAGAAAGGTTGCCTCGGATTTTCTCTATCTCTTATACTTTTTGAGTTATAAGCCAAAAACAATGGTCTGACCCCCCTGTTCTATTTTTAGCAACGGCGGCCATGTTGGTTGGTCGACATGTATATAATTCACAAACTTGGTAGAGGACATCCTAAAGATCATGTATACCAAGTATCAATGCAATCCCTTCTGTGGTTTCAGAGAAGAAGATCTTTGAAGAAAAGTTAACGGACGGACGACGGACGGACAGACGGACGGACGACGGACGTTTAACGATGACAATAGCTCACATGACCCTTCGGGTCAGGTGAGCTAAAAAGCGCTTCACACGCAGTGAAATTTTGCTTTAGTACATATATTAAAATCATTTCAATATGTGGATCCTGTCTTTTTGGCACATATTCCATATTCTTTCGTTTTTAATGTATGTCCAAAAGACCCATCTCTCAACATTTATCGTTCCTAGTAATCACGGAACCATGAAATTGATTCTAAGAGTATAATCTTTATGAAGATTAGATGATTCATAAAGTTTCATAATACCATATTTCCTTAATGATAAGTAACTTCCACCTAGAGGTAAACCTTAGTATAACATCCCTTTTTCTGTGATCAATCAACAATGAAGATGGGTACATTTTCATAATGATTTTTGTTTGTTCATATCCTGCTGTATATGTGTAATAAGTTTCATGGTGGTACCACACTTCCATCCATATGGTAAAGTAACTTCAACCTCTAGGTAAACCTGTTAATGTAAGCATAACACCCCCTTTTTTCTCTGGTCAATCAACCTTAAAGGTAATGAGACAGTGCAATTTTATAATAATTTTGTTTGTCCGTACCCTGATGTATATGTGTACAAAGTTTCATGATGATACCAAACTTTCTAACTAACTCAACTTGTAGGTAAAACCTGATTTGGGTTGGATGGACAAACGGATGGACGGACCCAAACACTATATGCCCCCTACTTTCCAAGAAAACAAGAATATGCCCAAAAGACATAATGCCCCATCTCACAACATTTATTTTTTTCCGCAATCACTAACGCATCAACATGGTTGCTATTAAGGCACTTGTCAATCAGAAGGAATGGTCTTCAACTTAACCAATCTTCTATAAGTGGTCCTTCATGTGGAAAATAAAGGTCAATGCAAGCATTCGAAGTATGCATTGTGCTAAGCATCACTAGGTCCACATACCATACCAATATAGTTGATGTGGCACATGTCAGTAACAAGAGGCTCCCAGAAGCCTGAATCGCTCACCTGGTCTTGATGTCAACCCGAAGAAGACTTTTGTATAATAGCTAAATGAGCTGAATGTTTAAGCATGAAAAAGCTTTTCTCTATCTGCAATAGTTTTCATTTTGAATAAGCAAAAGACACTATTATTCATCTTTTAAGGGGCTGTAACCCCTATAAGGGGTTATCAGACAACTTAGACCCTATGAAGACTTTTGTAGAGCTAAATGAGCTTAACATTTAAGCAAGCAACAGCTTTTCTTTATCTGCAATAGTTTTCATTCTTTGGGCCAAAAACACTATTTTTCACCTTAAAGGGGCTGTAACCCCTATAAAGGGTCATCTGACAACTTCGACCCCATGGAGACTTTTGTAGAGCTTAATGAGCTGAACATTTAAGCAAGCAACAGCTTTTCTCTATCTGCAATAGTTTTCATTCTATAGGCCAAAAACACTATTTTTCGCCTTTAAGGGGCTGTAAACCCTATAAGGGGTCATCTGACAACTTAAACCCTATGAAGACTTTTGTAGAGCTAAATGAGCTGAACATTTAAGCAAGCAACAGCTTTTCTCTATCTACAATAATTTTCATTCTATAGGCCAAAAACATGCAAAAACGCTATTTTTCACCTTTAAGGGGCTGTAACCCCTATGTGGGATCATCTGACAAATTCGACCAAAGGGAGACTTTTGTAGAGCTTTTGATGCTGAAGCAGTAGGGTGGCATCAGATTATATCTATCTCTTATACTTTTTGATTTACAAGCCAAAAACAGTAGTCTGACACCCTGGTCTATTTTTAGTAACGGTGGCCATGTTTTTTGACGGATCAAAAATAGAAACACAAGTTTGGTGCAGGACACCCTAAGGATCATTCATACCAAGTTTCATTAAATTCTGTTCAGCGGTTTCAGAGGAGAAGATTTTTGAAAAATTGTTAACAGACGACGACGACAACGACAGACGACGACAACGACAGACGACGACGACGACGACGACGGACGCCAAGTGATGGTAATAGCTCACATGGACCTTTGGTCCAGGTGAGCTAAAAAGGAATGGATTTTAGCCATTCTTCTATAAGTGGTCATTCATGCGGAAATATGGGTCACAGTCAGCATCCAAACCATGCTTAGCATCACTAGGTGCACCTACCAAAACAATATAGTAGATGTGGCACATGTCAGAAAGTGGGAATGGACTTGAACCATTTTTCAATAAGTGGTCATTCTTGGGAAAATATAGGTCACAGCCAGCATCTGAAGCATGCATTGTGCTTAGCATCACTAGATGCACCTACCATACCAATACAGTCGATGTTGCACTTGTCAGTAAGTGGGAATAGACTTTAACCATTCTTCTGTAAGTGATCATTCATGCAGAAAATATAGGTCACATCCTTCATCCAAAGCATGCATTGTGCATAGCATCACTAAGTGCACCTACTAGACCAATATCATTGATTTGGCATTTGTCAGTAAATGGGAATGGAATTTAACCATTTTTTTGTAATAGGTCATCCATGTGGAAAATATAGGTCAAATTCAGCATCAGAAGCATGCATTGTGCTTAGCATCACAAGGTGCACCTACTATACCAATATCATTGATTTGGCATTTGTCACAATGAATGGTCTGTAAGTGGGAATTTGGAAATATGGGAATTTTGGACGGACGGACGAATGAACGGACAGACGGACCGATGAACGGACCTGAACACTATATGCCCCTCTGCTTTTGTAGATGGGGCATAAAAATGCTCAAATGCAGCAAAACTAAAAATATTTATTCTATTTTGTTAGAAATCAAACTTGATTTTTTAAAATTTAATAACAGTTTTGCAAAGCTTAACAGAGAACAACACTTTAAAAGTTGCACTTTAATCAATCAAGGTATTAAAAACAAGAATTTGTCCAAAAGACATAATGCCCCATCTCCATCATTTATTTTTTCCAAAAAGGTAAGAAATTCACCTAATATCAAGTTTTCCAAAAGTATACAATGATATACTAAATCAATCCTCAAATGGAACTAAATCTTATGGTCTTGGAGTTAAAGAATTCAAAACATTGTAGACAGACAGACTGACTATGTGAAAAGTAATAGGGCTTGAATAAATATAGAATACCATAATGCTTTTCCATGGTTTTACCCTTGGCCAATACATGGGTATAAATGATCTTCTCACAATTATATTCTGTGTTAAATGTTCTCTGTATCTGAAAGCAGTAGCTACAATCGATAAAAATAATAATTAATATTTAATATTAAACTAGAATGGTGGTCTTCCATGGAAGACGTATGTTGCCTGCATCTTAAAATATTGTGTAAACAGGACGTAGATGAGTTACAGCTATAAAATTACTTAACACCATATAGTTCTATAGAAGGAAGCTACATGTCAAATATCAAGTCACTGTGTCATGTTGTTGCCCGAAAGACTGTGATGGAAATTTTTGAAAGGCCACAGGACAACGATGCAAGATGACAAATAGTGTCAAAGTGACTCCTATATGTTGCTTTGCAACACATTGTAGGCAACATAATAAATAAGAAAGTGCTATTAAAACAGAATTTCTATCTCTTAGATGACCAAAAATATTACTTTGACATTGAGGTTAAATATTGTTGTTAATTACCCAAAAGGACTCTCACCAAATTTATCCTTGGCATTAGTGACAGTGTGCTATTCCAAGCAGAAAATTGTAGAGTGCCTATTTGCCTCTTGTTTCAACTTACATTCATACTGCTGATTGTAGCTTAGTTGAAATATGTGTTTTTTGTTATTATGTGGTTTGTTTTTGTATTGAGTTTATTATTTATATCATCCAACTATGTCTTGGACTTTTTATCCATATGACCCCAGTAGTACACCTTAAGGTTTTGATAAGCTGCATTTGTGCAATTAATTTTGCCATTCAAGTTAGAAAATTTGATGAAGCACTCAATTAGATGTAAATTTTAAAATTTGCTGGCAGGTAACCATGCAGTTCCATCAAATATCTATTTAGGACTATGAGGCTTTAAAATGCAATAAAGTAATAAAATTGACCTCAATTGCTCTGAAAGTGCAAGACGTAATTCATGTTTGTTGCAATCCTCATGGCATGTAGCCAGTAATTCATTTAGGATAAGTCAAATCTGATAAAGCACTCATTGACAACTATATAATTTGCAACTTACTTTTCTATATTTGGGTATAAACTGTCCATGTTGGTGAGTTCTATGAAATGTGTCACAAAAAATGTGAATGCCTGAAACATATCAAAAGAATAAAATTACAAGAAATTAGGACTATTAGAAAATAATGGTGCAGTTCTGAGTTCACTCTGGTTTTGTCTTAAGTTCATGTTGATGATTGCATTTTGGTTGTAAAACATAGTTTTTTGTATGTTGTGTTGACTGGTACACCTTAGTTTGCTTTTTTTTAAAAGAAGAAATCTGTCAGCCACCGCTTATTCAGTATACCCCACTTCCCCGAAAATTGATAAACTGCTGGAAGTATATATATTAGACAGATTTAAAATTGGTACCAAGATAAGGAACCTAAATTCAGTACTCACAAAATAATGATGACATCATACTAAGTCATATACCAAATTTGCCATAAAATTAGTGGCCGAGAAAACTGCTATTAAAGTTATGTTGCGGAACGACAGACAGAGGTAAACAATCATACCCCCCTTTACTTTGAAACATGGCTATAATAAGTTATGCTGATAAGTTTTTATTGATATTTAATCACATGCAAAATAAAACCTATGTGGACCCTCTTGAATGCATCACCGACTTATTGTTATTATGCTGAGCATGAATTACCTTAATTCCAATTAAAAATTCACAGACAGCATGACATATTCCAACACCTTCTTCAGCACTGGTTCCTAACATTAATAAAACAAAATTAAAAAGCCTGCCTAATACATAATAAAAAGCTTCGCCGAGCGCAGCATGATACGACCACAACATGTTGAACCCTGTATGTTTTAGGCCCAATATGGGTAGTCAATTGCTCTGAACACATGCAGCCCATGGTGGACTGACAAAGGTTTTTGACACATGCAGCTTTTGGTGAACTTTCCACTTACATTTTAAAAGGAAGCATTTTTTTCCCCAAAGGAGATCAAAATTAGACCACAAATTTTCCATTTTGGTCCTTAATTACATAATAGGGGGAAAAAGGGGGGTTGCAAAAATTAATTCTTAATTTTGGATCCACTATTTGACAAGAACAAATAAGCAAAAAAAAATCAAAATCAAGTCATAAGTAAAAAAGATTCGATTTTGGGCCCTTTTGGCCCCTAATTACATAATAAGGGAAAAAGGGGGGGGGGTCGCGAAATTTTGTATCACTAATTGACCAGAACAAACGTGAAAAAAAATATTTCAAAATCGGACCACAAATAAAAAAGTTTCAATTTTGGCCCCTTTTGGCCCCTAATTACACAACAAGGAAAAAAGGGGGGCGTGAAAATTCATCAGGTTCATTCTTTGTGAGAAACATTCTGACAAATTTCACAGCAATAGGCCAACTAGGACCAAAGTTATGAAGGAAACAAATAAAGTATTTGAATTTTTTACCCCTTTTGGGCCCCTAATTTTGAAACAAAAAAAAGGGTGGACCCCCAAAATCAATCCCATTCATATTTTTATAGTAAGGAACATTATTGCCAAATTACAAAGCGATCAGATATCTAGAACTAAAGTTATCATGGCAACAAGTTGCAATTTTGACCCCTATTTGACCCCTAATTTTTAAACAAAAAAGGGGGGACCCACAAAATCAATCCCATCCATCTTTTTATGTTATGGAACATCATTGTCAAATTTCATTGCATTCTGATGACTAGAACAAACGTTATTGTGTATACACTAAAGTTAACAGACGACAACAACAACGACGACGACGACAGCATCATACCATTATACGTCCGCAAATTTTGGGGTAATTTGCGGTCGTATAAAAAAACAATGCAAGACACAATATTGTCTGTTTGCTAGGTTCTTACATGCCCTTCTGGACGAACATTGGGCACACAGGGTGGAAGGTTTTAATGGTGGACGAAAACAGAGTATCCAGCGAAAACCACTGGCCTTAGACACAGGCAGATAACTAACATAACAAACTTAAGTTACATTTAGGTGAGAAGTCATGCTTTAGTATATTTAAGAATTGAAAGTTTGCATTTTGACAATTCATTGGCATGTAAAACTATTGACCTTGGCACATTTTGAATGAAGCGCATGTTTTGTTTTGTGGTGTATGTTCACATATTTTTTATTTTCGCATTAATATCCAAATGCGAATTCAAGTTGTGAGAATTTACCTAGATAAGAACAAATTTTAGTTGTGCGTGTAGTATTCAAAGGTGATGACCTGGCTACAGCCATGTGATTCAAGTGACATTCCATCGAGGTATGAACGATGAAACAAGGTGTCAATTAACCAATAGACTTACTGTTTTTTTTATCATATGAACAGTAAATGTAATTATTATAAATTGTGACTTAAACCGCTACCACCATGGGCAATATTTTGTGTGTGTGAAAATATTTCTTAAATTTTAAATTTTTCCATTTTTCACTTTACAAATGACACTGCTAAGCTGTTGAAAAGTATTTTAATGTGGAGGTGTGAAAATTTGTCTAAAGAGATATCTTTATTTACTAGTACTAGCATGGACTATTCAGATCATTGAAACTGAACTTAATAATTATCTAGTTTTCTTCTCTTTTCATGTTTGAAACTAAGAAGCTTGATGGAATTGTGACTTGTTGCTTTGTCTTTCTTATTTCATAGGTTAAATGTACTTTACCTCTTCCTAGCTCATCAATGATAATCAAGGACTGGTTTGTAGAGTTCTGTATAATGTAGTTCATTTCCTTCATCTAAAATACATGAAAAAATCTTATTATACCCCATGCAATTAAGTTGCGAAGGGTATAATGTTAATGACTGGGCTGTCTGTCCGTCATGATCAAAATTTCCGTAACAAATGTCTCAACAACTATTAATCAAAGGATTTTGATATTTGGTATTTAGCTTAAGGTAGGGGTCCCATATGGTGGAAAACATTTTCAGATCTGTCCACCATCTACTTTGTTGTAGCAAGCTGACTTTCACAAAATTTCTAGGGTTAAAAAATTGTCTAAACTGATTTATCATCAATTATTTATTGTAGGCTTTTGATATTTGGTATGTAGCTTAAAGTAGGGTTCTCGTATGGTGGGATATGTTTACAGGTAAGCTGATCATCAACTTCATTTTTAATGAGCCAACTTAAACCTTTTTCAACTGAATTTTCAGGTTGAAAATTTTGGTAACAGATTTCTCAGCAACTATGATCATAGCCTTTTGATATTAGGTATGTAGCTTACAAATAGGACTTGACATCGTCTGAATAGTAACTGACTAGTTAATGGTATATTTTACCCAGGAACTTTACCATTTGGCCTGACACAGAACAGGAAAAGTTTTTCTTCAAGTCAGTAAAGAGAAAATTTATGCATAAAAATCACCAAAGTTATGAAATAAGCAGAGGCTCTCAGGAACCTGAATAGATCACCAGACATAATGCCCTTTTTGACATTCAAAGAGCCGTAATTTCAATAAGGGGTCAATAAGACAACATCAATTAAGCTAATGCATTTTAAAGTAGATCAATAAGCTGAACATTTTATCAACCAGAAGATGTTTGTTGTTTTCTACAGTTTGCCAGTTATAGGCTATAAACAATTATTTTTGCATTTAAGGAACCATAACGTTTATATGGGTAATTTAAAAATTCCATTGGGTATATTTAATTTTTTGTAGGGCTTGATTAATTAAGCAATATATATTGTAAACAAAAGCTTCTATTAACCTCCACCATAAATGTTGATGAATTTGTTTCCATATCATCATCACTGCCGATTCTAGAAAAGATCTGATTGGTCAGTCTGAAAGAGGCATACTCAGCAGGTACGTAGGATCCTATCTGTGCCATGATCTGTAACATAGCTATCTGTCGAAGGTATGTACTCTTACCACTCTGAAATTTGAAATACTAGGAGTTATTTAGTAGTTTTAAAGATTATGATATATAAAATCAGTGTACACAACACAAGCTGCATAAATCAGCAAGGTTTTTTAAATTCTAAAATGGAAAATCAGCATGCCGAACAAGCAGTCCTCAATGCAATATGACCAGTCAGGGTTTCCGCTGGCGTGGGCCACTTGGGCCATTGGCCCTATTTTTTCAATTCTGGCCCAAAAAATATAATTTTGGCCCAACAAAGTGGCCCAAAATATTGGTTCCGTATTTTGATCGACAATGTCATTTTCATGTCATTCAAACTGACAACAAATTTCACTATGAAGCCCTATATATTGATTTATGACCCAAGCTAACACCGTTAATTAACTGTCAATTGTGTAATGGGGTCAAAATAACAGGTGCTTGACCATCGCTGATTGATTTGGATTAATTGATAGAAATCAATCATGAATGCAATATAATTGACCAATCAGGAGTAAGTTTATTTTTATATCAGCTGATTTAAATGGCAATTCACGTGCTCTGACCATGTTGACCAAATGATAAATATTCTTGTGTAAATATCAGAAAAATTGGAAGTAAACATAGATGAAAGGATTTACCTTCATGAAATTATTTTATTAAGAACATCCTGTAATCCAAACACATCCTTTTTTCATGCATCAAATTGAGATCAGATGAAAGAACTTTGTTTACATATTTACGATCTCTGTCTCCTCTGTAATACCCTCCTTTTGATAGGAGCACCTCCATAACAGCGGAGTACTGTGGTTCAGTGGAGTTCCAATGATTGATTTATTTTGTTAAAACAAGTTTTTTTCATTATATTATTTTTTAGCCCATTATACCAAAAACAAAAAATTCTAGAAAGATCTGTAGTACATTAAAAAACAAGACCAATCGATGTCTGGCCCTGCGTCGCACAGCAAAATGTTGAACCCTGTACGTTCTAGGCCCAATATGGACAGTCAAAATATTTTGACACTTGCATCCTATGGTGGACTTACAAAGCATATTTATCACATGCCACCCAATATTGTAAAAATAGACCCCAAAAAAGTATCTATTTTTTTCCACATTTGGTCCCCTTATTGCTAAACAGAAAAGGAGGGTCAAGAAAAAAATTGTATCCTTCATTTTGTATCCAATATATGTCCAAAATTAACTTGTAAAAAAAAATTCTAAATCGGACCATTAATAAAAAATGTCACATTTTTGCCCCTTTTGGGCCCCTCGTTCCTAAACAAAAAGAGAGGGGACACCCAAAATCCCCACCCTTTAATTTATGGTGAGTAACACTACTGTAAAGTTTCATATCATTTGGTGAACCAAAACAAGTTATTGTGGAAACAAATAAAAAAGTTGCTTTTTTGGCCCCCTTTGGGCCTCTAATTTCTGAACAAACTAGAAAATGTGTCTATGAGCCACAGGATGGCCCTCCCGTTCTTGAAATATCATTGACCCTCAATGTGTATTACCTGGGATACATGAAATATTATTGACCCCTAACATCGACCATCAACATGTAGTATCTGAGATATGGACCTTAACCAAGAACTTAACCAAAGTCGTTCATGCATAAAATATAGGTCACAGTGACCTAATTTTTAGTGGGTGGTGTAGCCCTACCCAAGACCCATCTGGTGGTGAAATATCATTGACCCCCAACATCTAGTATCCGAGTAATGGACCTTAACCAAGAACTTAACCAAAGTCATTCATGTGTAAAATATAGGTCACAGTGACCTAATTTCTAGCGGGTGGTGTCACCTTACCTAAGACACATCTAGTAGTGAAATATCATTGACCCCCAACATCTAGTATCCAAGTTATGGACCTTAACCAAGAACTTAACCGAAGTCGTTCATGCATAAAATATAGGTCACAGTGACCTAATTTCTAATGGGTGGTGTAGCCCTACCCAAGACCCATCTGGTGGTGAAATATCATTAACCCCCAACATCTAGTATCCGAGTAATGGACCTTAACCAAGAACTTAACCAAAGTGTTACGGACGGACGTACGGACGGACGGACGGACGGACGGACAAGGGTAAAACTATATGTCCGATCCACATACGTGGTCGGGCCATAAAAAAGAGGGGACACCCAAAATCAGCCCAACCCTTCCTTTTATGGTAAGTAACATTACTTTAAAGTTTCAAAGCATTTGGTCAACCAGAACAAAAGTTATTATGGAAACAAATAAAAAAGTCACTTTTTTGGTCCCTTTAGGGCCCCTTATTTCTAAACGAAAATAGAGGGGACACCCAAAATCAGCTCAACCCTTCCTTTTATGGTAAGTAACATTACTGTAAAGTTTCATAGCATTTGGTCAACCAGAACAAAAGTTATTGTGGAAAAAAATTAAAAAGTCGCTTTTTTGGCCCCTTTTGGGACCCTAATTTCTAAACGAAATTATAAAATGATCCCAAAAGGGGAGGTGCACATCTTCAATATATCTGTAATCACTGTGTAAAATTTCAGAAAGATCTAGTGTTTGGTTTTTGAGATTCAGATTACACAAGACAGGCACCCCATAGCGGGACGGACGGACAGACGGACGGACAGACGGACAGACGGACGGACGGACGGAGTGACCCGACTACTAGACCTGCTTTCGCCTTCGGCGACGCAGGTAAAAACATTATGACAGTTTGTTAAATCTTAATATGAATAACTATGATCAATTCAACAAATGTTTAAATATATATTATTGAACAAAATAATAACTGTTGTAATCTGTGTGCTCTCCTTGGTACTGAAAATATAATATTAATAATGATTTCCGGCCAAAACTCAAAAAAAAAAATATTGGCCCAATGTCATTTATGTTGGCCCAAAAAATATGCATTTGGCCCAAGGGATGGCCCAAAGGAAAATACATCCAGAGGAAACCCTGCCATTAATCACTTAAGTCACATAATTGATATTTTAGAATTATCACACTAGTTAGGGTGTGACCCAAATGCTTCTTTACTGAGAAAGTAAGGTCATCCGAGGAAATCTCCCGAGACATTGACCTTACCACATCACCAAAAGGTTACTAGTCGACCCATCCAAATATCACATGTCATGTGACGTCCTCTCAACAAGTTTTCTATATGAGTATATAATATTTATGGTAAGATCACAATAAATGAGAAGGTCATATGCTATAAAATGTTTTTACCTATTCAAGACCATAGCTATTTTCAATGTAAGAATTTGAACAAACGTGGTGACTTCAACTTTCCAATAGTTAACTTTCCCTTTCTGTGTAGCAACATTCCGTCCGCTCCAGCATATGGAGTTTACATATCACAATTGATTCGTTATTCCAGAGCAGGTGGGGAGTACAACGACTTCCTTGATAGAGCTACACGGCTGACAAGCAAACTGTTAACACAGGGGTACGTTGCTCCCAGGTTGTTGTCATCACTCAAGAAATTTTACGGACGACATCATGTGCTTGTATACAAATACGGGATTTCTATCTCTCAGATGAGCACAGATGTTGGTTTGTCATAGAGTTTGGTAATGTCATCCTTTCCGGATTTGACCAACACTTAATCGATCTTTGGCAACATGACGGGTGTGCAATAGCAAGCAGGAACTGCTTACTCTTTCAGAGCACCTGAGTTCACTCTCGTTACGACTTTAGTTCACGTTGCTGAATGCGGTTTTGTTGTTATGTGTGTGTGTTTTATGTTGTTATGTGGTTTGTTTTGTTATGATGATTTTTTATCTGCCGGTTTTGTCTTTGTCTTTACAGTTTTATGATACTGATTATCCCTTTGGTACACCTTTGCTTCTTTGAAATATGCATGTATTACATGTATTACATGTTGAATAGTCCATTTGCCAATTAGCTTCGGATTTTTATTCCGAAATTGATTTAATTTTTCTTTGTATTAGTGCTATGAAAAAAGCAGTGGTTAATGAATGGCATACAGACGGGACAAGTCTCTGACTTTTTTCTTTACGACTATATTAATCTACCATAAAAATCTGAAAAACTTACTGGCATTAAAATGTTTTGACACCATATTCTAAAAGTTTACACCTAACTGTGTAACACAACCTGAGTAAAAAAAGTTAAAAGGGTTCTAAATAATTCTATCAACAGCCGTAGATTACCATAGTCATTAACGATTAAGTGCGAGACTTGTCCTGTCTGTATGCCATTGGGTAACCTTGGCATTTTCCATAGCGTGCCAAAACAAAGAAAAATTAAATCGATTCTGGAATAAAAATCCAAAGCTTTTTTTTTTTTTAATTGTTTTGCAGGTTTAAGAAATGACAACATGCATTTATTGCAGATTGTTTACATGACTGCCAACCTTCTTAATTTCCACTGGTTTTCCCTGATTTTTTTTTTGTTTTTTTTTATATTTTACAATGACTATAAGGCCCCCAAAAATATGTGCGTTTCCAGTTACCCAACCCTACCTATTTTTTTCATGCCTAACCAAACATTTTTATTCCCATTTTTGCTTAAGCACCGTTTAATTTCAATTTCCATTTACTCAAGGTAAAAAAAATAATAATAAAAAAATAAACCTACCTACCTATTTTTTTCAGACATTTAATAGGAAACACACATATTTTTTTGTTAAGCCCCTCTAGGAATCAGCACAAAAATTAAAATCTGTATTTCAAAATTTCAAAAGTTGACAGCCCAGTGTAATTTGCACATTACTTTATTTGTAAATGACAAAATAAACTTAAAAAAATACACAACAAATTTAAATGAGTGACATAAAAAAAATACATTCTAGCTCTATATTTACCATGTTTGGTCCTGTGATAATGATAAAGTTACTGTCGTCTGAAGCATACTGTAGAGTAACAGAAAAAAATATCATTAGAATGCCATGTACTGTTCAAAGAACTAGAATATATCCAAAGACATAATGGTTCATCTCACAACATTTGGAACAGAAAGACAAACAGAACCAAACACTACAGTAATGTCCCCCTACATTTGGAAATGGGTCATAAAAAAAATCAGAGCTTCATAAATATCAAACAAGGGGGACTTATAAAAAATAAGAAGAGCAAAAAAATTATAAGACAAGAAACAAATAATCAATTAAATGACAGCCAGACTTAAACAATGTCAAGAAACAAAATAATTATGGATTATATATAATATGCATCATATTTTTAATACAGTAGACTCCACGAAATCGGATATCGGCTACTTGGATATATCGGCAAATGGGATAGAATTTCAAAACACCAAACCATTTCCTATTCTTTCTATATATTTTTGATCGGGAAATAGGATATCGGAACATTGGATATATCGGCAAATAGGATAGAATATTCCTCCAAAATGTTGCCATTTTGTATAAAAATCGGATATTTTTTGTATTTCAGAAGATCGTGATGACCGGAAGTTTGACATGTATAAGTTTTCACCAACATTTGCATTCAACTCTCTGTTTATGATGTATATTGTATTTACTAATAAAGATGTTTTTATTCAAATACTTGTTTTTATTTAAGCAATAAAAGATCTATCTTCTGTGTGTTTATTTTCTTGCACACCTGTCATGATCATCGTACATGCCGGAAGTCAAAATATAAATGTTTTGAAACCTTTCAAGTTGTTATTTCTGAAATCCTATGTTGGCACAGCTAATAAAATATATTTCAAAATGATATGGTGTTGGTACAAAAGAAATTTATTAGTGGTGAAGTCTGTGTATATTTAGTGTGTGGGTAACACGTAGGTCATTGAAATTACAGGTGTACTTATTACTTCATGACTGTAAACAAATCATGTGAGTTGTGTAATGCTAACATTTCAACTGACTTCCTTTATTGAAGGTTTTCAATTTTGAAACAATAGATCTATATTCCTCCACTATGATGCCAATCTTGAAAAGGATGTCTCAATAAATTTGAAATAAAATCCAAGACGATGTGTGGACAACCACATGGCTAATCAACATTTTGTAAATCACTAGTCGCCATTTTGAATATTCATGAGCTGCTATAATCTCATATTTGATTGACAAATGTAGACAAATTTTGACATCTTTATGAAAATGTGATCCTGAAATGCATTATTTTACGATTTAGATTTAGTTTGAATGAATACCATCTTTTAAAATCTCGTACATTGACAGAGAAAAAATGTTGATTCTTGTTAGAGATTAATAAATTTTCTACAATGTAAACAACAAAGATGGACGACCTCAGTAAAACACATGTTATGGAGGGAATATAAGTACACAAATTGATGAAAATTCTTTATTAATTAATAAAATAACAATAGTTCTTCACTAAATCCTTTATTCTTGCATGATACAACAAATATATAATATGATGGCATCCTCAACATGGAACACTTGGACAAGGCTTGGAGTTGCGTCACCAAAACTGATATTCGATCTCTTGAAATGGCAAATCGGATATCCTGGGTAATCGGATATTTTTTCCTGACAAATTCGATATCCGATTTGGCGGAGTCTACTGTACTGTAAACCAGGAACTTTTCGCGGCAGAATTATTTTCGCGATAATAAACTTGTCCTCTGTTGTAGTCTATGGACAATAACATTTCAGCGCGAATTTAAAAATGCAAGAACTACAATTCAGTCGTCATACCGCAAAATGAAGACGGCGCGAAAATTTCCCAGTTTACAGTAATCAGCCACGTTCAAGACAACCTGCAGTGACCATTGGCTACTTTCCATTGTTGATTTTTTTTAAATTGTCGCTAATTTATGAAGGCTGAAAAGTATTGGCACATCTCATTATTTATCAACTATAGAAAAAAAACCTACAGCATTATTGGGTACTGGTGGTTCACAAGAAATCTTTTCCAGTATAGGGTGTCTTCCTTGTTTAATGGCTAATGTATCTGTAAACTCTGGTCTCACTGTAAGTAAAACATGCAAGTCATTAGTTAAAACTACTGAAAACATTTTTTTTTCAAGGGAAATGATTTTAATAATAGTTTTTTTTATATATAGTTATACTATGATTAATGTTTTGCACATGAATTATTATTTCTTTTCATATGTTTTTATTTTTCTGCAATAGTAGCTTAGCTGACTTCAAACTTCATGAAAATATATAACAATTTTTGTAAGTACTTTGGATACACTTATTTTTGTGGGTACCGAATTTCATGGTTTGGTGAAAAAAGATTGGTTAATGGATTCTTAAATTTGTGGTTTACAAGTCATCAGCATGTAGATCAATGCAAAATGTCCTTTCAACAAATAATAATGAAACCAAAGTATGTGTGTGCATGTATTTAACACCCTTTTTCAACACTCCTTGGCCATATAAAAGTGTGGTCAGTTATAAGGGTGGTCAGTTAATGAGACCACTTTCTCTTCAAATCTGATAAGCTTGCACAATAATTTGGTGATTTCTGTCTTGCACACCTTCTTTCCATGTAACAACTCCTCAGGAACTTGAAGTACTCCAAAGAAACCATCAATCTTTCTTGGGCAGCAGTAACTGAAAACCCTTATTATAAACAGGTTGGAATGTCCTGCTATTGTAAATTACAGGGGTCAATCCAACTACCTGAAGAGTATTGTATATTGAACAGCTCCAATAAAATGAAGTGGAATAAGGACAACAACATCATCTGGATTTGCAAATCCAGTTGATGTTGTTGTCCTTATTCCGGTTCATTTTAATGTTTATAGCTACAACCATGCAGCATACCCACAGGTATCCACATCTGGATTTCTAACGAACCCAAAGAAAACAGGCGTTGGTTCACTATTCCATTTAGTTTAAGCTCTAATAAAAGATATTTACCATAATTTGACAGTGTACAGCTGGTGGCAAATGATACCAGCATATCTATGGTGGACACTGCTTCTGATAACTTGTACAGGCATCCAATCTGGTCACGGATATTGTCTAGTAGTTCTTTAACCACACTAAAATGAAAAGGCTTTTTAACAATTTAATAATACAAGGCAATAGAAATTGTTTTCTTCAAAAGGTTTCATTGAAAGAGCTTATTTGCTTTGAACAAAAAATCAATCCCATCCATCCTTTTATGGTAAGAAACATCATTGTCAAATTTCAGAGCAATCGGATGACTATAACTTAAGTTATTGTGGGAACACTAAAAGTTAACAAACAACAATGACAACAACAACAACAACAACAACTTATACCATTATACGTCTGCAATTTTTTTGCAGTCGTATAAAAAGGATTCTAATGAACTGATTCATAGTCATTAACGGCAGGATTTTGTTTAACAGGAAGTAGGTGAGTGACCTGAAAAATCAAATTCCATGGCATGGGACCCCATGCTGATGCTGCATACTGAATATCAAGAGGTTGTAATTAGTAGTTATTTAGAAAACTGTAACCACTTCCAAGGCCACCAGGCCAACATTCATCATTTTATTGTCTGGAACGTTGTTCTCATTTTAATTTATCACCTGATTTTTCATATGGTGAAATCTGGCTAAAAATTGTTCCCAGGAGCAGATATTTAAATGCTACACAATTTTGATCAATTTTTTATAAATATTTCCTTTTTTCACAGATTTTAAATAATTAGAAGTATAAGACTACAAATAGATATTGTGTATCCATTAAATAACACTTATTTTTTTCAATTTTCTATCAATGAAAAGAATAAACAGCATATTTACAGTCCTCCATTGAGTCTATGTTCCCAAGACAACAAAATAACTTACATATTTGACATCAGATAGATCTCATGTAAAGACTGTTTGATTCTATCTGAAAAAAAAACAAGAATACAAGGCAAAAAAAAACATTAATACATTTTTTGTAGCTCCTCAGGCCCATGATTAATCTGGCCCCAGTTTCATAAAACATCTCAAATTTGAGAATTCCTCAAATCCTTCCTCAACTGAGATTTTTTGCAATTTCATTGGTCAATAATTGAGTTGAGGAACGATTTGAGGAAATCTCAAATTTGAGACGTTTTATGAAACTGGAGCCTGTTCTTTTTGTTGCCTTTTCATAAAATAAAAACAAAAACAAGTGTGGCCACTAAAAGTATGTCTCGCCTGCCGGCACCATCGCTAAAATCAACTACCTAAGCTTTCATTTCTTGATATAAACACAAAAAGTGTCAGTATACCTTATAACAGATGCCTAATTATTATACTATTCAAGCAATCCATTGTCCACACAAGTATTACAAAAAGTTTTCTGTCTGAAAAAAAGACCCAAGTTCACAGAGTCACTGGAGCGTAAAAGTGGGGTCATGGTCACACGGCATGGTGACAGTTGCGTTGTTCATAACCGCAACTGTCTGTTTACCCAATATCAGATGCCTAGCTATCATAACTTTCCAGCAATTCATCGTCCATAAAAGTCTTACAAAAAAGTTTTTCGGCCTGAAAAATACCTAAGTTCACAGATTCACTGGAGCGTGAAAATGAGGTCAGGGTCACACGGCATGGTGACAGTTGCATAGACCATAACCTGAACTGTCTGTATACCAAATATCAGATGCCTAGCTATTATACTTTTCAAGCAATTCATCGTCCACAAAAGTCTTACAAAAAAGTTTACAGCCTAAAAAAAGACCTAAGTTCACAGAGTCACTGGAGCGTGAAATGAGGTCAGGGTCACATGGCATGGTGACAGTTGCGTAGACCATAACCTGAACTGTCTGTATACCAAATATCAGATGCCTAGCTATTATACTTTTCAAGCAATTCATCGTCCACAAAAGTCTTACAAAAAAGTTTACGGCCTGAAAAAAGACCTAAGTTCACAGAGTCACTGGAGCGTGAAAATGGGGTCAGGGTCAAACGGCATGGTGACAGTTGCGTAGACCATAACCTGAACTATCTGTATACCAAATATCAGATGCCTAGCTATTATACTTTTCAAGCAATTCATTGTCCACAAAAGTCTTACAAAAAAGTTTACGCCGCCGCCGTCGCCGCCGCCGCCGCCGTCGCCGGAAAGTAATACCTATGTCTCGCCTTCCGCGACTATTCGTCGCAGGCGAGACAAAAAGCACCTGCCTCATCACTTTCTTTTAGTGTATCTACTTTTTTTACCAAAATAATAAAGTAGAAGCCTTCCCCTCATCTGTTTTTTGAAAAAAAATGACATGAGAAGCTAAAAATCAATTCTTGTTTGGTCTTATTTAATCATGCATAACTTAAATATTGACAGTCAAAAAATGTCCCAGGTTTAAAACAGGTCTTAGGAAAACAGAAAACTCTTACTAATTGAACAGCCTAAAAACAAAATATTTTTAAATAATCTCTACAAAGTTTAACAGAATTTTCCTCACAAGTACTTAAAGGACAAGATAGGATAAGAGCACGAATTGGCCCCCTTTATTGGACAAATTTTCCAAAATTGGAATATTGAATTATAACTGTGTGATTTTGTGGCTCAGAAGTTATATTTTTTGGAACAGGCAAAATTTTCTTGGAAAATTGACAAGTGGCGTAGTCACGCATGTGCAATAAATGATAAAACTATGAAATGTAGCAAAATTGCCTTAAAATTGTTAAAATGACAACGGTTATTGTGAGATTTAAATATGAGCGGACCTGCGGCCCACAAAGATAATTTCTGGAAACATTAGTTCTCGTATGTCAAATCCACAGTTAAAATATTTTCGTGGGCCGCTTGTCTGCTCATAGTTATTTTAGCCAAAAACATACAAAAATGTGCCGAATTTTGAGTAATTTTGAGAAAAAGTCACTTTTTCATCAAGTTTGATCAAATGCTAAAATCAGATTTGATTTATTATTTGTTTAAAACATTTAAATTTATTAACTTTAATAACTTAATATCATATAAATCAATATTTTAGATTAAAATTTCACTTTTGAAAAAGGGGCCAAAAATAGCCCTTATCATACCTTGTCCTTTGTTGACAGCAATAACAAGATAAATTTAAAATATGTATCTGTATTACAATCAATATATAACATTCTTGGACCTTGAAAAAATTGTAATAACTGTCTACAGTTACTGTTTAAAATACAAACATATAATTGACATGCATTAAAATAGAAAAGAATTACAAAAATACAAACTTGAAACAAATTCTCACCATTGTACTTAATCTAAAAATAATAGAATTTTTCAAAATTAAAGTGTAAGTTCGCGATTCTTGAGTTATTAGTTTATTTGATTTATTATAATGAGAGTAGGCATCATGCCGGGTTTGGGCATTGAAAACGATATATTAAGAAAGATATTCGTAATTTTATTCCAATACACAAGACCATATGGGCGCATCCATGCTATGAACAATGATGAATTATGGGATAGCTCAATTGGAGATGTGACGTCACATCTCCAATGATAAATACATTAACCAATTGACGATATTCGTAACATAAGACCGATGTTGTCGATCATAATAATAATTTGAAATATGAATAATTTGGCATTGATATTTTTTTTAATCCCGCGTTATTTTTTATTGAAATAGCAAGAAAATAGTTTACTTAAACCTTAAATTGTTTTAAAATAATTAATTATAATTCCAAATAGTAAATAATCTGAAATATTTGTTGACACAGTAGCCCTAGTTTTCAATCCTTTTTCAAATGTTTAAGACAATAAATTCAGTTCTTGATGAATAAACAGGTGTCAATTATAATCATTAACCTTTACAATCATTAACCATGGACGATCTGCCACGCCCCGTTGGTTAATTACAGGTATAATTGACAGATATCATAGATCAATTAAGGTGCTCCTCCAATCAAAGATTTCCTTGCAGCAATCAACCCGCTTTAGACACACCCACCACAGCTCGATTTTAAGAATTTCGACCGGCACATCTTTAAATAATTTCTTAATCAGTATACGGTATAATTAATCAGCAGGTGTCAATATCACCTGTTCACTCCATTGACTACCTTTCTCTTACAATTTTCAATCAGCCAAAGCGTGGTGCTACATCGTGCATGGTTTGTGTAATACTAGTACCAAAATTAAAAATGTGTTTAAAGAGTTTTAGTTCCCAATTTTTTCGCTTTTGAATTGTTGGATAAACAATTAATTAACTACATAATTATTTGCAAGACAAAAAAAAGATTCCTACAGTTTGTTTTATATGTTTTTAATTAGAACGGGTATTTTATTAACATAAATGATTTTTGCACTTCAATGTTCAAACGACACTGGCGGACCAAAGGGGTTAATTTTCGTTAAAAGAAAGTGTTCTAGAACCCATTCCAACCAGGTAAATTCAACTTCTAATACACAGGAAACAATATTAAACCCCTGTGATGCCAATAGTTTGCACGGGGGTATTAAACATACACAGGAAACGGCAGGTGAACCCCTGTTGTGCCAGTGGTTTGGAGAAGCGAATAAAGTTTTATACACAGAAAACGATAAGTAAGCCCCTGTGGTGCGATGGTTTGCACGGAAGGACTAATTATCATAATATCACTTTAAACGAATCATGCATTAATCCCAGTAGGGTGTCAGGGAAACATGAATTTTAAACAGAATGTATAAAAGAAATAGTATAGGGCAATTCTACATACTGAAAATTTAAATATATATTTTCCGAAAATGTCTGTAGAGCCAATCAAACAAAAAAAATTAAAAATTCTATATTTATCTACGAATTAATTCTGAACTTAACGATTGGTACCATTTCAAACGTCTCACAATCAATCATTAGACTGACTTTTATTTTATCATTCCTGACTTAATCATAATTATTTCAAATTGTCCGTTGTGGTACACATCGGTAAATACCACATGGGTATAGGGTGCAACATTCAGACTTTGAGCAGCGCCATCTAGTACAAATCACGTGACTCTCCATGGATATAATTTTTTTACTTTCAAAAGCCAATTTTATCCTAACTATGCATATTTGAGCGCTAGGAATTTCACCAAAGTTATTTTTATATGATAGTCTTTCAATGTACAAATTTTGAAAAAATCGCGAACTTACACTTTAATTTACATTTTAAGAAAAATATTTTTGTAAATTTAAAAAAAATATCTCATAAATTTGAAAACCAGGTATATTTTTTTACAAGCAGTCATACATTTTGAATACATTTACATGTAAGTGTCTTCAGTTGCCATTTGAATCAACCTACATGTATTTGGGCAATGAACTAAGAAAAAATATAAAGTTTAGGTGCTATATATTTATAATTTTCAAAATCAAGTGTAATTTAATCCAGTTTTACGAAACTCCCTTAATGAAGATCAGTGTTCAATCTAGAGCGCGCCATTGCGCCATTCCCGCATTTTTTGTTCAATTGACGCACTTGAAAGAATCTCCTGGGTCATTACTGGCGCAACGTAATTTTCATTGTTTTGAGAAAGTCCCTTCAATTTTACTGGAAATTCAACTGCTTGAGAAAGTCCCTTTGAAATTTACCGGAAATGTACAGAATAAATGCTTGATCCTAAGTACGCTTTTTATCAGGTACAATATAATAATAATTCAAGCGTGTATATCACGTAGTCAATATTATTGATTTTGTCGGACGTGTTGCTCATGCTTCATCATATATGAAGCATATTTTCTCATGTGTAATTAAATCTCCTAGGAGTTAAACAAGCTAAAACCGCGGTAATCATAATAACGCAGGTGCCGCGCCAGATGAAGCTGACAAAGAAATTATTGAAACTGCATAATCGGCAATACATCAAGCTCGAAATCAAATCTTGCCAAACATAAATACTTTCAGGATGGTTGGTTAACGGACATTAAACAATAAACTAGACTAGACACGTACACAATAATTTATACAGGAATATTATAAAACAACTTATGGTAGAACTTTGCTTCACGTATAACTATAAGTCCAAATTTTTCCCTTTATTTTGTCTTAAAAACTAAACCATATGCAGGCTCACTTTTTGTCCATTGTACACTCCATTCTAAAGGTTTTATATGATTGGACCCTACCTACAAATTATGGCCCCCTATGGTGAGTTATGTGGGCCAGCATGGCCCCCTGTGGCCAATTTCTAGATTGAACACTGTGAAGATTCATTTAATAACAAAATGGGTCAAAGACAGAAATGGCCAGATTTTGTTAAACAGGAAGTAGATGAGCCACAGACCTGAAATTGAATCCCACTTTATGGGACCCCACCCTGATGCTGTATACCAAATATCAAATGGCTGTGATAAGTAGGTGCTGCTACGAAAGTTTTTTTCACCGCCCACCCGACATTCACCATTTTATTGACCCGGATTTTCACTAGTGATTTCCAGCCAAAAATTGACCAATCTTGCATTTACATCAATTTTCTATAATAACATATGTTTTCTACAAAGTTTTTGCATAAACTTAAATGTTTAGTGAAATTGTTAAAGTAGTTTATCTTTCTAGCTACAATAACATGAATAAAGCATATAAGAATACCTTTACATTTTGGAACTTTGATGATGTACCTCTCCCAAATCAGCAATTAAAGCTGAACAAGTTTTATGCTTAGATTCATATTCAATATTCAGAGTGAAGATTTTAGATTTTTTTTTAAGAGTTGTCATAATCAGATAAGGGTCCTTTTTTACTTGATAATTCTCATTAAAATTCTCATTTACTCAACCAGATTGTTAGTTTCTTACCAAACCCTGTCATGTAAAACTGAAGGTGTTTTTAGCTTGTTACAGTAAAAATCATGAAGAAATCTTACTTACATGTATTAATATTTCACCTAATCAAATTTGTCCTAATCAGAGTGGGTAAAACTATGGGTGTTTTTAGTGTAGGTAATTTTCATTTTATATCAACACTATTGATAGTTTCTTTATCAAAAGGGAAAAGAAAAAAGCTTTATAATGAGAGTGTTTTTATGCTTTGTCACTTTCATAAATATCTTTATCGATTCAACATAGAAATGAAAGTGTTTTTAAGGAAAGTAAACTTAGGGTATTCTTTGGCTTTGTGATTTTCAAGAAGATAATTTTACACATTTGTACTTGAAAGAATTGGTATATAACTTATAATTACCAACGCAACACAAGTTAAGCTTAGAGTGATTTAATGTTTGGTAACTTAAATGGGAATCCATTACTTCAACAACGAATTGGAAATTTTAAAGCAAGTGAAACTAAGGGTTCTTTATGCTTGATAACTTCTATTAAGATTTTTACAAAACAGAATAATTATCAAGTTATCTTATCAAATCAGGACAAAGGAAGCTTAGAGTGTTTTTTTTATGCTTGGTAACTTTCATTTAAAAAAAAAATTTTTACACCACAGAATTTGTAAATCAGTTTAAGTAAACCTGACTATGCTATGCATCGCAATTTGAAAATCCCACTTTTTAAAACAAAGAATTGGAAGTCTTTTTAAGAGCGAGATAACTAAGGGTTTTTTTGTTTTGAAATTTTTGTTCAGATATTAATTCCTTGGGAATTTTCTTACCAAATCTGGGCAAGTAAAACTAAGGGTGTTTTTATGCTTGGTAACTTTCATGAAGATTCCCGGTAGGTTATCTTCCTTGTTCTTGGTAAACATCTGTATGTAGAACCCTCTCGTTGTATTGTAGCTTGTCTTCAATGGAAGGTTATACTCCTCTCCAAGCTGCTTCACAAGATCTGTAAGAATAAAAATGTTTGTTTTTTTAAATCTCTGAATACTTTATTCTCAAAATAAAACATTTACTGTGGAATCAACTACAACCCGTCCAATTTAACTATGGACTTTCGATTGACACAACAATGAAAATTTACGTCGTCATGCACAAGCCAATCGGTAACAAAAACCGCAAATCGTCACAGTAATTAGAAACACCAACGTCAGCCAGACTATTCATCAATATCCAATCAGATTTAATGTTTGCACGACCAATTCATTCAATCAATGTATTTTTTTGTCATCAAATGTAACGATTTGTGGTTTTTGTTAATGATTGGCTTTGTTCACGACGACGTAAATTTTCATTGTTGTGTTTGCACATTTCACTTAACGCTACAATCGAAAGTCCATAGTTAAATCGGACGGGTTGTATTCGTTCGGGTCTGAAGTGATCAGCAGCAAACAGATCAATGTTAAATTTTCATTTCATGGGGTGTAGAATATTGTAGGTCAAGGCCATCCACAAGAACTGTGATAATTGGTTCCCAATGAATTATGAATATAACCTTAAAAGTTGAAAAGAAAAGAATATAAACAATCCAAAACTACAACCAGATGTCAGGTGTCATGACACTTGATCCAGTTGATTTCAAAACAATTTTAATGTTCATAGTCAAAACTACAACAATTAAAATTCCAGCCATAAATTGTTCTATGCCTGACATACATTTGGTCTATTCAAGACTCATCAGAGGTGCTCTTGCCAAGGAGTTGTAAATGTAAGGTGTTTATAGTCTTTCTTATCCTTTATTAAGCTTAATGTGAAAGATAAGGTCTTATAAGTTTTTAAAATAAAATTGAACAGTGCTCTTGATCTTTATGGACTAAGGATTAAACATCCAGAAAAATTGTTGCTCAGCTCTGAACATGTCAAAAGCAATTATCACTATAAGTTGTACTATGAGCTGAATTTTCTTTCAACATCCAGTTTTGCATGCTTGTTTTCCCCAACTTTCAGCATCTTTTTAGCAGGTTTTTCTTTGAAAATTTTGTACGCCAATAACACACAGATGACCCACAAGAAAAGCTTTAGTTAGTTTTTATTTTCAACTGTAAATTGTTTAGTCATCTCATTATAAATATTTTAAATTTTTTTAAAATATGTTCAAAATATTCAGACATAGGTATTAACTTCGGAAGTGACACAGATAACACCTGCCTCATATTAGTACAAACATTACTTATAATGTTTATGTTGATAATGATATAGTTGAGATTGCTTACATTTGTCTGCAGGATACACTCAGAGATGAATAATTGGATACCATTCCTGAGTTCCTACTCTACTTTGTGGCAGGGGATAAAAATACATTGCATTAATTATACCCCTTCACATAAAATTTACAATATTCTCTTACATGTTGTTATGATTTTCAAAATTTATAGTTTAAAAAGTTCTGACAAAACTTTCTTCGAACCTTTTTCGACCTATTTTTGTGCCTTGTGAATTTCCTCTTATACACGAAAATTTTTCACATTCTGGTGCAACAACAATACAAATTTGAATTTTGAAGTTTCTATAAAACACTCTGCAAGGTCTACCTGAGCTAGTAACAAGAATAGGCAAGTCGTCATTTACGATCACCATTAGTTCTATACGAGTAATGTGTGATGTGTTGAGTAAGATCCTTGTAAAACTTTAATAAGTTCAGACAATTTTACACTGTTTTATAAGACTTGTTAACAAGTAACTGAGAGTTAATTGTGAGATGTTAATTTGTCAGTCTTTGCGATCAAATGCAAGTTACTAACTCGCTAGAACTCATAGAAATCTTGTATATGTGATGGGGGTATAAGCCTACCCTTATTTTCAATTTCACTTAAACATTTCTCCATACCTGATACATCATCAACAACTTCTGTATAAGTCATCCTAGCAACATCTAGTAATCCTAAAAATAAAAAAAATGGAGAAATATTTTCATGGGACAAAGATGCCACCTGTAACCCAAACAAAAAGTAGGAGTCCCAGGGGTCTGAAAATGTCTTAGGACATATATTTAGTCATACATGTACAAAACCACCATGCTAACTAATTATTTTCATGTTCATTTCACCTTTTTTTGAACATTTCATACACATGCACATGTATGTACCAGACACAAGTAAAACTTGATGCTCCTGATATTAAAGTCTATAAGCAAGAGTATAGTAGTTTTCTCTTAATTCTAACAATTTTCTTAATATCTAGACAAACCAATTTTAAGGTAGTACAATGGTAAAAAATCGATGGGATAGAATTTTTTTAAATTTTGTCATAAGAAGTATCTATGTGCATATGTTTGAAAAATAAAATAAAAAGAATAGGTAACCATGCTTAATTTTTGTAAAAAATGGATCAAAAACAGTTCAAATTTGGTTATTTTTATATAGATTATATAGGGAAAAATGGTTTAAATTATTTTTTTTCAAATTTCACGGGATAGATTTTTGTTATACTTTGTCCAAACATCAATTTTAGTTAGTTCTTTGAAAAAAATGTATAAAATCATGGGGTCACCATTAATTTTCTGAAAATAAATTGGAAAAACTGAATTTTCCCTACACATTTCATACAAATTATCTCCCTTGAAAAAAGTACGGGAAATGTTATAAAATGAATATAACAGTTAGCTTTTGTTTCAAACTTATTTTTTCTCAAATAATTCATCATACTAACAATCCTGACACAGTTAAATAGCAATGTTTTTGCCTTTGCTTTAATTTGGTAACATGCTCAGAAAAGATGCTCAGTGTTATACCACTGTACTACCTTAAACAGTCTACACAAAACTTGTTTTTGGCTTGTCCAACCTTACACAAATACTGCCAGACAGATTTATCATTTCTTTTGTAAATTTAATAGGTCCACTGAACCAAAGTCAAATTTGCCCATTTTTTGCCAGACCAGCAAGGGTACCGACAAATATCATGAAGTTTAATTTCAAAAATGGGTCAAAGACAGAAATGGTCGGATTTCGTTAAACAGGAAGTAGACGAGCGACAGGCCTAAAATCAAATCCCATGTTATGGGACCCTACCCTGAAGCTGTATACTTAATATCAAATGGCTGTGACTATTAATTGCTGAGAAAACTGTTACCAAAATTTTCTACTTAAAAAATTAACTGAGTCGGTAAACAGGAAGTAGATGAGCGACAGACCAGAAATTGAATCCATCATTATGGGACCCCACTCTGATGCTGTATACAAAATATGAAGCTGTGATAAGTAGTTGCTGAGAAAACTGTGACAGAGATTTCTTCCACGCCCGCCTGCCCAACCAACCGCCCGCCATTCACCATTTTATAACCCGGATTTTTCACTCTGTGAAATCCGGCCAAAAATTGTATAGACTGATGCAATCATTAAGTTTGAAAGGCAATAAACTTTAAGTGAAAGTTGACCAACTTAAATAACTTTTGTTATAAAGATGGCAGCAGCTTTTTAGTGGTAATTCACATGTACATGAGGAAACTTATATCATCATTTGCTAATGATAGTAATTTTAAATCAAGCATGTACAATCTGAATGAAAAAAAAATAATAATGTTTCTATCTTTTCACTTGTAAAAGTTGTTCCACATTTCCATTAAAAATCTACTTACCATTTATATTTGGCTGAAAAAAATATGCAATGATGTAAAAAAAAATGTAATGAAATGGTGTAAGAAAATGTTTACTACATTGTGTAATGGTTCTCTTGTTGGTTTTATAAAAATAAAGTAAGCTCAAAAATCTAGGCTAACAAAAAAGTTTTCTGTTTAAATTATTTAAGTAACAGACCTTTTGTTTTGCTCAAATATGAATGATATTGACTTATTTGAATTGTCTTATAACTCAACATTTACATGTATCAAGCTTAAACATGTCAAATGTACTTTCATAGTGAAATTTCAAATCTTTTAACACTATCTACCTTAACAGCAAAACATTTCTGTGTTCTCATGTGAAGAGACCCTTTTTGGTACCTTGTATCTTCATGTATAACACTAACAATCTTTGTCATGATAATATCGTAGCGTGGATCCTCTAGTAGCTAAAAAAAGAATGCAAATTGGAATAATTGAAGAATGAACAAAACTAACAAACAAAGATCATCAATCTTAAAGACACACAATACACAAAATTTATCTTAAAACTCAGTCTGGAACTACCTTAACAAGATTTTATTGAAACTATGATGTTTAACTTTAGAAGCTTTTTTCTTGAAATTTAAATTATTACTTTTATTCTATGAAAACATTTAACCACTTTAAACTCTTACTGTAGCATTTGAGTAGTTTGATTGGACATCATAAAAATATCATGGCATCAGTTACAGAACTGACAGTATAAAATTTAATTACTTCATATGCACAGTTCCAATTCAAAGCTCAAAAAGTATATGTCAAAAAGTCATGATGCCTTGTTTAACACACAACATGGAAAATAAAATGAAACCTGAAGGTAAACCTAAGACAGAGAAAGAGACCAAAACACTATATGTCCCTCTACTTTCATAGGTTGAGTACGACAGAATAATGGTACCTAATATTGAAAAGATATGTGGCAATACGTTTGTTACATGTATATTGACCGTAGAAAAGGAGCATAATAAATTTTAACTGCATTTTCTTACAGCTACAGTAGAATGGAAATAACATCACACATTACTGTGGATTCATTTATTTTTGTGGATACCAATATTCGGGATTTGATGAAAAGACCAGCTCATAAATTCTTAAATTTGTGGCTCTAAAGTCTGTAGCATACAAATCAATGTTAAATTTTCTTTTTGTGTTGTACAAAATGTATCAAATTTTATGAGTCAAGGCCAACTACAAAAACAACAAATATTGATACTCCACAAATAATAATGAAACAAGAACAGATTCCAGGTCCCCCGCCCGTTGAACGTTATATTGTTGAAGGGGCATAACTCCAATAATAATGTGTTCTATGGGAGAAAAAATGACTAAGTCGTTAAACAGGAAGTAGACGTCAGACAGACTGACCTGAAAATCACTTACACCTTAGGGGACCCCTATAGGAGTCTGCATACAAAATTTCAGAATCCTAGGATAAGTAGTTACTGAGAAAAGTGTTACGAAAAATTTACCATTAAGCCTATGGGAGAAAAAATGACTAAGTCGTTAAACAGGAAGTAGATGTCAGACTGACCTGAAAATCACTTACACCTTAGGGGACCCCTATAGGAGTCTGCATACAAAATTTCAGAACCCTAGGATTAGTAGTTACTGAGAAAAGTGTTACGAAAAAAAGTGTGACGGACACACGGACGGACACCGGCATTTCCAAGTCCCCGCTCCGCGTTGCGGCGGGGGACAAATAAAATAAAAGTAATCTCAAGGCATCACTTGATATCTGATGGTGGCAAAAATTATGGTTTACTGTTTTTGCTGTTACCTGTGTAGTAAATTTGTCACTATCAAAATTAATATCAAATTGATACTTTAAGATTTTTAAATGCAAAATAGCTATCTCCTGAATGGTTAAACTGATTGACTGACTGAAAAACAAACCAAAATAAACTTTGTTATACAATAGAAGGAGAATTAGCATATTAACTTAAAGAAAAGTAACTCTGACTTTTTTCCTCACCCTATAATAAGTCTTCATTAATGGATTCTCAAAGTCTTTCAATGCTTCTCTCAAAGGTTCTATAAGTTCTAGGGTATGCTTGAGATGTATGACATTATCAATGTTATTTTCTGCTGTCTTTACACTGTCTTGCTTAGGAATCTGTACAAATAGTGACAAAAGGTGATCCACATCAAGGAACCTAGCCAAAATGGTCTGGAGGCTATAGAACACTTCTTCTTTAGATGTTATTTCCTCAACAACATCCTGCCTCATGTAGATGGTTGCTAAATCTAGAATAATGAAAATATATCATGTTTACTCTTCCGGAGCACCTGAGTTCACTCTCGATTCCAATGGAGTTCACGTTGTTGATTGACGTTCAGTTATTTTGTGTTTCCATGTTTTACATGTTGTTTGTTTTGTCCCATTCTTGTTGTTATTTACTGGTTTTGTCTCTGCCCTTTCAGACTTTTGACATTCAGAAACCCCATTGGTACCTCTGCTTCATTCATTTATAATATACATGTACTATGCCATTCAGATGAAACATAGATACAGTTTTATAAATGAAATATAACACTACTGTCTTTCATCCAATGGACACAATGGCCAAAATAAAAAAATTTGAGGCCTTTTTGGATAAAAATATATTATTCATAGCTTGACTGATTGAAGAATAGAAAAATCAAAAATATTTTGTAACTTGAGAGAAAACATACACTCCAGCTAACACGGATTAATCAAAGCCGTGATGTCGTGAAGGCGACCATTAACTCATAATGGACTGTCCTTGACGGCCATCGATAAAATCATCGTGGATTGTAAAACGATGTCCGCGAAGAAATCCACGTTGAAAATGGATATGCGATATATTAATGCAGAAACAAATGTTCGTTTGATAGACACTTGGGGTTTTTCTAATTAAACGTATTTTTAGATGTTTAAATAGGTTGCTTTCATATATACTGATTTACTTGTAAAAAAACATTTATACAGCTAAGTTATGTTGTTACTTTTAATGGAAGTATTTGTTTAAAAATGGTCAATGATTTTAAAAAGTTTTCATTCCCCATTAAGAGCCTCTGTTGTTTTATCTGGAACCACATTCCTTTGTAATTGTCACCTGTCAATCATTCCTTAAGATATTTAAAGATGAAAGGTGACTGATCGGTGAGATTAAAATATTCTCACGCACCTGGAGTTGAAGTTATTGTTGCAGACGATGACAGGTAAATCAATTGAAGGATGCTCCAATCAAAGATTTCCCTGATTAGAATTTAGACACACCCACAACAGCTCGAATGGAAAATTCCACTGGCACAATTATTTACTTCGTAGAATAAACAAACAAATTTAGCAGATGTGAATTATACCTGGCCACGCCATGGCCTACCCTACGGGAGACCACCTTACAAATTACATAATCCAGATAATAATTAGCATGTGGGTCTGATGTATTATACACAGGAAACGGTAGGTAAACCCCTGTTGTGCACTGCTGTTGGTCCGAGCATCAAAGTGTCATGCAAGGTCAAATTTACATCTTACATTGTCTTCTATCAATTCAAATAGTCGTAATTCTTAAAAGGCTGATTAGGAACTGAAGTTAAATTTGGTGCAATTCCCGGACTTTGGATCCTGTCTTGTTCCATTTCAAATCAGTTTGAAATGAATTTACCTTTCATATAAGATTATTAGATAAAGACTTCTTAAGTTTTCATCATAATTAAAGATCGTCCATATTCTCATTTCAGCCCAGATTGCTGTCATTGTTAAAAGAATGAAAATGCCGTGCTGAAGTTTATTTTGGCTCCTGTCTTTTTCGATTTTTAATCAGTTTGAAATATTTTTTTCTTTGATATAAGTTTATTACATAAAACTTTTTAAAACTTTCTTGAAATCTTAATCATAAAGACCTCATTCCAGCCAAGGTCGTGGTCACTTTTAAAAGAATGAAAATGCGCTGCAGTTCACTTTGTCGCAAGTCTTTCACTACCGTCTTTTACAAATTGAAAAATTATAAAGAATTGTCCTATTTATAAGATAACAAAAAATAATTGCTGCAATAATTTCACTTGTATTAAATTTCGTTACAAAAGCGTAAGTTACTAGTCTAAAACAATTTTGATTCATCAAACGTATCGCGTAAAATATTACATCTGCATTTTCCGATAGGTGATTATAAGAATTAAGAAAAAATTACAATTTTCACGTAAAATGGTATTTTTGTTTCTCCGTTTTGTGATTCACACGTATATATGAATAAGTCAAAGTGGAAAGTTATACTTATAAACTTCAAGAGTAAATCTTGCTCGCATTACACAGGACCGACAGACTTGCTGAAACTGCAAGACGCTTGCCCTAAAAGAAAGACAAATTTCGTCTAGGTCTTTATATGACTTAATTCTTTTTCTTTTCCAGTTACAGTTGTAAAATCTTTTAATTTCAAAACGTAAAAACTTATTTAATACATCACCGATTTCAAATTGATTTTTGAAATAAAACTACATGGAAGTCCGAACTGCCGACGGTTCTTCCTTGATCCTAAATCTTGATCAGTCTCTTTTTCTCTCTCTTTTATTTTAAATCTAATTCTTATATAAAATATGCTTCAAAATTGCTTCATATTGAATACAACATAGCCTTTCAAATTAGGTTTTTAACTGACGGCAATGAAGATTTTTCAATATGTGGATCGTGTCTTTCTGGCACATTCCATATTCTTTCGTTTCTAAATTCTATAACATCGATGATGACCGCTTTTACGGGTCAAAAAATAAAAAAAAGTCTAAGTTTAAAATTCATATTATAAAATCAAATCAAATATATTTATTTCTAAATTAAAGGGCCCATTTAGAGCATAACATAAAGAAACAGTAAAAACAGCACATTACAGAGTAATTTAGACATGTAATATGTTTATATACACATTACGAATTTTTATGTCAATCATTGCTTGACCGATTTTACGTGTCTTTCTCAATAATTATATAACTTATAGCACAATCATAATCATTAAAAACTTTTCAAATTTACATCTTTTGAAATATTTCAATCAGTAAGAATAAAGCTGATAGGTAACAGTAATTAGGTTGATGATAAGGTTCATGTACAAATTAATGATCTCTGGTCAGGCTTGCGATAATAAAACCACAGGTGTCAGCATTTTTAGAGTTGGTAACTTTTAATACACAAGCGCCGCCTTCATACAATTTACCTGTCATTCACACCTACTTACCTGATTAGTTCCGCCCATAAAGTTATTTTCAATTGTGGAACATCCAATGAAATGAAAAACTAAAATATTGATTTTCTAATCTGAAGGGGCATTTTATTTTGCCAATCAGAGATTTTCCAATCTACACGAGGCATTTAATAAAAGGTAATAAAAGAAAAGATCAGACAAACCGATTTGACGAGGACGGACTTGATTAGATCATCAAACTTTAATAAATAGTTTTGTTAAACCCGATTGTAACCTTATATATTCACTAATGAAACTACTCATCGATAAAATAAACAGCAGACTATGATTTCCACGATAGATAGAAAACGTCCATCTAAAGACGTGGCGATCGCGGAATTAACGATTATCTAATAAGTAATTAAAATCCCTTTTCATCCGCTTAAAGACGCGGGCCTCTGATTTTCCATTATAGCTGCAGTGTATATCTGCCCTTTGTCTTTAGAACATTGTGAAATTAGACCAAAAGACCTTAGCTTCGCTCATTACTTACATTGACTTAACAAATTTCAACATTTTTTTTAAGGTCTATATTAATTGTTAAATGTATATATGTGATGCAGGCTAGCCCTCAAAACCCTATTTCCCCTTGGTGTTTAAGGGGTTCAAGTTAGCACTGGTCCAAGGTTGAGGACCTCAAACTTTTGATTGGGGCCCTTTGAAATTCTATTTACAAAGGTTCTGGACCTGCATGTATTTACAGTAACGTTTATCGAGGTCTTTTAAAAACATGTCGACCTTTCACCAAAAGCTTCAAAAACTCCAGGACCTTTCACTCACAAATTTTAATTTGAACCCCTGTAAATAATATCAGGATAACATCAAAAGATAACTTCAATCCTCTGTTTTAATGGTTTTTAGCCAGGATAATAGCTGTAGTAATTAGCTACGGCTATATGTACGATAGCCTTTCAGTAACTGACCAATCAAAAGCTGGCTGACGGTCATGGTGCCTCATCACATATCAATTTGCATATCAATATACATGCTCAAAATATAGTTGCTTTTCCAATGATCAAATTACTACTTTACTTTTTCTAAACATACATTTTTTTTTGTAACTTGACAATCTTTAAAATTTGTAGATTATCCCGGCTACCAGTACTTTCAGTACTTTGATATTAAATGGCTTTGATACTAATAGATGATCATATTACCTGATGGTGGCTGTAGTATATCAGCCCTTAACAGCCTATTTCCCCCTGGTGTCTTTGTATGGTTCATTATGCCATATAATGTATGGTCACTTCTAAAGTCTCTAGCATTCTGCAATAACTCCAGATTCTTCACTGTAACAGCATCTAAAACACAAATGCAGGCTATCAATTAAAAGTATACTGTTAATTATTTTTCTGAGGTATTGAGTTCAATGAATTAAACTCGCTGTCAGATAAAATAAACAAATTTGAAAGTCATGTTTCCAATTCATATTAATTGTTCTTTCAAACTGATTGAAACTGTATACATATCGATGCATTTATTTATTCTTATTATTAGTTAATATAATATGCTTCACTTAAGAAAATTACATGACCCGTGAAAAGAAATAACATGCATGAAATAAATAGAATATTGAACAGAAATCGTAAAATCATGAAAATAACTACATTTACAGTATACATCCTATTAAGACAAGATTTTTGTTTCTCTCATAAAATAAAACACATCCAATTTGAAACGTTTAAGCTGAGATGAGGACAATTCTATACTTTACATTTTAGTTGTCCAATCTACCTATTAGAATCACATGAGTGAACATTTGGTCACATGATAAAAGTCAGAACGAGGTTACCTTTTGAAACATTTTAAAATGGAAACATTTAAGTCTGCTTTAGAATTAATAAAACCTAATGCTTATTGTGCTAAACTTGACATTAAAGATGCTTATTATAGTGTACAAATGAATGAAAATGACAAGAAATTAATTCATGAGGTTTACTTGGAAAGATGAATTATATCAATTTAATTGTATGGCTATGGGGTTGTCTCCTGCTCCACGTTATTTCACTAAGTTGTTGAAACCTATGTTATCCAAATTAAGAAAACAGGGACATGTGAATTGTGCATATATAGATGACATATTATTGTACGGCGATTCATATGAAGAGTGTTATAAAAATGTTATTGACACTATGAAACTGATAGACAATTTAGGTTTTACAATTAATGTTGAAAAATCTGAGTTCATACCTGAAAACAGGAGATAGAATTTTTAGGGTTTAAAATGAATACCATAAATATGTGCGTTACTTTAACTGAAAAGAAAAGAGATAATATTGTTGATCTTTGTAAAACAATAATTAACAAGAAAAGCATTAGTATCAGAGAATTTTCAAATTCTAATAGGTAGATTGGACAACTAAATTAACAAATTAAACAAAACTTACCTAAGTTGTAGTTTGATGTTAATTTGGTTGTTCCAATCTACCAGAATCACATGCCCGCCCGAATGTGATTAATTGTACCCACCCTGGTGCTTCCGTTATTCCGGTTCCTGAACTTTTCCTCTGAAGTCTGACTTTTATCATGTGACCAAATGTTCACTCATGTGATTCTGGTAGATTGGAACAACCAAATTAACATCAAACTACAACTTAGGTAAGTTTTGTTTAATTTGTTAATTATTAGCTACCTATCATGGTTGTATTCTCACTGCCTTTGAACACCACTCTAATAGATTTAGGAGCTAACACAATATTCTGTATGAATTCTACATACTTCACCAGAGCCGAAACAGCAGCCAAACAGTAGTATCTGCAAATAAAGGTTACAACACAATTGTACACAATCGGCCAATTGATATAAAAAATATCCTAATTTCTCATCCCTAGCTATTCGCCCCAACTTTTCAGCTGCCTAAAAAATTGTTTTTAGAAATTTTGGTCAATTTCCTATTAAATGACAGAACATTTCATTAAAAAGGATAAAAGATATAAAGATATTAAAAATTCTCCTACACGCCTCATATTTTCAAGAACTTTGGTTGAAAATTTAGGAATTATTTTATGATGGCTATAATGGCATCTTAAAATGTGTAGAAAAGAAAAGTTGGTTGCAAATTAAATGGAGTCCAAATGGCATTGATACCTTGTCATTACATGTGCTTATATATGTAGCTGAATGCTGCTGAAAGGCATCAATTTTTTATTTGGATATCCAATTTTGTGTTTTTCTTCTGACTGCTCTTTTTGAAATACTTTTACTGAACCATTAAACTATTGCAGTTATTAACAAGAATATGTGCAAAAGACAAAATGCCCCATCTGGCAACACTTGGGATGGATGGATGAACCGACCTGAACACTATATGCCCCCCTACTTTCCTAGATGGGGCATAAAAATACAAAAGAAAAAATCTTACTTTGAGGAGACCTCCATCTCTACTGTACTGAATTCAGGCACACATAACTGCTTCACAAACTGTAATCCTGGAAAAAGATAATTATACAGTGAACATCTCAATACATTTAAGTCTCCACCTGTTTTCCTAAAAAGTTTTAACTTCAAAGGGCCATAAGAAAGAAGCAAAGAGGCACCAATGGTGCATTTCAGTGTCAAAAGTCTGAAAGGGCAATGACAAAACCAGTAAATATGAATGAGAACAACATCATAAACTCCAAAACAACTGAACAGAAATCAACAATGTGTACTTAAGTCATAACAATAGTGAATATGAATATTATGAAGCAGTCTTCCTAGAATATGTTATGTCCTTTATCTCAAGTTCAAGAGGATATAGTAGATGGAGAAAGTCCCCAAATCAAGTATCATTCAGTGAAAGGACATCATCAAGTAAGTTAATAGAGAAAGCTATACTTTATGATTTTTTGTTTGTCTAGAAGTTATTGTAAGAATCTTGCTTCATATGAATGAACAAACAAATCAGCAAGCAAAGTTACACAATTGTGGATGCCACTAGCACTGGCACTGCCCCAGCCATCACAGCTGTTGCATATAACTCCCACAAAAATTTGAGGATCAAAATTTTCTTGTGATATGTTCACATCTACATATGGTTAACATACTAAATACCGATTTTTGTACAGCTAGTTCCCTACAGTAGTTTAAGAGGCCTTCTGTTACTGACAATGTGATAAATTAGTATTTCAGCAAATTTCTAACCATTCCAAAACCCTTTTTTTATTCAATGTAATTTTGTCATCACTATAACCTACTTGCATTGAAATTTAATATTCCATACCTTTAGCTTCATTGAAGTATTTTCTCTGTACATATGACAAACCAGTATTGACAAACTGTTCTGTAATGAGGGTACAAAACTTAGCCATGGTCCCACTGTCACATGCAGTGTTGGGTAGAATTATCTGTAAATAGAATACATATTAAACACCTTAGCGAAGACCCGACTTTCACTGGCAGTGTAGTTCTGCCTTTCTTGCAAACTGATGTGATGAAGATAAATGTTAGAACTTAGGCTTAAACTGAGTTATCATGCTACAAGCATGAAAGGGAAATTTTAAATGTATTTTACATTACACACTATGTGTAGAAACCTGTGTACTACATAAACAAGAGGAAACAGTGGAAGATCTAGAAATTTGAAAAGAAGGGGGGGGCACTGATTGGTACTCCTGTCATACCTCAATGATTTCCTATATATTCAACTGAAATTTCTGACAAAAAGGTTAGCCCCCTCTGGATCCCTATTCCCCCTGTAAAATGTCTATACACCATGGTACTATAGGATGAGCAAAATGCAAAATGTAAGGCATTTGAATTAAGAAAGTTGCTTAGTAAACTGTGACAATATTTTTTATAGAAAGATCTCAGTTATTTATTCCTTTACTCCTAGGCAGCATTATTTTGACAATATTAGGGAGATGAACATGAAAGGGTGATAAAAAATGATCATGACATTGATGGTCATAAAGTGGAGGAAATGGGAATATAAGGCCAAACAGGGATGATAGTTTTGACTGCCACTGGAAAAGCAGAACAAACAAATAGGCAGACAATGGTTATATGATCCTTCTTCTTTAGAGAGGAGTCTAATAACAGTCTATTAGTGGGGAAAAAACCCTCTTTGCATACCTCAACTGGTAACAATATCTTGAGTTTAGTAATGGTTCTAATGTAGGACTGAGTGTCTGCAAACTGGGACAATACAATGACAGGGTTCTTTAGATCCACACTGGCCATTCCAATTTCTCCACGGGCTAAACCTCGTCCTTCAACAATGGCTAAAATAAACAAAGTAACTACGATGACTGTTTATCAAGCATTAAAGAAAAATTAAATTAACTATATAAACAAAACTTTTAAGTTTGCAAAATTCTGTAAAAAAATCTGTCAAAGTCAAAAATGGCCGGATTACGTAAAACAAGAAGTAAGTGAGGGACAGACCTGAAAATGAAGACCCCACTCTGATGCTGTATACCAAATATTAAGTTGATGTGATGAGTCGTTGCTGAGAAAACTGTTACCAAAAATGTCTTTATATATTCATAGATACATATGAGTGTTCTCTGACAAGAGAGCTCCTCTATTTCTCGTTGTTCTCATATAGTGCTCTTGTCTCAGATTATCTCTTGGTGAATTGAACTTTTATCAATTTGATTTTTAGTGTGTGTTATTTTAGTGCTTTGTACTAGATTAGCAATTGAGGGAAGGTTGGGCCCATAAAACTAGTTTAACTGGCAACATTTTCATGTGCCTGTCCTAGACCAGGTATGCTTGTCACAACAAAGCTTTTGTTTGTCCCTGTCAACTATCTGTTTTTGCTCTATTCCCTGAAATGGGTCTGTCCCTGATAATTTAGGGATTGGTTTTGAATCTTAGGTATTGTATTTCTGGTCATGTTAAAGACTGCTGCCTGTTTTACATTGTGATTTTTTTTATTATCGCTTCTAAATGTTGGTTCACTTGGTTGTGTCCAGTACACTTATTACACTTTTTTTTGTCACCTACATGTATATAGCAGAAACTGTAAACATACTTAATTTCATGGTTTTACAATTTATAACAACTTCCCAGGTACATAATTTTAGTGTTGGGCAATCGGAAATATTTCATAATTGATTATCAGAAATGATCAGAAGATCATAATCAATTATATAATCGGACACTATTTATTAATTTACCGCCCAAATCAATGTAATTCTTTGGTGTTTTTGTGTAAAATCACTAAAATTGAATATTTTCCGATTAATGGATTATTGATTTTATAAGCGATTAGTAGCATCGGAAGCCTATTTCGATTAGATTTTTCGTTAAAATCCGAACATCACTACATAATTTTGTGATTTTTTAATAACGTTCTACCTGAGTATCATGTAAAGTAAATGTATTTGTTTTGGCCAGTATTTTATGTAGTGAAAAATGGCTAATTACAAAATTCATTTAACTTAAAATACCAAATGAAAAAAGAACTCTTACAGTTTTGAAAATTTGCAAAATCTTCTTCTAGAGACGAGTTTCAAACCATGTCACTTGTTTATTTGTTTATTGATTTGTTAGGGTTTTAAAGCTCTTTTCAACACACCTGAGTCATATAAGGCAATCAGTTTTAATGGTGAAGGAAAACAGAGTACCCGGAGAAAACCACCAACCTTGGGCAGGTAACTGACAAACCAAATCACATACAGGTGGGGAAGTCCCTTTTTTTTGTAAATTTCAGATGTGACTTGTAGTGTGGTATTTAAACAAGCACCTAAACCACTCAGCCAACCAGGACTCCCAATCCCTGTTACTAACCAACAATTACAGAAGAACTGACATCCAGTGGGGTCACAGTGGATGACCTTGGAGTTTTCCGTCTATTTCTTGGTGTTGTGTACGAGGTACTAGTCCTGTGTCCTGGTGTAAATGAGGATGAACTTCGCTGTGCAGGGGTATAGGAAGAAGAGCTTCTTCCTGCAGGGGTATCAGAGAATAGGCTTCTTTTTCCTGTCGTGACTGAAGAAAAGCTGGTTTGTCCATTGGAAAAAGATGAAGTACTTGGTGTCTTGCTGAAAAAAAAACACACTCTTCATTATTAGGTTAAACAAATAACATTAAAGATTACTTTTTACTTTTGCTGGATTTTGTATATTACAGATTTAATAATTCATAGATCACAACAAGATTTCAGTCCATCACAAATGAAAATATGTTCCATTTTATTCAGACTGTAATTTGGCATGCCTTTGTTTCTGTTTTTTTTTTTTTTTTTCTTAAGGGGGAGAGGGTTTATAGAATCTCAAATAATGAAATATATGTTTTGCAATGTTGATCATTTTTTTCAAGATGATTTGAGGCTTATGTCAAGAAAAGTTAGTTATACATGTACATGTATATAGGTACAAAAGATCTACAAAATGTATGTGCTGTTTTCTCAAATAATTACTGAATTTATATGCATGTCATGGTGTTTTAATAGGGGTACCTATAAATAAAAGTATGCTTATTTCTTTAAAAGCATGTTCAAAGTGAAGTAAAATAAATACATGTACCTTGAGAATGAATTGTTTGGTCTGACGGAACTTGATGATGAACTCTCATTCAGTGGATTAACAGGTGTCTCCAATATATCTAATTCTGTAATGATATAAAACATATAAAATATGAATACATGTAAAACATTGAAAGACACTTTGTAAACTCAGACAGAAAACTTATCAAAAAGCTATTATTAACACAAAGAATTTCAGACTACAAATACAAATATTTAGTTATGAAAAGATGGCCTCAAAAAATTAAGAATAGAGAATAATTATTAAGGATGTGGACCATACAGGGTAGTTATGAAGTTATGACGCCACAAGGGGATGGGCGACCTCAAACATGGAAAGCTTTGAGTGACATGTCAAATTTTAAGCATACCTTATTATACATCAATAGAAAGCAAAATTTATCAGCTTTTCAAAGATACAGACAGTTGTAACAAATAAATTATCATTGAAGCTAATCAATCAATTGAATATTGTCCTTTTTATGACAATTTTATGAGAAAATATGAACAGCCTTTGCATTTTTGAGGTGCTGAAAAATATAGAATGGACAAGAAAACATTTAATTTTTTTAGTGAAACTTGTTGAGCTGAGTGTCTTGTCTTTTTAAAGTCCACTCTTCGGGTACGATCGCTATTTTTTAAAAACAGCATTTTACTTCGTGTAAAAACTTAAATTTACCACTCTTTTCAAAACAGGAAATTCAGTGATTATCCCCCTTTGTATACATTCACTTATTTCATTTTTAAAAATTAAAATCACACAAAAACTTACTTTATCTTCAAAAAGAAATTCTAAATTCTATGATTGATGCAAAAAATATTCAAGTTTTCATCAGAACTACCATAAATAACAAGGGGGGCCCCTGTATCTATTTTTAGCCACATGTAAACCGTTGGATTTTATACGAAACTATATGTACCACATCCTTAAAGCACCTTTTAAATTTCATATTTGGATTTGCCCCGTTCCCTGTCCAATGACGAATAAAAAGGTACCAAATTTTTATTCGTCCGCCTTCTGAAAGTGAAGACATAGCAATTACAATATACTGTGTCAAACCAAGTTTTTAGCCCATTTCATGCATTCTGGTACTCTAAAGACAGAAGGACCAGAAAAAGGATTTTAAAATCATTATCTAATATCAATAATGATCTTGTTAGATATCAGTTGGTTACATTGGTATAAAAATCATATTCTTAGGCCATATGCACTACTTTTTCCAAAAAAAAAATCAGCTTTATAACAGTGACATGACCTGTATGTGAGAAAGGTTGTCTTTAAAAAACAAGTATTTGGATGCCCTTTTCCTGGAACATACATGTTCACTGCTGATTATGCTTTTCAAAAAGGACAAGGTACACTAAGGCCCATTTTTGGCCCCCTCTATGATTCAAAATTACAAAGTTGATATGGAAAAGATTTCTTATGCTATTTAGAAGTTCAAGTGAATGAGCAGATTTGTTCTAATAATTTTTTAGGCGTAGCATCTGACATTGGTGAGAAATAGGATGTCAAAACATACCAAATATGTAAGATTCCTGTCAAATTGGCTGAAAATGGACGAATTTTGGGTCATTTTTACAATTTTTGGATGCCTCCGCCTTCTTGACACAGACATTTTGTAAATATACTTTAAAACTGATATCAATTTAAGTCTAAATCAGCTAAGAAATCTCTGGGTCACGTAGGCCGAGGCCTTTGAAAATAACTCTAAAAATCAGCATTTTTCTCGATTTTGTTGATTTTACTCTGTGTCAGGTCTCTATAAAATTGAAAACCGAAAAGATTATTGGAAATTGAAAGCATACTCATAAACTTGATGCATCTAACTCTATATATAAAGTGCATTTTAATAAATTACGTAGGATTTATTTTTTCATAAAATAGGGGGCCAAATATGGCCCTTACCGTACCATGTCCTTTATAACAGTGACATGACCTGTATGTGAGAAAGGTTGTCTTTAAAAAACAAGGATTTGGATGCCCTTTTCCTTGAACATACATTTTGTACATGTTCACTGCTGATTATGCTTTTCAAAAATTCATTTCAAATATGCAACACTTTTCAGGAAAATTTGTAGCAAACAAACTGATGCCCCCAGCTACTATATGCTGCAAGCGGTTCAAAAAAGAGAGTGGATAGACTGAAACAAGTAAAACTGTGAGCGAGCTCACAAAAGGATACCCCCCGCTTCATATTGGACTCTGTACTGTAAAAAAAAAATCTCAAGTCCAGTTATCTCCCCTCAATAATAACCAAGAGCAATACAAATTCTTCATGCACATCTACAGATGATGTACTTCTTTCATGTAAAGTTTCATCAAAATCCATCAAGCGGTTTAGGAGGAGTTGCGCTTACCAGCTTACGAGGTCTCCCATTGAATAATGTATTTAAAAAGTCTAAGTCCAGTTATCTCCCCTGAATGATGTCTGATTGCAATGAAAATTCCTCATGCACATCTACATATGATGTACTTCTTTTATGTAAAGTTTCATCAAAATCCATCAAGCGGTTTAGGAGGAGTTGCGCTTACGAGGTCTCCCATTGAATAATGTATATTAATGTACATGTATTTAATAAGTCTAAGTCCAATTATCTCCCATGAATGATGTCTGATTGCGATGAAAATTCTTCATGCACATTTAAATATGATGTACTTCCTTCATGTAAAGTTTCAACAAAATCCTTCCAGCAGTTAAGGAGGAGTTGCGCTTACGAGGTCTCCCATTGAATAATGTATTTCAAAAAGTCTAAGTCCTATTATCTCCCCTGAATGATGTCAGAGTGCGATGAAAATTCTTCATGCACATCTTCATATGATGTACTTCCTTCATCTTAAGTTTCAGCAAAATCCTCCCAGCGGTTTAGGAGAAGAAGCGCTTACAAGTTATGTGGACAGACGGACAGACGGACAGACAGACAGGGTGTTTCCTATATACCCCCACAAACTTTGTTTGCGGGGGGGGGGTATAACAATGGAACGTCACAAAATCACATAACGACGTCATATTTGATACAATGACTTTATAATATCATCCTGTTGCTATGGTATTTTCTTGAATATAGTACATAACACAGACTATTTTCCTACTGCAAAAACAAGATATAACCTTAAATAAATATATTTAATGAAAAAAATTAAATGAAATTTTCCCCAAGACATGCTTGTATTCTCTTTATTTTCAGTATATGTGCATTAAGGATGTGGACCATAGTTATGACGTTATGACGTCACATGGGGGTGGGCGACCTCAAACATGGCATGGAAAGCTTTCAGTGACATGTCAAATTTTAAGCATATATACCTCATTATACATCAATAGAAAGCCAAATCTATCAGCTTTTCAAAGATACAGACAGTTGTAACAAATAAATTATCATTAAAGCTAATCAATCAATTGCATATTGTCCTTTTTATGACAATTTTATGGGAAAATATGAACAGCCATTGCATTTTTGAGGTGCTGAAAAATATAGAATGGACAAAAAAACATTTAATTTTTTTAGTGAAACTTGTTGAGCTGAGCGTCTTGTCTTTTTAAAGTCCACTCTTAGGGTACGATCGCCGTTTTTTAAAAACAGCATTTTACTTCGTGTAAAAACTTAAATTTACCATTCTTTTCAAAACAGGAAATTCAGTGATTATCCCCCTTTGTATACATTCACTTATTTCATTTTTAAAACAAAAACTTACTTTATCTTCAAAAAGAAATTCTAAATTCTATGATTGATGCAAAAAATAATATGGAGTAGGCATTGCCTAAATGCGAGCATAGCTAAAGGGACTACGTTTTTTATGTTCTAAATGTCGACATTCAGGAATATCACTATCATTTAATTTCCAATATTTCCATTTGCTTATTTTGGGGCGAGATGGTATGGGGCGATTAAGCTTCGAGACACGTTAGTTTCGTACGTGCATATAACCAAGACGAAACGAGCAGCTTATGTGTATTTATTATTTTAAGAATATTATTTTCTTGTAAGAAACGCAATTTATTATTTTTTTAAGCATTATTTCTTTTCTTATCAATTATTTTAACATTCACTCCGGACCTGTAAAAATAATAACCCTTTCCGGACCATAAAAAATCTAAATCAGCATTAGCAAATTTCTCGCGGAAACAAATACCGTAGAGCTCTCCGCTTGCGAGCTATGCTCGCTATTAAAGTTTTCATCAGAATTACTCTTCCGGAGCACCTGAGTTCACTCTTGTTTCGACTGGAGTTCGCGTTGTTGATTGATATTCAGTTATTTTATGTTTCCATGTTTTACATGTTGTCTGTTTTTGTCCCGTTCTTATTCGTGTTTACTGGTTTTGTCTCTGCCCTTTGGGACCTTTGACATTCGGATACCCCATTGGTACCTCTGCTTCTTACCATAAATAACAAGGGGGGCCCCCCTGTACCTATTTTTAGCCACATGTAAACCGTTGGATTTTATACTAAACTATGTACCACATCCTTAAAACCTCAATGTATAAAGCAGTGATTCTGAAGTATTTTTTTCTCTTTTTAACACTGGACATGTCCTGTAATCATGTACATTGCAATGGAAAAACTGGACCGAGAAAATTTTTACCAGATTTGTCCAGTGTCTGACAGACCTTCAGAATTACTGTAAAAAGAATATTGAATAATAAGAAAAGAAAATAAAGAATAAAGGACAAAAATATATACATGTTCATTGAAGGTCTGCTTTCTTTGGTATCTATCTTTTCGAACTAAACTATATAAACACATGTGTACCCATGATCATGATGATATACATACGGTACTTTGGCTTCTTTGATTCAGACTGCATTTTACATCTAGACATATATCTTTGTACTCAATGCCTACAGTAACTCACATGGTTCTTTTCACAACTTTCTTTACCATGAATATAGTCCTAAATAAAAAATAAAATTAACACGAAGTAAAAAATGATACAATGTTACGGAAAATATTCGACATAAGAATGTTTAGACATGATGATGACACATGTACCACACAATTTTTCTCCCTTTTAAAACATTTACCATTGGGCTCAATATTGAACGTTTACAAATTTATGCTTTTAAAAGTATTTTTAGGGTAAATCTAAGTATTTTTAGATTAAACAATCAAATATATGAACTTACAAATTTCAAGTAATATTGCCAAAATAAATGCTATTAAATTATAAAATTTACAATCACTGCTTATGAATTTTGTAAAGATTAGAATCTTAATTTAAACATTTATTAAAGGCCAAAAAAAAAATGTGTGTTTCCACTCCAGTAACCCAACCCTATGTAAACCTATATTTTTTTCATGCTTAAGCACTGTTTAACTTACATTCCACTCTCCATTTACGATTTACTCAGATAAAAAAAAAAATAAACCTACAATGAACCTACCCATTTTTTTCCAGTCTTTCATGTACTTTTTTGTTCTGTAAGTGTTGTTTGGTCTAAAGTTACATGTAATATGAAGGACTCAGGCCTAGGGTTCCCACTATTTTTTGGACATAAAATTCAAGGGTTTTTCCAGGGTTTTTCAAGGGTATTGTGATTATTTTCAAGGATTAAAATAGTCGCAAAAATTTTTAAAATCCAATATTTTTCAACTATTTTTATCAAACAGTCAACAATTCTGAATATTACAAAATTCCAGGGTTTTTCAAGGATATTTGATAAAATTCAAAGATTTTACCAGCTTTTTGAGCATTGAAATGAAATTCAAGGACATTTCCAGGTTTCCTTGAAATCAAGGATGGCGTGGGAACCCTGGAAGGTTAATGCCAATGGTGATGTAAACTACTGTAAACCAATTTATTGTCGCGACTACAATATTCCGCGTTTTAGTGTCATAGGGCTATTTCGCGGCTATTTTTTTTCGCAATTTCTCGTAAAAACAATTAAATTACTATTAAAATGAGTTACTTCGTGAATTTCTGTTCCTCGCGAAATCCGCGAATATAAATTGCTCGCGAAAATAAGTTGGTTTACAGTAACACATTCTTAGCAAAGAAAATGCTGGTGTCATGTCACATTATATTTATATTAAACATCTAAGATAATTAAACTAAAGAGATTTGTCTCTCCCAATAAGTTATAAATAACAAGGTCATCACAGTATATTGTACACTCAGATTGTCTGTTGAAACATGGTGTTATTGTTCGAGGGTAAACACTTTTATTGTTTATCGGACATGTACAAAATGTATAATAATCATTTCATTGGAAAGAGGAAATCCTGCTGCATGCGATAGGCTAATTCAATCTCTATTAATTTTGATGGGCATCTTCTGAAAAATACTGTTTTAAAGTCGTCAGTTAAAAATTATTACAAATTATTACGAATAAAATAATGAACTATTTAGAGTCGTGCTTTAAAAAGCTCCTCTTGAAAATCTTTAAAAAAAATATTTTAATTATCATAAATTACTTTCTAATTTAGTATCATTTAAGAGGCTGTCCATGAAGAAATCAGGCAAAAGCCTACAAAAGCTGGCACATGAAAAATTTTATCCCAGCAAATTTATTATATAAATGTATTGTCTGACTCATATGTAAAACAAAAATCACCAGGATTCGTTTGAAAGCAACATGGATGACTTGTGATTCAGCCCTGAAGTTCATGAACAAAGCAACCAAATTTTGCAAATATGCAAGAGTTATCTCCCTTTTTCTGCATATTTTCAATGCATTCTATATAAATTATATCTAAGTTGCCACTTCAATAAACCAAAAATCTGCATTTGTTTTGGGGAATGGATGTTAACCTGATGTGAAATCAACGAGAATTTTTGAAAAACAAAATTTGTCATGTGCCAGCTATTGCCTGGGTTTTGCTTGGACAGCCTCTTAATAGCAGAAAGGCTCAAAGCTGGCAGAATAAACAAGTCAAATTCTTAGGATAATTAGATGAAATAGAGATGAGTAATTAGGCATTCAGCATGTTCAGTCTCCACTTCCTAATTTCTTTGACTGCATGTGTGATGGACAGATGGATAATAGCACTTTAGCTGCAATTATAGGGAATTTTAAGATTCTAATGCCCCTTAGATATTTCTAAACTTTCCTAGATTAATTGCATTTACCAACACATTAGTATGACCTAAGTGAATCACCTACAACTAGCTAAGCTTTATAGTTGCTTTAGCTTCAAGTCCAAACGTCAAAACTTTCCCGCCATTTTTACACAAAGGTAAACAAAAAAATAGAATTCACTAAATTAGGTATGTCATTTTTCGAGCCAGGTTAACAAAAACAAATATTAACAACCAATTTGTCATTTTTTAAATGAAAAACATAGCTAATTAACAACAAAAAATTAATTGACAAAATTGAATTGAAAGTAATGTTGTATACAGTGTTTATATGTAGCTTTGTGCAAGCTTATCAATAGGGGGAAGGTTGGATCCAAAAAACTAGTTTAACCCCGCCACATTTTATATGTGCCTGTCCTAAGCCAGGAAACTTTGCCAAAGCCTTTGTTTGTCCTTGTCATTCTATGTTAACTGTTTTATGTCAAGAATTGAGTCTTTCGTTGATGATTTAGGGATTGGTTTTGATACTTTTGTATTGTATTATAAGTCTTGGGCCAATGCAAGACGGTAAGCAGTGACCTATGGTCATGTTGAAGACTGCTTGCTGTTTTCCGTTGTGATTTTTTGAATTGCTGTTTGTTTATGTTTGTTGTGTCGCGTACACTTATTCCACATCTCAATAACGTATAGGTCTATCTCCAAGTATTTTAAGGTACAGGTGTGTGGACCCACACTATTCATATTTATTCGCCTCACCCTGCTTAAAAAAACAACCATTCCGTATATTTTAATGCATATGAAATTACATAGAATATGCTTAAACTTGATATATTTTATAGATGATCTATTAAAACCAAAGTTTGAATTATGCATGTACATTTAGGGTCACAAAGATGCAAAACGTAGATGCTGCATGAACTAAACGTGACGTGTTTTCATTTTCTCAGGCATGGTTCACTCTATGACATTTGTGAAAAGTACACCTTATCATATATGCAACATCTGAAATTCCACCCTTTTCACACATTGAGTAAGTTAGGTAATATTTATTTAAAGTCGTCGTATTATAAATACAAAATAACAGGAACATTAGGTCATTAGAGCTTGATATTTAAAAAAAAACAGACATGCAACATACAAGACACACAAATTAACTAGAGGCTCCCAGGAACTGCAAAAATGGTCAATTTTGACGATTAAAGGGCAATAACTCCTATAAGGAGTCGTTTCACAACTCCGACTCATTGGAGAGATTTGTAGAGCTTTTGATGCTGAACAAGGAAAGTTGCTTCGGATTTTCTCTATCTCTTATACTTTTCGAGTTATAAGCCAAAAACAATGGTCTGACCCCCCTGTTCTATTTTTAGCAACGGCGGCCATGTTGGTTTGTCGACATGTATATAATTCACAAACTTGGTAGAGGACATCCTAAAGATCAAGTATACCAAGTTTCAATGCAATCCCTTCAGTGGTTTCAGAGAAGAAGATCTTTGAAGAAAATTTAACGGACGGACGGACGGACGACGGACTGACGACGGACGCTTAACGATGACAATAGCTCACTTGACCCTTCGGGTCAGGTGAGCTAAAAAGCAAATAAAAACACTAAAACAGTTAAATAAAAGAGAAAAATTTTACACCACACACTATATGTGGTGGGATAGATATTAAATTATATATTCAGAAAAGGTCCCGTATACACATTGAACACCCAAGAAAGTACCTACTTTTATAATGGAAGTTATCCCCTGTGCTGACAAAGGTCGTCATATTAAGCCACCTAAGGCACTTTGCACATCTTGGTCGCTGACGCTAGATGTGGGTTGAGTGCTAGCCCGACGTCAGAATTACATTAAAAGCTCTGCTCGGTAGAATATCTTAAAGTGAACTGTGATTCTAAAAGTGCATGTAACACGCACGTCAAAATTATTAGCATTAATAATTGTTAATGAACAAATAAAAAAGTGTTTGATACGCTTATACAAGAGGATATACTTTAAGCAACACAAGCAAACTTTTAACAAACACATAAAGTTAAGAAACAGTGGCGTATCCAGAAAATCTGAGGGGGCCCACTGACTGGCCTAAGAGGGGGCCCGCTTTGGTCACGCTTCAATGATTTCCTATAAATTCATCCAAATTTTTCCGCAAAAAGGGTAGGCCGGCCCCCCCCCCCCCTGGATCCGCCTATGAGAAATGATGTAAAATACAACAACATTAAGTAGATCACTAAAGTATATCTAGCCTTTCGCCGCACGGGCAACACCGCAGAACTCATTAAAGGTCCATTATGCCTTATATAACGTTCTTGAAATAAGAAAAGAAGTTATGAGAGGCGTCAGAATATGATATTTAACCACAAAAAGAATATGGTAAGAAATTGTAATGGTTCTAGGTATTATATAGCAAACTTCGTTTGTACATCCCGCCTAACACAAAAATTATCATGATTACCACCAATATATATTTATTGTTATGCACTGTAATATGCCCCCTGTGGACCCATTCTTATGGATAATAAAATATTCTTCTTCTTCTTCTTCTGGATAATAAAATATTCTTCTTCTTCTTCTTCTTCTTCTTCTTCTTCTTCTTCTTCTTTCTTCTTCTTCTTCTTCTTCTTCTTCTTCTTCTTCTTCTTCTTCTTCTTCTTCTTCTTCTTCTTCTTCTTCTTCTTCTTCTATTAAAAGGTTCTTCTTCTTCTTCTTCTTCTTCTTCTTCTTCTTCTTCTTCTTCTTCTTCTTCTTCTTCTTCTTCTTCTTCTTCTTCTTCTTCTTCTTCTTCTTCTTCTTCTTCTTCTTCTATTAAAAGGTGTAAAATGAGGCCAATATGTCACATTTTTGGGCCCAAAAAAATAGTTTAACCCCGCCACATATTACATGTGCATGTCCTAAGCCAGGAATCTTTGACAAAGCTTTCGTTTGTACTTGTCTTTTTTCTGTTCCTTGTTTAAGAAGGGGGTCTATCTGTGACTATTTCAGGGCTAGATTTGAATTGCAGAACCGCGAGCAGTGCCAAATGGCTCGTTGAAGGCTGCTGGCGGTTGTCCATTGTGTTTTTTTCTAAATTGCCCTTTTAATTGTGGGCTGTGTCGCGTACACTTATTCCACATCTCATTATTTTCTATGTATACCATGACCTGATATCCAACAACTTTGTTAACCGTTTATGGATTATGTTCTTACCCTTGCCTCTCTAGCAAAATTGGGTACATGCATTTTAGCTATTTATCAGAAGCTATCAAAACTATCAGGTATTATGCATGTATGATACTAAAACCATCACACTTGAGACGTTTGTAGATGCGAAAATGGAACCAATTTTCATTGAATATCGATTTTCCCATTTCCTTTCTTTTTCTTAATTTAACTTGCTTATTTTCACTTTTTAGGGGTTTAGATATTGTCGATTGACAAAAAGCATCATACCTATCCACTAAATTATTTACATTTCTTGATAAAAACATATCGGTGTCCACCTTTTATAAATGCCAAAAATCTTCACGAATATACTGACACAATCTCCAATGAAAGAGGGGTTCAAAACCCCGGAAACCACCCTACTTAATTTTCCACTGGGTATGTTTGAATAATTTTGTGTCGTTTGCAGTGGTCTAGATTGAATATTCTGGTCGTTTTCCTTTCGCAGGTTGCAAAACTCTCGTAGTGTCACCATCGATATTGTGTCCTGTACATTCATGCCAATTTTCATAAAGTTCTACTACGTTGGACGTCACGCAAATAATCCTATATTTCATGTATTTCTACCAGCCTCTCCAGCGATCCAATCATGTTATTAGAGATTTATGGCTTCAATAATATATTATTTCTGAAAGCTATTTCCCAGCAGATTTCATATATCAAGCAAACGTATTGCTATTTATAAGAGCGTATTCTCTATATGCCATCTATTTTAATTACAAGACTCAGGTGTTAGTCATGTGACTATACGATGCTATTTGAAAAATAATCAGATAGAGAACTCTTCGAGGCAAACAATAATTTGAATGATGGCGAATTTAGATAGTTTAGCAATAGAACGGAGAATTGTTGTGATTGCCGTGGATGACAGTGAACATTCGGAATATGCTTTTAACTGTAAGTATTTTTTCCATGATTCTTCGTGCAAAAAATGAATTTAATGACAGTCACATCTATATTGCTACTAAACATGTGATGATATCTTTCATTTTAATTATATAGTACATGTAATATAACTTTAGGATATTCAGAATGTCGCTGAACATGTAACATTTTTTTTTGTGTAACAGGAATCTAGTTAAATTCAGAAACACGCCAAGGACATTACTGGGTTTCTTTTTTATATTTCCATTGGAAGAACACAAAGAAAAGGCTTTTCATTTGTTAAACTTTACTAGAAATACATTTTTGTCGGGTGTCCGTCAGTTCGTCCGTCCGTCAAACCTTTTTGTAACAGATTTCTCAGTTACTATTAATCGTAGGCTTACGATATTTGGCATCCAGCTTCATGTAGGGGTCTCATACGTTGGGATGCGTTTCCAGGTTTGTGAATTATCTACTTCTAGCGAGTTGACTTGACCAAAAATGTCGTTAAAATAAAGACAGTGACGGATCCAGGTGGAGGGGGTTCTGCCACTACTCCAATTTTGTTGCTTTATAGCCCCACCCCATTTATAAAATTTCTGGATTCGTCTATGTAAAGTTAACATGTCTGAATTTACAGCTGATTCATATATACAATGGTCTGGGTGAGTAAATTGGGTTGGTACTCTTTATTGAAGTGTTAAATGCACTGACCAACACCCTTTTAAAGTTATAGATTTAAACTTTCACCCATACATAAAACAAATTAATAAATGCTATTTCGCTTAACATTACAAGCAGCATATTCTGGTTTAAACTAATTAAACCTGGTTTAACCCACCATTTCGTTTGAAATGCCTGTACCAAGTCAGGACCATTGCGATCCACCAATTCTCCGATATGACTTATTCGTTTTTGTCATTTTCTCTGGACTAAGAGATTGATTATTCAAGTTTGGTAGTTTTGTTATTGCCTTTATTCAAAACAAACAAACAGTCAAAAACGTAAAACATTTTTTTCTAGTATTTATACATGACATAATGTTACCAAGCTAAAATGATATTTATCAACATGTATTTGATGTAGAAGTTGTTTCTTTTGGCACTGATATCAAGATGAACTTGTGTTTCTATCAAAATGGTATTTTCATGATCATAGATTGATAGGTTATCTCTTAGAACATTTCCAAGTATATTGTCTTGATATATTGTTATGAAAACAATCACTTTAATACTGAAATTTGGCATGCGTTGCCTTTCATCTTTAACATGATTAAAGATTGACTTGCACTAAAATAAGTATTGGCTCGACGGGAGACTGAATCTTGATTTGCATTCAATTTTGCAGACAAGTTTAAGACTGGGGTTAAGTAAGTTTGATTAACCCAAACCTTGGTACTTTCTAGAGGGTGTGGATAGGCTTCAATGGATCAAGAATATAAAAGGCCAAAATAAATACTACTAACACAAATAAATAATTAATATAATGGCCTTAAAAATGAAGAATAGAGAATAATGACCCATAGATTATGAATATTAAATCAAATGAAACATCCAAAGAATAGAGAATAAAGGACGAAAAACTTAAAGAATACCTAATAAAAGACACCCCTCCATAGCCTCTTTCTACTAGACTGGCTTGACTACTGTTTGTCTACATTACTTGAATCCCTATATAGCTAGAGCATTTTCTTTTGAAAATGTAATAATGACTGGTAAAAGTTTAAAGTGAGTCTTATTCTATACATATTTAATATATATCTTTTCGTTGAGGTTTCGTGCTATTTTCACAATAGCTAAGTGTTCATCTAATTATACCCCACTCGTAAGATGGGGGCTATATTGCAATCACCTTGTCCGTCCGTCCGTCTGTCCGTCCTTCCTTCCCTCTTTCCTTCCGTCCGTAACAAACTTGGGTAACAGATTTCTCAGCTTCTACTGAAGGGATTGATTTCAAATTTCTGGCACATATTCCATATTTTTTCGTTTTAATACAGCTTTATAATGATGAGTGCCTCCCTTTTCCAGGTCAGTTGCGCTTCCACTTCCTGTTTTCTGAGCCGACTTTGACTTTTTAATGGTCAAAAATAGACAATTTTTCGTAACAGATTTCTCGGGTTCTACGCAAGGGATTGGTTTCAGGTTTGGTGTACAGCTAGCTTTATCATGATTAATTGTATTGTGCCTCCTCTTTCCATGTCATTCGCGTATCCACTTCCTGTTTTCTGAGACGACTTAGACTTTTTAAGGGTCAAAAATAGACAATTTTTCGTAACAGATTTCTCGGCTTCTACAAAAGGGATTTATTTCAAATTTGGTATACAGCTTTAGCATGATGAGTTTTATCGCCTCCCTTTTCGAGATCAGTCCCACATCTACTTCCTGTTTTCTGAGTGGCCGAGTGGGGGTATCCTTAGCACGACTAAGTGCAACCCCTTGTTCATCATGTTTCAGAGAAAATATCTTTCATCGTGAAACAAATCTAAATCTCCTGCAGCGGTAGTTAGAATTTCAACCTACTAAATTAAAAACCTAAAGAACATCCTGATTTTTACTAAAGAAAACTAATAAGCACTAGCAGAAACTAATTTTTAAAGTGCCTCAATTATCTTTTAGAAACTTCTATAGATGCCCATCATACTAAATGTTTACAACGTTGAAAAGCTCTTTATCAACGTAAACTTCGCAAAGCTTCTTTCATTTAAGCCAGTAAGAGAGTTTTTGTTATTATTTGAGAAGAAATTGCTAAGAACGTCTTTAAAAATTGTTAATATTTACCCTCGTAATCTCTTTTATGTTGGTTAATAATAACACCGGAGATTGCTTCTTATAAAAGTTATCATAACAAAAAATGAAAGCAGATGTGGTTTGGCAAGTTCTGTAAAAATTATGTTTTGATAAGATGTGCTGTGTTTGGCTTATCAAAACCAGTTGCACTATTATTGTTCGACTTGATGTTTCGTGGATCAGGAATGTTTAGAACATTGGCTTTTGAAATTTGACAGCCTTAAAGTGTACAAAAGAAAATGGAAAAAATAACAGTATTCATGTTGACAATTTATTACATGTAACCTTAGCCTCATACCTACCAGGCCTCACCCATTTGCTTATACTTCACCTTATCCTTTTCAATTATTTTTGCCTGGCCCAAGGATTGTTTTATTCCAGGCCAGTCTAAGGTTTCTTGGCTTTCTTCTACCATGGTTTTCTACCCCTATCCACCTCGCCCCTTCAAAATGTACAATTCCTTTGTTTCCCACCCCACCCCCATATTTCATTTAAAATCATCATTTCATGTTCATTTTTTCATCTTTTTCATGTTTATCTATATAGCGTTGCAAGGGCGTAAGACACCAAGTCACTCGCTCACCTTTTCACCATGGAGTTTCCAACATAGTGCTTACTTTGGTATGCGTTGTTGTGAAATCTTAAAACAAGCCCTGACTTTTATAAAGCTACATTTAAAGCAAAGAAATACAAAAAAAAAAAAAAAAAAAAAATCATTTAGGATGACCAATTTTTCAGTATGTGACATAAAAAAAAGACAACTTGAAGGTGGATACACAAAATTGTTTAACTTTATACATGTATTGAGATTTCTTTGATAATGATAACCAGATATAAACAAGTTCCGTTGACACTTTTGTTTTTTCAATTACATCATAATATGATTACATGCAGTAAAACGCTGCTGCAAGAATAATTATGTAAAGATTTAACACTGTCAGGAAGCAATTAATCGTATTTATAACTATATACATAGCTCTGGAGACACATTTTGTGCTTCATTGCAAGACTATAAGCTGGATGTTTCGGGAGTTTGTGGAAATTTGTTAATATCTGTTTGTTTGCTTGTTGCTGTTGATGTTTGTGGTGGTGTTGTTGTTGTTGTTTTTGTTTGTTGTGGTGGTGGTTGTGATTGTGATGGTGGTAGTCAAGGTAGTGATGTTTTTATTGTTGTTGAAGTTGTTGGTGGTGTTGGTGGATGGGGATGCTGGTGTTAGTGGTGATGGTGATGGTGGTGGCGGGTGTTGTTTTTGTTGTTATTGGTGGTGGTGGTGGGTCGATGAATGGTGGTGTTGTTGATGTTGTTGTTGGTGGTGTTGGTGGATGGGGATGCTGGTGTTAGTGGTGATGGTGGTGTTGGTGATGGTGGTGGCGGGTGTTGTTGTTGTTATTGGTGGTGGTGGTGGTGGTGGTAGTGATGTTGTTATTGCTGGTGTTAGTGGTGATGGTGATGGTGTTGGTGATGGTGGTGACGGGTGTTGTTGTTGTTATTGTTGTTGTTGTTAGTTTGCTGTTGTTTTTGTTGTTTGTGTTGTTGGTGGTGGTTGTGGCCGGGTAATAATAGTAGTGTTGTTGATGTTGCTGTTGTGGGTGTTGGTGTTGTTGATGTTGTTGTTGTGGGTGTTGGTGTTGTTGTTCTTGTGGGTGTTGGTGTTGTTGGTGTTATTGTTGTTGTTGGTAATGTTAATGATGTTGTGGTTGCTGTTGGTTGTGATAGTGGTGGTGTTGGTGAAAGTGTTGTTGTAGATGGTAGTGATGTTGGTGGTGATAGTGGTGGTGTTGGTGAAAGTGTTGTTGTAGGTGGTAGTGATGTTGGTGGTGATAGTGGTGGTGTTGGTGAAAGAGTTGTTGTAGATGGTAGTGATGTTGGTGGTGATAATGGTGGTTTTGGTGAAAGTGTTGTTGTAGGTGGAAGTGATGTTGGTGTTGGTAGTGGTGGTGTTGGTGAAATGTTGTTGTAGGTGGTAGTGATGTTGGTGGTGATAGTGGTGGTGTTGGTGAAATGTTGTTGTAGGTGGTAGTGATGTTGGTGTTGGTAGTGGTGGTGTTGGTGAAATGTTGTTGTAGGAGGTAGTGATGTTGGTGGTGATAGTGGTGGTGTTGGTGAAAGCGTTGTTGTAGGTGGTAGTGATGTTGGTGGTGGTGATAGTGGTGGTGATGTTGGTGGTGATAGTGGTGGTGTTGGTGAAAGTGTTGTTGTAGGGAGTAGTGATGTTGGTGGTGATAGTGGTGTTGTTGGTGAAAGTGTTGTTGTAGGTGGTAGTGATGTTGGTGTTGGTAGTGGTGGTGTTGGTGAAATGTTGTTGTAGGTGGTAGTGATGTTGGTGGTGATAGTGGTGGTGTTGGTGAAAGTGTTGTTGTAGGTGATAGTGATGTTGGTGGTGATAATGGTGGTTTTGGTGAAAGTGTTGTTGTAGGTGGAAGTGATGTTGGTGTTGGTAGTGGTGGTGTTGGTGAAATGTTGTTGTAGGTGGTAGTGATGTTGGTGGTGATAGTGGTGGTGTTGGTGAAATGTTGTTGTAGGTGGTAGTGATGTTGGTGGTGATAGTGGTGGTGTTGGTGAAAGTGTTGTTGTAGGTGGTAGTGATGTTGGTGGTGATAATGGTGGTGTTGGTGAAAGTGTTGTTGTAGGTGGTAGTGATGTTGGTGTTGGTAGTGGTGGTGTTGGTGAAATGTTGTTGTAGGTGGTATTGATGTTGGTGGTGATAGTGGTGGTGTTGGTGAAAGTGTTGTTGTAGGTGGTAGTGATGTTGGTGGTGATAGTGGTGGTGTTGGTGAAAGTGTTGTTGTAGGTGGTAGTGATGTTGGTGTTGGTGAAATGTTGTTGTAGGTGGTAGTGATGTTGGTGGTGATAGTGGTGGTGTTGGTGAAAGTGTTGTTGTAGGTGGTAGTGATGTTGGTGGTGATAGTGGTGGTGTTGGTGAAAGTGTTGTTGTAGGTGGTAGTGATGTTGGAGACGATGGTGGTGGTGTTGGTGAAATTGTTGTTGTAGGTGGTAGTGATGTTGGTGGTGATAGTGGTGGTGTTGGTGAAAGTGTTGTTGTTGGTTGTGGTGATGGTGCTGGTGGTGATGGTATTGGTGGTGGTGGTGTTGGTGAAAGTGTTAGTGCTTGTTTTGTTGTTGTCACTGGTGGCGGTGGTGGTGTTGGTGCCGTTGCTGACTCCATTTCGTATGCATTAACATTAATTTTACTTTTGTTTTGTGCACATAGTTTGAAATTGATAATCATTCCTTTAAGATTAGAAACAAAGAAATTCATTCGTACTCCCATTTTGGTCTTTGTTTCCTTTTCCACATCATCGCAAGACAAGTATAATCTTTTCTTCACCCTCACCCTTAGCTTCCAGACCTTCATTCAAACCTCAACATTTGGTCTTTGAAACCCATTTCGATTCCGTTGTGTTGTAGACTGATTACGCCTAGGATGGAAAAAAGTGTCATATATCTCTCAGCTTTCATGACATTTTTCATCTTCTCAATACTTTGTCATTATCCTTACGACTGCTTCAATCGAAGAGTAATATCCTAATGTATCACTTAATAGGCTTTCTGTCTGATTATTTATGACATTGTAATATTTTTATACCATAATGATTATGATATTTAAAAAAATGAATTAAATATGGTACTGAGCCAAGAAAAAGATAAGAACAGATGAATCGTTATGTGAAATATTAGAAATTAACAACTATCGCAGAAGTAGTCACATGGAATGTATATATATCATATTGCAAGACATACATGACAACTTTGCAACAAAATAACAAGTGAACAATTTCATATTTGGTCAACTTTTGAGGGCTTACCAGGGACGTTGTTTTCAAATGTAAAAGGCTAGTGTTAAATATAAAACCACAGTCTTTAACCCAAGGATGTAACGAACCAAAACCCAAGTAAAAGCAGTCACGAAATGGTCAACAGAAATGATAAATGTCCAGATAGGTAACTTAGGGCGTTTCATTGTGCGGTTTACCTTGTTCGGCACTAGTGGTTTGCCAGACGAACCGGTGACAACACAAAATAAACCGATGTGAACCGCATAAGAGTGTCCTTAGAACACCGGTAAAATATGTACCGGTACCAAAATTTCACACTAAAGGTAACTAGAAGAAAAAAAGCCACGCTTTGCAAGTAATCCCCATATTTTGGATCGAACTGTGAATGGAACTAAACTTATGTAACTTTTTGGATACAGATATGTTTATTCAGTATTAGTACGGTTCCGTCAACACGTGAGCCTTGCTTTTAAATTTGCCCTATTATTTGAACCTTTAAAAACCTTTGAATAAAGCTAGTGGTCATTGATATAAAGCTGTGCTACTACATATAGATACAAACGTCAACAGTTGAAATATGATTATTCCATAGTACGCTTATGTTGGAAAAGATGTCAATTGCAGAAACACGTATTGCAAATAGCACAAGCATAGTAACTGTTTTTTTTTTAATTTCAGTCTATCTATCGGAAATTAAGAAACATGGAGATACGCTGATTTTAGTACACATACCAGAATATCACAAGGTAGTCCAAGCACGTAAGTACATGTACATAGTAACAACATTGTTGTAGCAACTAGCAACGGCTGTAGGCACGATAGCCTTTCAGTAACTGACCAACCAAAAGTTGACTGATTGTCGTTTTGCTTCATCTCATATAAATTCGCATATCAATACACGCTTGCTATATCGTTCCTTTTCCGATTTTCAATCACTACTGAACTTCAATACTAATAAACAATCTTTGAAAACTGTATATCGTTATCCCGGCTACCAGTTCTTTCGGTGCTTTTATTTGATATACATATACGTGTTGTTTGTTTGCAAATCATTGGCAGCTGTGCAACAGGAAGCACCAGGAACATTAGATATGATATTAATGTATACCCTCAGTCTACCACATTCCAGTTAGGTCTCCCGAATTCCGAAACCCTTACCTATTACTTATAAAAAAATCACAACTTCTTTCTTGAAACAAAATGGAACATGATGCAGAAAAACTGAAGAAGAAAATAAATAATAAAAGATTCGAAGTTTCCATTTTGAAATAGTTCCGATCCCCATAATATTTTTCCATTGTCATAATTTTTTTTCAATTAAAAATCTTGTATAATCTTGTCACACCTAGAAGGAACTTAGTTATAAACTTTGATGACTGTGTTATTTTTAAAATGGCTTTTAGAAATCCAAACAATATTTTTACCTCGTTTTCTCTACGCCTTATGTACGTACTAAGAACTTTGTGGTCTTCGTCCCAGAATGACGGTGGTTTAAGCAGCGTTATTTTTAACAACTATCAGTCCAAAACATTTGTAAAACACTACCAAAAGCATGTGCCATATCTAGGTTCCCATTTTCTTTATTCGCCGCTGATTATTTTCAGCTGTTCTTCTGACTGACCCCGGTACTGTATCACAGCTAATCAAAGAGGAAGAACAGCATACAGGGAAGCTGGTCAAGAAATACTCAGAGAAGATGCAGGCTGCGGGGGTATAAACTAATGGATAGATAATGAGATGTGGAAAAACTGTACGCGACACAACCTGCATAATTCTAACTTACAATGAAAAACGGCCAGCCTTCAACGTGTTCAATAAATGTGACGAGTGGTCGCTGCATGCTCGCCGTCTTGCAATCGGTACTATAGATCAAAAGTATAATGCATATGACTCAAAATGAATTATAAAATTACTAAAGAATCATAATGTTTTTAAACATATCATTATCAACGAATTATAGGATCATTAGGCAATGAAAAATTTTATAAACATTTGTTTTTACATTTCTTTTAGTGGTAAAAAAAGCATCTCTCTTAAGTTAGGGACGCATTGTAATAAACTGAAAAAAGAAGAAATCAATTGCCACTAAATTCTGGTACTAGCGACCAGAATGAATAATACAGCCGTACAAATGTTTTTTCGAAGCGAAGAAAATCTTGACTTTGGAAGCCAAGGTAACATGTACAGCTAATAAAAATGCTTCATCGTCGTGAAATCATTACTCGCCAAATAAAGGCGCCCAAATCATAAACCGTTTACATAATACAACTAAACTTTGATGTTCTTTGTTTAAGAAGTGGGTCTATCTGTGACTATTTCAGGACTGGATTTGAATCATATGCATTTTATTTAGACCATGGGCCAATTGCATAACCGCGAACAGCGCCTACTGGCCTCGTTGAAGGCTGCTGGCGGTTGTCCATTGTGGTTTTTCTGAATTGGCGCTTGATTGTGGGCTGTGTAGCATACATTTATTCCACATCTCATTGTTTTCTATTTGATGTTCAGATTCATAATTAACAAATTGAAAGAAACCAAACAAACATGTATTAATGCATCATGCTTACAGCACTGTTTTTGGATTTCCAAATTATAATGAAATTACAAGTAAATAGGATTGGTACCTTTGGGATTTCATAATTATAACTGTATGGTTTCCTATTCTATTCTTGTTCTTTTGATGATGGACCAAGTAATACGAAGTCAAATTGAATTCTCATTTAACCATTAAGTATATTATTGCATGGTTCTGCTACATGGATTGCAGTCGAAGAGAAATAAAGAAAGTAGTCAGGAAACTCATAGAATTATTAAACATCTCCCAAATATCAAAACACATTATTTCTTTTGAAATTACCTTTGCCAATTAAGTCAGGACCATTGCGAATTTTTCTTCAATGTCTTTGCGTTCTTGATATTTTCTTCAGATTTTCTTGAGATCAGTTCGATAGTTTTGTTGTTACTTTTATTTCCAAAACAACAATTACAACCACTGAAATCAGGTTACATGTAAACATCAAACATACCATATAAGAACTGAAGTCAATGCTGCAACATATCGGTGCAATATTCACAGAATGTTTATAACACAAAAAAAAAAAACGTAGTAGCAGAAAAACTACATATTCGTTGTTTCATTTAAATGTTATGGGGTACATGTACATTAATGAGGGTGGGAAGGAGGGGGTCTCATCCCGCATTCCCGTTATAATAAATACCTAATCCCGTTTTCCCGGTGACAGGAATGACTATTCCCGGGTCCCGCTTCCTAAAAATCCCGAATTCCCGTGGTTTTATCTGTTTAACCCGGCGAATAAATACGCCTTTGCCGCTGTTCCGGAAATGGTCCTACCGACCCTCATTAATTACAAACAATAATGTATTTTTATGGATTGTAGTTAACCGGCAAAATGAAGCAGATGAGTGGGAAGCCTGGAGAAGCCATCATCGAAGCAGCGGTGGAAGAAAATGCCGATATGGTCGTTGTAGGAACACGTGGTCTTGGGAAGGTTAAAAGGGCATTTCTTGGCAGCGTCAGTGACTATTGTGTTCATCATTCACCCGTGCCCGTTTTAGTGTGCAGACATAAAAATGACCATAAACATCATAAACACCACGAAGAACAAACTGATGACAAAAACACTCAGGTCTCTGCATCAACGTAATCACAGCATAATATATGTGTTCATATATACAAAAAAAAATTCACAAGATGTTGCAGCTTTCACAAACAGTCAATGAAGGCGAGAACATAGGAGCGAACAGCTTAAACATATCTATTATCCTAGTCATTTATTATTTAGTTCATAGTTATTTTAAGTTCTTTTTGCTATTGTGGTCTTAAATTTTACGCATTGACAACTTAAAATTGTAAAACTACAGATTGCTGATTACTATTAGTTTTATGGTTAGCAAGATACTTAGACACAAAATGTTGGTATACCAATTAGTATCACTTGACTACGTCACTTGGCTTGCATTCGTCAATCATGTTATTAAATTCTTACATTTTTGTTGTTATTTTGGTTTTGTTAGAAATCATATCTTTTTTTAAAATATGTTGATATATTTATTTTTTAGTTCGTTGATCATTCAACCCATCTCCATTCTGTTCGAGTAGCAAAGAAATTCCAAATGAGCCCTCGAATCTCAAAGTCTATCAAAACAAAGACAAAACTGTTGACACATTGGACATTACGGAAAACGCAAAACACATCTTTTAAATGCATACCAGCAACGTGAAATCTCGTTAAAACTAAAGAGATCTCACGTGCCCAAGAAGGGCAACCAGTATTTCGCGGAAAATATACAATCATGCATGCAATGATTCCCTATTATATTCTATAAAACTCTTAACTTCAAAGCTATTATTGATCGGCTTAATACGACTTGGCGACATATTTTTTCATGACATCTCTAGTAAAACACATCCTTAGTTTGGATTTTCAATAAAGAGCTTTTACATCTTTTAGATCTCAATAGTCATCTAAAGTATTAGAGAGCACGACTAGACAATACGAAGCTCAAAGTATATAATACTTTGACATGTGGTATCCTAACCTTTTGTTTACCCCGCTAAGAAATTTTGGAGTATAGATAGTAAAAGATGTGCCCGTCTTTCAATACAGGTGTTCCCCTATAGGCATCAGGATACCCATCTCTTATCCACAGCTCTTTCATGAATTTCTACACAACACATTTTGTGACATATGTTGGGGCTATAAACAATATTGATAGCATGGAGCAAGTCCGTATATAGTTTAACCTCTTAAATTGAAGTTGTTAACAAATGTTATAGTTTCATAAAAGTACTTAGCAATAAATTTATTTCAAAGAGCTTGCTTTGTTTTTAAAGCCTACTTAGATTTAATGGTTAATGTAAACCAAAAGCAACAAAAGAAAAATTTTAAAAAAGAGAAAGAGAAAGGTATACACTGTGGAAAGCAACACCATATACTAGTAGATAATGCAACATGTCTGGAGTCGGCAAATTGAAGACTTTTTACTTCAATAAAAAATGCGTATGCTCCGAAAGAATAAGCAGTTATTGACTGTTGCTGGCATCAGTTGTGTTGTTTCGTTAGGTAGCTTAAAATCCAGCGAAGGAAGACAATATTAAAACCTCATAATCAACCAATATCTCCGATGCTGAATTTCAAACATTAAAACTAAGCACAGAATGCTTATTTTACGAAAGAAAAAAGGCGTTGTATACCAAAAAATGCACCTTCAGATCTATTCCTCATTGTTAATCTTGATAGTTACGTATTCAAGATATTTGCAGTAGTGTATATTTTTTTGTCTTGAATTCCATTATTTTCCAGAAACAGGAAGTATTTGATTTATTTTGTACTGTTTAATTAAATAGTATAAACAATACCAACCAAAAGGTAGTCAAAGTTAGTTTTGTAAATGCATGTTATAAATAAATTTGCGACGCGTAATCATTCTTACGTAACTAAGGCAGATTAGTTTTTATTTTTACTTGCACGCATCTGTTAGTCTGCTATGCTGATCTGCTGCATTTATAGGTTATAAATCACACGAAGTCATGTGTGTTTTTAAACTCATTTCATTTAAATTCACCATTTCATTTTTTTAAATATTTTTTAAATATTTAAATGTGAATTGTCATATATATGGTCAATATTGTGCACAATAAATATTTTATTTTCATTAGATCATTCATTTCTGCCACAAGCCATACGGAGGTTTAGAGACTCAGGCACAGACAAAAGGTGTAGCAAAACGTATTGCCTGAAATATTGTTGAAATTTTAATTAGAACAAACGCGCATCGGTCGTATCAAAGAAGCAAAGGTGTACCAAAACGTGTTCAAACATCATAATACCGAAAAGAAAAAGACAAAATCGGTAGATAAAAAACTTCACAACGAAACAAACCACACAACAAACAAACAAACAAAAAACCACATACATAATATCCAACTTGCATTTAGCAACGTGAAGTCAAGTCAAAACGAGAGTGACCTCATGTGCTCCGGAAGACTAAGCAGTATCGGCTTGCTAAAGCACATTCATCCGTCACGTTACTTGACAACGATGGATTTAGTGTTGGCCAAATCTGGAGAGAATGACCTTACCAAACAACTCTATATGTCAAAGCAACATCTGAGCTCATCTAGGAGTAAGATATCCCGTATTTGCCTATAAGCACATGATGTCTTCCGTATTTATTTTTTGTGATGCGACAACCTTGGAGCAATGTACCCCCGTGTTAACAATTTTCTTGTCAGTCTTGTAGCTCTATCAAGGAAGTGGTTATACTTCCCATATGCTCTGGAATAACGAATCAATTGTAATACGTAAACTCCATATGCTTTATATAGAAAGGGAAAATTGACTATTGGAAAGTTATCACGATTTTCATAGAGCTTTTTACAAAGCCTTCGTAGTGTGTCAATTTCGAGAAATAAATCCAAATATGAAGCGGGCCTTCTAGAATCTGTAGTGTCCTTTATCTCAAGTTCCTTTGGATATATATATAATATGAGATAAGCATTGCCTAAATGCAGGCACAGCAAAAATATAAGATGTCAATGAACAGCTTAATTGTATTTTTACACACCTTTTGAGTTGAAGAAAGCCCCCCTCCCCCTCCTATACGATGATACATCAAAGATGGATCCTCTTTTTTGGCCCTCATATGACGGAGTTCCACGCCTCAATTGAGGAATAAAATCGTTTAGAATTCAGAATATAAGATCTAGAAGACCCCATTCCCGAAAAGACGTGGACACTTTTGATGCTTTGATCGTATGTATTTTTATTTTAATCAATTCATTTTCTAGAACATTCAGTTTGGGGCGAGGTATTTGGGGCAAATGAGCGTAAAAAAAAAGAAAATGTAAAAAAAAGGAATAAAATTTGTTTTACTTAAAAAATGAAGTAACAAATCGTCATCAGAATTCTATATATATTTACAAAGAAATTTTTTGGAAGGTGATTAGCAAAATTGGTAATTATTAATTCACATCGAACCTGTGTGCATGTGAAATTGTGAGAAGCATATATATCCGTACGAAAAAAAATCAATATCAGCAATAGGCAAATTTTTCGCGGGAATTTTGCTGTAGAGCTCTCCAGTGCCCGCTACGACCTGTGCTCGCTATTACATGTAAATAGTCACAAAATCGAGGATTGTTAAGTGAAAGAACATCATCAATATAACGAAATGTGAGATTAAAGGATAAAAGTCTTCGATCCTTTTTGTCTTGAAGTGATATAAAGAAGTCTGCTTAATATGAATGACGAAACAAATCGACAAGCAGTGGTGCACAATTTGTGACCATTTGGATACCAATTGTCTGCTGAAAAAACACGTCCACCAAAGTGTACAAATATGTTGTCAATAAGAAAGTTGTACATTTCTATCATTTGATCTTCTGTAAATTTGTTTTTTTCTTACTATAATGTAGAGAAATCAAAAGTTTTAATGCTATTACAAGATGAAAGTGACTTAGAATGGAGAATTTCCATCAGTTCTTTAGAATTTTTGAGAATCCACATGTGATTGACGCCATTTCAAGAGTTACTCCGACAACTTTGGTTTTCTTAATATTTAATTCATGTGATACCGGCTAAATAATTGTGTGTATAGAACTGCTGACTACTTTTATGTGAAACAAAAGTTAATGCCATTTGAACTCTGAAGACTATGTAGAAGCCCGCTAGTGTCAGGTGGAGTTTTTTTTCAGTGTTGGTCACGACTTACTAACTCGTGATCACGACTTAGCTAACTTTTGATTTTGACCGAAATAATCCTAGTTTAAAGCAAATTTGGTAACAAATTGACATTCAAAGTTTTCTTTTATTACATTTTGGTCTAAATGGCATTAAAAAATTAGGGACGAAAAAAATGTAATTTTGGTAGACAATATGCCTTTAATTCACAATTTTCCATATAAATTCTCTAAATAAGATGCAACTCAATATCCCGTCATTTTATAATTGCTACGAGAAAAAGGTACGACCCCCCCTAATTAAAATAAAATAAGTTATCGCTATTCAATTAGAGAATGACCGTCTTAATTTTTTTCCTCCTCAACAAATCAGTCTACGATCTTCTATATTTTGAGAAAGACAAGAAACTGCAATCTCTGGCTCCACAATGTGATTACAACTTGGATACTCCTGTCGACACTAACGATACCGAGACCGAAAATTTTGAAGTCACTGTCCATTGTGTACCAGATTCGGTCAAGCTTTCTCAGGCGGAGTTGAGTCTTCTGTCCAAAGGTCTAAATTTTGTTCCAACAACTTCTTTAGCAGACTCTTTTCAAAACCATACCGACATCCAAAACTTCTTCAGACGCCTCCTCTTAAAAGCTTTTTTCCACGAAAAGGAAAATAACCAACTCGATGAGGAAGATAATGAAGCCGCCTCTTTGTTTCGCGATTATGGCAACAAAAAATCAAACTTCACTCCAAAAACATCCTGGTTTCCTGTTTTGGAAAAATATATTAAATCTTGTCTAAACCAAATTGATAATTTAAAAACCAAACCCCTCAAAAGACATAATCTGACTTGTGACGAACAAACTGCTCTCCGAAACTTAAAGACCCGCACAGACATAGTTATAAAACCTGCTGACAAAGGTGGTGCAGTGGTCGCATGGGATGCCAAGTCTTATGTCTCCGAGGGCGATTTTCAACTTGCAAACCCAACTTTCTATTCGAAATTAAAAAATAATAATACTAAGAAAAATCAGCAACAAATTAAGGAGTTTATCAAGACATCCGTGGAGAACAATGATCTACCAGATAATGCTAAGAACTTGATAGTCTCCCAACCCAGGACATCGAGATTCTACATGCTCCCTAAAATTCATAAATTGGGAAACCCTGGTAGACCCATAGTCTCTGCATGTAGTTGTCCGACTGAAAACATTTCCAGTTTTCTCCATAATGTTTTCATGCCAATAGTGGAGAACTTGCCCACCTATGTTAAGGACACTATTCATGCTCTAAATATCCTAGAGTTCTTTGAACCTGAAAATCCAGATGACTTCAGATTGTTCTCCATGGATGTCACTGCCCTCTACACTAGTATTCCGAACAACGATGCCATGATCGCTTTAAAACACTTTTTGGACAGAAGACCCAACCCCTTTGTAAAAACGGATGTCATCTTGAGATTAGCAGAACTTGTTCTCAATCTCAACACTTTTCAGTTTAATGGAGAGTTTTATTCTCAGTCTGGTGGTGTTGCCATGGGCACTAAGATGGGTCCTAGTTTCGCTTGTCTGTTTGTTGGGTATTTGGAAGAGAAAATGTTTTCCGAATACGTTGGTCCTGTCCCTGACCTATACAAACGGTACATAGATGATGTTTTTGGTGTATCCTCTGATAGTGAAGATGATTTGAACTCGTTTATCAGCTTTGTCTCTTCCTATCATTCTGCCATTCAGTATACCTTTACCATCTCGCAAGAGAAACTCTCCTTTCTTGACTTGGAATGTAGCATCCAAAATGGCAAAATAGTAACGTCTGTGTTCTATAAACCAACTGATGCACTACCTGAACTATCAATCCTGTCATCCCCAGAGCTGCAAAGATGCCATTCCTAAGTCTCAATTTCTGAGACTTAAACGTATTTGCAGTGATGAGGATGATTTCAGAGTTCAAAGTAGCACTATGAAATCATTCTTTGTCAAAAGGGGATATCCTAACAACATCTTGGATAAAGCTATCGACTCAGTTTCTCGGGTGACACGATCCAAGGCTTTGGAACCCAGGTCGAGACGCAAGAATGACCGTATACCCTTGGTACTTACATACCACCCTCATAACATCGTTATACGGGACATTCTTCTGCGCAATTTCAAGTCCATCGTCTTGAAGGACGAACACATGTCGACAGTGTTCGATTCACCACCCCTGACTGCTTTCCGCAAAGGTAAGAGTTTGAGGCAACATCTTGTCTCTAGTTCATTTGACAAATCCAAGAGACGTCCTCGCTCTGACTTTTCTGGCACCAGGGGTTGTGGTCGATCCGTCTGTGTCACATGTGATTTTACCTGGGAGACTGAGGAGATAATTGGACCCTCCAATACTTTCAAGTTGAAGAACGGTTTTACCTGCATCTCCGAAAATGTCATTTACGCAATCCGCTGTGCTAAGTGCCTAAAAATCTACGTAGGAGAAACCTATCGTCGACTGGGTGACAGATTTGCTGAACACAGGAGAAGTGTTCTCAAATGCGACGACTGCCCAGTCGGCCAGCACTTTTCATTGCCAAACCATAGCGTCCAGGATATGCAGGTGACCGTTCTCCTTGAAACATGCACCGGCGAAAAACAAAGACAGTTTCTTGAGCAAAGAATAATCAGTTTTTTAGGCACTTTTCAACCCTTGGGTATTAATGTTAAAAGACAGACCTTTTCTTAATATTCATTATGTAGTCATCAAGTTCAGGATTAAGACATTACGTCATGTTCTTCGGGTCGTTTTGTGTCATTCTGTCCTCGTCAGTCGATGTGATAACATCTTTTTACTTTTTAGCCCCTGAAGAAGGACTTTATGTCCGAAAATTTGGGCAATTTAGTTTTTATTTGTTTTAAAGGTTTTATTTATTTATATTTCATATTTTGTTTTACCTTTTAAATGTGGCTTCACCTACCATTTATTTACCTATTTTACTTATACACAGGCCACAGTGCAACATATTTTATTATTTATTTTTTTTTTATTTATTTTTTTATTTTTATTTTTATTTTTTTCCATTGGGTATGAAAAAAAATGCACATTAATCCGCAAAGCGGATTATATCTAATGTGCAAAACATTTTTCATATCCCCAATGAAAAAAAAAATATTACAGTCATTCCTTATAAATAAATTTCAAAACGATAAAAAACATGAAAGTTTAACTTATAAATGAACAAAAATGGTGTCACTTCCTGTAGAAAGTGGGTGTTTCCCCATAGATTTTTTTCATTGGGATATGAAACAAGAGGCTCACAGGAGCCTGAATCGCTCACCTGACATATGTGCCTGAAGTAAAGGTTATAAGGCAAAATCTATTTAACGTTGAAAGGGTCATAAGATTAATAAGGGGGTCATCTGACAATATTGTGGATCTAAAGGTGCTGATCACTTTTGTTCTCAATCAAAATCTAAAAATCTGTCACCCATTTTGAGTTATTTGCAAATAAATGCAGTTTAACCTAAAGTTCTATTTTTAGCAACAGCAGCCATGTTTAACAACCAATCAAAAATCCCCACAACAGTTCTATACACCTAATAATAATAAACAATAATACCAAGTTTGGTTCCATTTGGACTTAAAGTGTCAGAGGAGTTAACATTTTCAATAGAAGGAAATGCAGTTAAAATGCTCAATTTTGACGTTCCAAGGACAATAACTCCTCAAAGGAAAGGTCCAACAACGTTGACCCTGTTACAAATTTTGTAGATCTTGATGCGCTTAACAATATGCAATTTAAATTTCTCAAATATCTTGTATAGTTTTCAAGATATTGAGCTAAACAGGTGAAAATTTTGCAAAAATCCTTAAAAAGGGCAATAACTCCTACATGGGTTGTTGGATTTTCTTCAAAATTTCAGAGCTGGTAGATCTTCAGGTGCTGATCACTTTTGTTCCCAATCAAAATTTTGAAATCTGTCACCGTTTTTGAGTTATTTGCAAAAAACTGCCATTTACCCCTATGTTCTATTTTTAGCCACAGCGGCCATATTTTACGACCAATCAAAAATCCCCACATCAGTTCTATACACCTAATGCTAATAAACAACTATACCAAGTTTGGTTCCATTTGGACTTAAAGTGTCAGAGGAGTTAACGTTTTCAATGTAATGAGGAAATGCTGTTAAAATGCTCAATTTTGACGTTCTAAGGGCAATAACTCCTAAAAGGAAAGGTTCTACAACGTTGACCCTGTTACATATTTTGTAGATTTTGATGTGCTTAACAATATGCAATTTAAATTTCTCAAATATCTTGTATAGTTTTCAAGATATTGAGCTAAGCAGGTGCAAAATTTTCCAAAAATCCACAAAAAGGGCAATAACTCCTACATGGGTCGTTGGATTTTCTTCAAAATTTCAGAGCTGGTAGATCTTTAGGTGCTGATCACTTTTGTTTCCAATCAAAATTTTAAAATCTGTCACCGTTTTTGAGTTATTTGCAAAAAACTGCCATTTACCCCTATGTTCTATTTTTAGCCACAGTGGCCATATTTTACGACCAATCAAAAATCCCCACATCAATTCTATACACCTAATGCTAATAAACAACTATACCAAGTTTGGTTCCAATTGGACTTGAACTGTCAGAGGAGTTAACGTTTTCAATGTAATGAGGAAATGCTGTTAAAATGCTCAATTTTGACGTTCTAAGGGCAATAACTCCTAAAAGGAAAGGTTCTACAACGTTGACCTTGTTACATATTTTGTAGATCTTGATGTGCTTAACAATATGCAATTTAAATTTCTCAAATATCTGGTATAGTTTTCAAGATATTGAGCTAAGCAGGTGCAAAATTTGCAAAAAATCCACAAAAAGGGCAATAACTCTTACATGGGTCGTTGGATTTTCTTCAAAATTTCAGGGTAGGTAGATCTTGAGGTGCTGATCACTTTTACCCTTTGCCAGAATTTTGATATCTGTAGCCGTTTTTGAGTTAGTAGCAAAAAACTGCATTTTACCCCTATGTTCTATTTTTAGCCACGGCGGCCATGTTTTACGACGAATCAAAAATCCCCACATCAGTTCTAAGAACCGAATGCTAATGAACAATCATACTAAGTTTTGTTTAAATTGGACTTATGGTGTCAGAGGAGTTAACGTTTTAAAAAGTTTACGGACGGACGACGGACGCCAAGTGATGACAATAGCTCACATGACCCATCGGGTCAGGTGAGCTAAAAAAGTCGTCCAATCAAATTGCAGTATTTTAATCATGTTTAAATGGAACTGGTACTCAGTGAGGGAATGATTTTGCTTATTTTTGGTTGCTTTGTTTTCAAAAAATCTTTTTAATAGAAGTCTTAAATAATTAATCATTGCCAATCCCTTAAGAAAAAGCAATATACAGATTACCTTTATAAAAAGTAAAAGATCTTAATATTTAAATATTTACATTTGTTGAAGAAATTAAAAGCTGCTAAAATAATATAAATGAACTGATTAATAATAGATAAAACTAAAGTGCTCCGCTCCTCGTCTGAAATCAATGTTTGTCACCTTGGTTATGCAAGCCCTACATAGTATGTGTTTGTGTGTTTGGTTCGACTTCATTCTCCGAGTACGTCAGAACCAGAATGGTTCCCGTAGTTAGTACATTGGTGTATTTATTGTGTTTATTTCTAAGGCATACCATCGCCAACACGGAACAATCCAAGGTTTCCATTGTCCACCAAAAGAGCATAGACGATCCTAAGAGCAAAATTTCGGATGGATTAGCTCAGTCCGACGTTGTGTGTTCAAGGTTGTGTTTACAGAACACACAATGTCTTCTAGGGCATTACCACCCTGGTACCAAAAATTGTTCGTTATACTGCTCCGGTACACTTTTCTCAAACCCGACAGAAGAGGGAATGATACTTGTCATCGAAAGCAGAAAAAGAAATATTGGTGAGTACAATCTTATTGGACGCCAAAACCTATTCATTTTCATCATTTTTTACATTAGGATTTTAAATATCATTATGTAATCATTGTTTTGTGGTTTGATCTTTATTTCATTTTTTTTGTGTCATTATTATTTGTACATGATTTTGTTTTTATGTTATGTGGTTGCGGCATTATATTTTGTGATTTGGTACAATGTATCTCAAGTACCAGACTAAGTATTCGGTCATAATCTTATAAGCTTTGGTCATTATAATATGTGCTTTGTTGATATGACTATGTGTCTTGGTCATTATACTGTGCGATCTGGTCATTATATTATGTGCTTGTTGAATTACAATATATATGCTTTGGTCATTATACCATGAGCTTGTGCCATTATAATATGTGCTTTGTTCATTATACTATGTGTCTTGGTTATTCAAATATACTATGCAATGTTGTCAATATATTATGTGCTTTTGTCATTATATTATGTGCTTTTGTCTTTATATTATGTGCTTCTGTCATTATATTATGTGATTATGTGTCATGTGCTACTTGTTCCTTCATAATATTTGTTCCTTGGAACTAATGTTATATAATAATTGTTCCTAAAGGAATTTGTTTTATGTAATATTTTTTCCTTAGCTATAATAAAAGTTACAATAGCAAGGACAAAATATTATAAGAAACAAATTCCTGTAAGAACAATTATTATATATCAATAGTTCCGATTTTACTACTATTTATAAATTACCGAAAAATGTTGCACAATCATGAATGCTTAAAATGGTTTTTGAGGTACACGGGGACGTACATAAAAATGTACCATCTCATATTCGAAGGTGCTCCTTGTTAATGTTTGTACTAAAATAATATTGTTGATATTTGACAATCATAAAAATTATTTTTAAGTTCTTGAGCAATGAAATTTGAGCCAGAATATTATGATATTCAATTCAGAATATAAAGACATTTAATTCAGAATATTGTGGTATTTGAGCTAGAATATTATGACATTTGAGCCAGAATATTATGATATTTTAGTATAGAATATTATGGTGTTCGAACCAAAATATTATAGTATACACCACTACTCCAGTCAAATAATATTATAGTGAGCATATTGTTGTTTTAATATATTTCAACGTAGCAGAATCTTTCAAACATTATTTAGATTTACATTTGTTGGCATTTTACACCATATGAAATGTAAACCACAAAAAGCTTATACATTAATATGATGACCGACAAATTGTTCATGTGGCAAAATTAAACAAATATTGCAAAACTAGGAACAAAAAAAAAATTAAACCAAAAAGACACCTTGATCTACTGTAGATCAGTAATATTTGTATGCAAAGACGCTTTTATTAAGACTTTTTAGTGCTAACCTTTATTAAATATTCACATATCTAAACATAAATCCTTATCATTATATGAATGTTCTGGTGCCATGTTTGTTTTGAACACTAATCAAGCACACCTTATACCTATTTAACCATATGACTAGTATCACATGACTAATTCAACAGTTAAATGCTTATAACCAATTAAGCATGACATGGAGTATAATTAAAATCATAATAAAAGTTCTTAAAAGAAGTCGGGAACATTTATTATAGACATGGATTTTATATTATGTAACAATTTTTCTTGCTTTTTAAGTTTGCTATAATATTATGTCATAAAGGAACAAATTTTATAAGGAACAAATATATGTTGACATATATGTTATGTGCTAAAAATGCGAAAAGATAAGCGAGGAAGTCCCATGCATACGGACCTTTAGGTACTGCAAACAAATCTTTCTGAAGTCGATGTATATGTGTGTAAATGCTGTTATTTTGATTAAAAGATCTAAAGTTCAGTTTTGTAACATTATACTTTGCTTGTAACATTTACAGTTTTTTTTCAGATTATTGTGGTGGTACATGCAATAGCGGCGGTGTTGTCGACTTCATAAGCTTTGGCCCTTTGTATTGTGAAAACACCAGGCACGGAGGTGGCTGGACAGTTAGTTAAATAAGCTTAAACATATCTAATTTGTAATAAAACAAAATGGATTGGACACAAGTAAATTCATACTTACATAGTCCTCTGCACAATACAATAATAGACATTACAATGTTATATAATTATTATAATAAGGTACAAGATTGTGCATTTTAAAATGAAAAAGAAACAAATTTACGAGCTACACTCAAATAATGAAACAAAAATAGAACCATACAGAAGCAATGGAATTTCACAAAAAGAAAAAAAAGAGTGAGGGAAAAAGACAAAGTGCTGATGAGTTGATTGTCCGCTTAGAAAAAAAATACGTAATTGTAAATCTTTTGGATCGTTTAATAAACTCAAAAACATTTCTAAAAATGAGGATATTTTCATCGTAGGATAGCTCTTTACTTCCTTGGGTAAGTGTATTAAGATAAATATCTATTCCATTCGGAAGCCAAGTAAGGCTATTTAATAGTAATTAAGTTAAATGGTGGACCTGACACCTACGCTTAAAGGGTGTACCCAATACCTAAGCTTTTATGGTTGAACCCAACACCTAAGCTCAAACATGATTTGACTGTTGGCAATGCGACGGGTGTGCTATAGCAAGCAGGAACTGCTTACTCTTCAGGAGCACCTGAGTTCACTCTCGTTTCAACTTGAGTTCGCGTTGTTGATTGATATTCAGTTATTTTTGTGTTTCCATGTTTTACATGTTGTCTGTTTTTGTCCCGTTCTTGTTGGTGTAAATTACTGGTTTTGTCTCTGCCCTTTCGGACTTTTGACATTCGGATACCCCATTGGTAGCTCTGATTCTCTCAAACGGTGCGCCCAACACCTTAGCTTAAAGAGTTTACCCAATACCTAATTTTAAAGGGTGTACCCAACACATAATCTTAATAAGGGTGTACCCAACAAATAAGCTTAAAGGGTGTACCCAAACACATTAGCTTAAATAGTAAATAAAACCACAGATTTTTTGGAGAAATTTCATTGAACATGAGCTGTTTCCTTTGAATATTCATCATTTTCTATTTCAATCACTGACAAGCTTGATTTCTTTGCATGCAAGTGTCAACTGGTCTCGTTAAATAAATTTTATATTCTATAATCTCTCGGCAAGCCTCGCAATTAAAATAATCAAATTTATTTCCCTTGGTGTTAGAAATTCCATAATCGACTCGATAGCGCTGTAGAAGCTAAATTTATATATAAATACTTCAATTTAGTTACCTAATTAGTTAATAATCATAATCGGCATTATGGTATTTTGAACAATTTTGAACTATTTTTCCAATGTGTCGCCTAAGGATAATGTAGTATGCTGCGTAATGCAAGTTTTTGTTAGAAAGATGTTGTTTTATGTGGTTTGATGGCCAAGGTATCAACCTTTTAAGATTTTCTGTTCAAATAAAAAAGGTTGAACACGTGAAATTTCAGAAAAAGCTAAAGTTTTGTGTTTTTAATTAGTGAAGCTGATATTGCAAACAAATAAGTTAAACGTTATACTTGTTAAGACCATTAGGTTGGCTGCCTTGAAGTTTCATAAAACATTTTTTCCTATGGAAGTTTCTTAATGGGGCTAGAAATTCTTGTTTCGGACATTTTCAAAAGATTTTGCATGGTTTTCAATGAACCCAGCACTTAATTAAAACAAATTGGCATTATTTTCGTTGTTACAATGTTTTAATATACTAGTAGTACGTTTTCTAGAAGTTTAAAACAAATTCAATTATTGCTTTAGGTATTCCAGCGTCGTTTTGATGGCTCCTTGAATTTCTATCGAGATTGGGAAACCTATAAACATGGATTTGGGGACATCAATGGAGAATATTGGCTAGGTAAGCATTGATCTAACGTCATGATCTAGCTCTCTTAGCCTATAAAGATGATAGTAGTTTAGTTTGTAATACCATTTGTTATAGTGTGCTTTTGTGAAAAGGGACATACTCAAAAGTCCGAACGATCGGTATTTGAAAAAACAAAAAACTAAAACTAACAAACAAACAAACCAAGAAACATTTTTGTTTTAAGGTTAAAGTATATTTTTGAGAAATTCACAAATGGAGCATTGTTTTGCACAAAGATCGAACATGATTTCGCTGAAAGTAATAGCAAGCATATAAAGACAGAGTTACAGATTCTGTCAGCTGATTTGTCTAGCTAACATTCACTAAAAGGCTACTTAAATTGAATGGCTAACACATTCGAAAACACAAATCTTACAAGATAATAGAAATTCTCAATTTTATTTATTTTTATTAAAATTCGCCATTTTTTTTGTTGTCAAGATACTGCGTTCCAAAGTACTAATGACAATGATATTGTATATCAACAGGACTCGAAAAGCTTCACAGGTTAACATCATCCGGTAACTATATGATGAGAGTAGATCTTGAAGACTTTGAGAATAATAAAAGATATGCTGTGTACTCCAGCTTTAGAGTTGGTAACGAGAGCACGGGTTACCGACTGAAAATCGATGTCAGTGGATATTCTGGAGATGCTGGTAATGAATTCACACGATTCTTCATTTAGTCGGTCCCTTCTTCATGTTCTTAGAATGCTAAATAAGTAGTATTCTTAATAAGTGAAAGACAATGGGCGGCAGCCGCACATAGAAAATCCTGATCTTTAAATAGCTTTTTGGGTCCATATTTATTAATTGTACTATAAAAAAATCCATCAAGGTTTAATATCTAGGTTAAATATGTATTAGTTTATGAATAGATGATTACATAGCGAAAATATGACAGAAAGTTCTCCGAGCGTTCACTGTACTTTTCAACTAAACGTCGCAAAATCCCAGAAATTTAACAAATAAAATATGATGTTTTTGGTTAGCTTCTTCTTCCGTGATAATAAGTTTGCATTATGTTCCTTTATGTACGTGCCACTACATCTATATATTTTGTCTTAATAAATTCTTACGTGCATTGACATATATAAGGATGATCGCTGGTCAATTTTAAGACTTCTGGTCAGTTTTCTGGAACCTCCTGGATTTTTCCATTTAAAAGGATATTTTGTGGCCCAGTGACCCCCTCTTTTCATTTTATAATAGGGTTTATTGTGCCATTAAGAGCAAATTTGCAAAGTTTTATAAAACATTTTTTGTTATTTTTCATAGGCTTTTACACTTAAACAAATCTGATGCTAAACATATGAAAAAGTTAGAGAAAACCTTTTCCCGCCAAATGTTGCACGCTGATCTCGAAACGAGAGAAGGAGAGAGGCACCAATGGGGCATTTGAGTCAAAAGTTTGAAAGGACAACGACAAAACTGGCAAATACAAACAAGAACAGGACGAGGAAACACAAAACACAAAATCAACCGAACAGAAATCAACAACGCGAACTCAGGTCGAAGCAAGAGTGCACTCAGGTGCTCCGGAAGAGTAAGCAGTTCTGCCTTCTACGGCACACCCGTAGTGCTGCTTATTCCAAATTTAGTGTGTCAAATCCGGTAAAAGAAGACAAAACAATTAAAACAACAAACTGTGAATTTTTAATCTTTTTTTTTTTGTACCTTTACCTATGGTCTATTCATCAAAAATATAAAGATACCTTAATTATCACTTTGAAAAGATAGTAGAAATTATATGGTTAATCGAAGCTTTTTTAATGGTCCACATTTTACATAATGCGCTTCGCGAATTATTATTCAATGTGCACCATGAAATATTTAGTTTATGATTCAATTAACCAAAAGATTATTACAGTTAATTCTTCAAATAAACTAAAATGGTGCCACTTCGTTTGAAAAATAGGCGTTTCCCCATGATTTCTTTCCATTGGGATATGATTTTTTTTTCGTTTTGTCAAATTGCAGCATTATCAAATTCATTTATATATATGTATATATATAATATCATATTAAAAAATATTTAGAGTAATTGAGAGTATAAAGTTAAAATATGCCAAAATGTCATTTGAAAGAGTTTGGTTGTGAACTTTCGGTCTTCTATTTTCAATGTAGGGGGCTCATCATTACCTTTGGAATTTGTTTACATGGCATCAGTAACTTTCGAATTCGTTTAAATGGCATCAGTACCTTTCGAATTCGTTTAAATGGCGTACATTTATTTTTTTATTTATTTTGTAGAATATTCAGAACCGGCAGAAACTGCAAATAAAACTAAATATAGTTACTCTGCTTAAGTTTTTTTCTCGTGTTCATTTCCTTGAATTTTAAAACAAAGAATTTTTTTCCCTGTTCAGATTTGAAATCGATACGTCTCAGGCGACACAGATGCGGGCATGGGGTAATTCAATGTAATGTGTAATGCACCATTTATTGCATTACATGGAATGGTAATTCAATGCACTTCTTTTCGCAAAAAAGCATGTTATTCATGAATAACAAATGAATTACATTGCCTTACTATTATAAAATGTGAAAATGAAGAAGCTTACGGGTCAGTAAAATTTTCAAAATTTTATGGTAGGTTTATGAAATCATAAAACATATTGTTTTTAAAGAAAATGAAATGAAGCCATACAAACACAAATAATTAAATAATTTCTTTTGACATTGTACAAAACAACTCAATCAGAGTGTCAGAACAAGTTTAAAATTTTATTTAAATAATCTATTTTTATTTATCATGCAGAGGAGGGACGACAGCCTAAGGCCGTGTGCAAAGGTCACGTGGTCAAATTCACATCGTCTATCAGCATTTCAAATTTGATTTACGACCCTTAATTCAGCGTTTTTGTAACAAAATTATTTTACTTCTAATTAACCCCAGGTGTCCAGGTTTTTGTATATCGTCAGAACCAAGATCCAGCTTTCGTAATATACAACTTTAAAACTCAGATATACGATATCTGTTAATTAATTAACTCATTTACACATACACATTTTTTGAAAATGTAGTTTTTAGATTTGACATGTCATCTTTAACATTAAATTCTGAGAAAACCCTTTGAGTTCCATAGCTGATTTTTCAGACATGGAATCTTTATATATTGGACATTTTAAATTCTTTCAGCGCCCCATAGCGCCCCATTATTTTGTCCGTATTTTACCAACAAACATTGCCAATTTTCTACTAATTTGCATATTTAAATCAAACATTTTTTTAATTCTTCCAGAATCACGGATTTCCTATATCTCCAATAAATAAATAAATAAACAGAAAAGTTCATTTAAAAGAATATTATAATGAATGTTTACGTTTAAAAAAAATGTATTTTTAAAGATAGATGGATAAATTATTTTTAAGGGTGTGGGGCGGAAAGTTTGCAAAATTATTACGTGCAGGCTCAGTGATTTCAGTTATAGACCTCAAGGAATTAGAGTATTGTAGACCTGTATAAGTACACATTCGTATAGATTGGTCCGAAAGATGGAAAGAACTTCGATTATGACATTTGTTTAACATATGAATAATCTAGGAAATCATTTAATATATTGACTTTAAAGACATTTTATTTGATAAATACATGGAATTTATTTGCTTCATAAATATGATCTTATAGTCTTAACATGTGAAACCAAAAAAAAATATAAAAAATGTATTTATATATAAATATTTCGAAGGGGTTTGCAGCTCTTTGCTGTTGATCATTACATGTACATGTTAATTAATTATCAATTTATTAGTGACCAGCAGTCGAATACACGTGCGGTTTGATGTTGACCCGTCGATAACCACTGTTAGACTGATTGTCTATAAGCCACGCAATCGATAATATACAAGATATATGCGTGCCGTGTGCAAAGTGTCCAACCTCCTCTGTTTATCATGGTTATAGTATATATTTTTAACAGAAGAAAGTTGACCATAAACCAAGAGAGTTAAATTGGCAAATAAATTTCAAATTAACCAACAGAATAATGCAAAAAATTACATATTTTTCAATTGTTTATCATCATTCAGTAATACCATGATTCCTTGACAAAAATGATAAAATCTTTTAAATTATTTTAAAAATGCTTTAAATTAAACTTTTGTGTTGACGAACACATCAAAGCTATAAATTCTCCACTTAAATTTCTAAATTGTCAAAACTAGTTCGACATTTTTTGGTATTATTCTGTGCTCTTCATAGTCATATAGTGTTTGGCATTTTCAACTTTTGGTAGAGCGCCTCTGATGATCGAGTATTGAATAGACGAAACGCGCGTCAGGCGTAGCAAAATTTATTGTCTGGAACTTAAAATGTTGTAATTTATATTACAACTGCTTCGATTAACAACCTTATTTTTGTACAGATCAAAAGCTACTTTTCAAGAAACTATGCATGATCTAATCTTCTTCAGTATATGAAATATGAACAGATATTTTTTATGATAAATATTCTTCAATATATATAGATGAGTTATGAACAAAATTCTTTAATATTTGAGTTATAAACATATATTTTTTAAACTCCTATTTTCTATACATTGGTTTTGTTCATGGCACGGTGCATGAAAAATATTCATTGAAAAGGACGTGTTCTTTAAAACAAAGTTTTTGTTTAGCAACTTTTTTACTTTTCTGTTTTGTTTTGTTTTTGTTTTTTGGTTTTTTTTTTCATGCCAAGACATACAATGTATCAGCGTACAAAAGTTTATGAAGCTCTGACTTATTCAGTTTTTAATAGAAATCTTTTAACACTTAAGAACTAAAATAAATATTTTATTTTTTGAAGGTAACTCCCTGATTTATTCCAATTATCAGGAAGCAAATTTTTCAACTTTTGATCGGGATAATGATAATTGGGTTGATGACTGTGCTGAGAGGAACAAAGGTGGCTGGTGGTATCTACATTGTTCTAACAGCAACTTAAACGGCCTGTACCGTGGAGGATATTATGATGCTACATATCCGTTATATGCAAACGGAATCGCTTGGTACGGTTGGAGAAGAGAAAACTACTCTCTCAAAGCAACTGAAATGATGATACGCAGGCTTGATTACTGACTTCAAAAAGAAACAATCATCATTTTCTAAAGATTTATGGATGATCACTGGTCAATTTTGGAGATTTCGGTCAGATTTTCGGAATCCTTTGGATTTTACCATTAAGATAGGGATTGCCCCCTGTTTTCTTTAAATATTAGGGTTTATTTGGTCATTAAGAGCTACTTGACATAGTTTCATAAATTTCGTGTTATTTTTATAGGTTTTTACACTAAAACAGAGAAAGCATTTTCCTGCCAAATTTTTAACGCTTAATTATTATCTCGAAAACGATTCCGGCAACCTATGATTTTTTAAAGCTTATTTTGTACCTTTACCTATGGTCTATTCATCAAATAAATCAATTTAGATACCTTGTTGTTTTCAAACTGACCAGCAAACATCCTTAATTGTCGTGAACAAGATTGGTTTGATTGACATCCACTTTTGTGCGTTTTCTTCTGACATATAGTAGATTATTATTATTATCTGCAAAGATTTTTGACTGTTTAAGAATTGTCATCTGTACATACCATAATAGTAAAGTTGTTAGAATAGAACATTATTGCATTTGTCGCTTGTTTCTCTGCAACTGTTTTTTTTTGTGTGTGAATAAACTACATTTACACTGTTTATTTTTGTCAAAATATTTGTTTTTAAAGTTTTAATCTTTGTTGTATTATCAAGTTCGTTTTAATGTAACAAAGAGGTACCAATAATCAAATACCAGAAGTCCGAAATGGCGAAGGCAATGAGTTGATACAGGTCTTTCATTGGCACTCTATGATCGGGCTTGAATCATATGATATGTAGTTTATTTTCCATCCAGGGCCAATTGCAAAACAGCAAGCAGCGACCACTGATAACATTGAAGGCTGCACATGCTGCATACTGGCTGTTTTCCGTTGTTTAGTTTTATTAAATTATCGTTAATACACTTATTCCGCCACATCTTATTATCTTCTAAATGCAACAACACACACACACACCAAAAAAAGAAAAAAAGAAAACGGCGTCTCGAGAAATTCTTTCAGAGTTGTGGTCTCTGGAATATCTGGTACCTTTGGGTTATGATGTTGAAATTCACATAAGTCCTACCAAACCTAACTGTAGAAAAAAAACTACACATAGTTTCAACAAAATAATGCGTCCTATCTTAAAACAAATTGTTAGGAACAAACAACAATATATTAAAAGTAGCGATGTGCAACAACGCGAACACTTATTTTGAAAGAAACAAGAGTAAATCTAAGTGCTCCACCACGGCGGTGCGTCTAAACACCGCCAAGGACTCCTTGGTGCACCAAGGAATAAAAAAGTGCACCAAGGACTAGAAAACGTGGATATTTTCTAGTTTTTGTTTTAGAAGTGTGTTTTAAAACAATGTTGGAGCATATTGACTTGATTTTTAATAAAAAATTGAAAGATATCCTAGAAAACACGATTATTTGTTCCGTTCTTTGATGTGCCGCCTGACCACTTGACGTCCGAGCAGTCTTATCTGCATTTTTATACGAAGGTGTCAAATAAAACAACATGATAACTAGTTAAACAAAGGATACGCGAGCTTTATGGGTCTTCTTATATATAATAAAATATACAAATAGCAAATTTTGCAAGATGGTTTATATTGATAGGTTACGATTTTTAAAAAGGCGGGTGGGGTAAATAAAGTTTATATTTTGATATGTTACAATTTTTAGGGTCGGATAAGGGTTTAATACTACAGGTTTTCACAATCCCAACATCCGGAACATGAAAAATCCATAAAAAACAGGTCCCAATATTTTCCCCGAACATGGTTATTTTAAAATTTTTAAAATGCCTTTACAACTGATTCATGCAGTTTCATTGCGATCTTTGGTATCTCCACTGTATCAGGAACAGTTTAAAACACCCCTTTCATTTTCATGTTAAATTTTACTATTACTTCTTGGTAATTGTTACATTGAGTTTAAACATATTATAATGATGTTGTAAAAAACTTTTTAAACAACTTCGACACACAATAAGAAAGTTAAGTGCCTTTTGCCCAGAAATAGAAAGGAGCGGAACAACCAAATACCTTATAGAATAAATAATATAGAGACTTTGTAAAATGCGTAATAATAAGCGTATTGAAGATGAGTACATTTTTAATAAAGATTGAAAAAATATACAAATATTAAAATCTTTTTTCAAATTATCTGGAATCACCTAATACTTAAAAAAGTTTGGATAAATTAGAACTTGATACAGGTTCCGCCTTAAAGATGTCTGTAAAAGCCCACTAAAACGACCACTAACCGACCTTGCTATATATATAGTATAGTAGTGTTGGGGAAAATGTCTCGCACAGAAGTTACATTTCTTTAGTATTGGAAGTTTCGCGTCGTTATATTTCACTCCTGACAGACCCAACATTGTCCACTGCAGTACATGTGTACATAGAAGAAAAGGGCTTGAATTATTCAAGTTATATAATGTATTTTTTGGCTTACAAACAATTATTCATTTTTTTTTTTTTTTTCATTGTTTTTGGTAGAGCGCATCTGGTGAATCTTGAATAGACTAAACGCGCGTCAGGCGTAGCAAAATTGATTGTCTGAAACTTTGTTGTACTTTTTGTTTCTAACATCCGTGATGGTTAGCTCTGCTGGTGGAGTTTTAATTCCCTGAGGTTAGCCCGCAAGTATAAGTATTAAGCAATGGTACATAGCCCACAAGTATAAGTATTAAGCAGTGGTACATAGCCCGCAAGTATAAGTATTAAGCAATGGTATATAGCCCGCAAGTATAAGTATTAAGCAATGGTATATAGCCCGCAAGTATAAGTATTAAGCAATGGTATATAGCCCGCAAGTATAAGTATTAAGCAATGGTACATAGCCTGCAAATAGTATTGAGCAATTGTACAGTTGACTATAGTACATGTTGAATAGTTCATAAACTATAATAGTTTGTAATTACAGCAGTGTACTTAGTTTATACAATAGGATTGGTGCAAGGTGAACATGTAAACGAAAACACTAAATATTAAAATCGGCAATCACGGCAAACCAAACCATTATTTGGTACATTTACAATATGCTTAGCGTCGTCGCTCACTTTTTAGTCCGGAAAATGTTGAGCTTTGTGGACAATTCCAGAAGCCATGACTTGGTTGCCCAGCAATATCAGATGACCAACACAACAGCTGTTAGCCAACTTTATGAAAGAAAATGGGAATAGGGTAAAGGAAAATTGGACATTGTAAACCGCTACTCTGTACAATTTGAAAATTCCTGTTCCGCAGCGTCTGATGAAGATGGTCGTGAAGAAGGCTCACGAAAAAAAAGGGACTACGAGTTCGTTCTCTAAAACGTTTTCCTTGACTTCTTTAAATAGTCGTTTATTGTGTAGTAGAAAGTCCAACAATATACTACTAGAAACTTTCAATTGATAATAAACTGTTCTTTTATTTTTACCTTTTTTTATGTCCATATGTTTTCATGGTTAAGCAAATACCCAAATTCGGCTTTATCAATGACAATTTGAGAATTGTGTTTTCATGGCGACGTACCGCACGCGTATAGACAAGTTTATTTCAGATTGCATGTCATGCATAATTTTTGTTAAATATGTATTTAGACTCACGGGTTTAGACCACACAGAACAAATTCCTTGTTATTCCGATTTGAAGGAGCGAGCGATGTTTCTTTAAATTTCCCAGAAATTCTGATAATTTGGAGCAATGATTTTTCCGTAGGCGAGCGAAATGGGTTTTCTTTAATTTATTTATTCAAAATATTTATTATTTGCTGCTGATCAAATTAAAACTAACTTTTATTTTGATTATCTAAGTTTGCTGTCAATTGCTTCATGGATTAACAATCAGCTTTATTCAATCCCTGATTGCTTCAAACAAGCAAGCGACAATTTTTTTCATTTCTTGATTACTTTTGCTATATTTTTTATTCACGAAATATTTCTTAAATAATGTTAATTGAAAAGAAATGACAAAAACAGTCAGTATGGTGTGATATGACCTATACAAACTAGTTTTATAGGGCCTTAATATTAGGAGCCTATAGGTTTACTTTATTCTAATTTATCAGTTTTATTGTTAATATATTATCAACTACAAGTAGAATATATTTTCATTCATTTTTTCCCCATCTAATTGTCAGTCCATTGTATTTACACGCATAGCAGGGGTCCACTTATCTGGTCATCGTTATCTTTTAACTCTTACTGAGTACATAATTAATAGAACGGATAAAAATCGTTTTTGCTAACTAAAAAAGCTAAAACTTTATACAAAAAATATATATTTAAAATCCATGCATACCAATATTTTGAAAAAGCAAAACGCTTTTCAAAAACTGTTAAGGATTCTTGTCCTTGGTGCTGATTTTATATCCTTGGTACACCAAGACCTCCTTGGCGGTGTTTAGACGGACCCCCACCACGGTACGCAGTTCCTGCTTGCTGGATGACACCCATTGCGTTGAAGGTCAAATCAGCGTGTGAAATTCCGTACAAAACCTGAATTCTCAAAAGATAAACAAAATTGACGTAGACTTGAAGTCAAATCAGTTTTTTAAGGCATTCCCAAACAAATGAAGTTTTTTTCTAACCGGGAGGGAATTTGGATTTTGTTTAACATTCGTTTAAGGGGACGACCATTTGATTCTGAGGGGGGGGGGCTGGCAGTTTCGGTCGGGACAGATTATTTATCTCAAAGTTTTGCGGGCCAGAATATTTATTTTCGCCGCTACGCAGCGAGAATATTTATTCTTGGGACATATTATTTATTTTCTAGCAAATAGAGGCCAGATTATTTATTTTCAACTTTTTCCAGACCAGAATATTTATTAACAAAAACTGCCAGGCCCCCCCTCAAAATCAAATGGTCATCCCCTAAGCTCTGTGATAAAAAAAAAATGATACACAACTTTAGTGTGAAACATGCATCCCCTTTTGATGTCAGTCGGTAACTTTGCTACACAATGGAAAGATTTACGTCATGCACAAATTGTTCAGCTGCACTACGCTTCCCTTTTCCAAGTCAGTAAATCCTCCACTTCCTGTTTTCCGAGCCGACTTAAAAAAGCGTCATAAATTGATTGTTTTAGATGGTTCGGTTTCTACTGAAGGGATCGATTTCTAATTCTATAAATAATAAAAATTGCAGGCCGAGTTATATCGTGCTTCAATGTCAGTCCTCATATTCTTCCTATTATTTGAATTTTTAATGAGGTATGCTTAACACACGACTTAAGTGGGACACTAGAGTGTTACTGTTGTTATGTATCTAAAATAAAATACTAGCTGAATTTAAGCAGGTAGAAGCATATAAACTTCTGCAACATACCTAGCAAAAGCATCAATTTGCGAAACCAGTCCCCAAATTCACACTCAGAGATAGAAAAGAATACATGTAAAAGATACAAACTCATGGTATAACAATGTTTTTTTTAAAGTGGGTATATATCATGTTTTACTCACAGGGGCTTGAATTCTGGTCATTTATATCGACTTAAAAAAAACACGACCCCCTACTCTATAATTCCCACTTGAATTCTGGTCATTTATATCGACTTAAAAAAAAATCGACCCCCTAATCTATAATTCCCTCACTAGGGAATTATAGAGTAGGGGGTCGAGTGAGTGAGTGAGTGAGTTGGTGTTTAACGCCCGTGCAACGCTATATAGGTTATTTACAGGCGATGAACATGAAAAGGATGATAAAATGAACATGAATTGATGATGATAAATGAAATATGGGGATGGGGTGGGAAACAAAGGACCGGTAAATTTTGAAGAACCACAGGAAAAAGGGGAGAGGTGGGTAGGGTCGGAAAATTTAGCCTATGTGGTGCACTACTGGGCGGTCCACAAAGGGGTCTTTTACGTGCATGAAGCGTGGCACTCTCCACACACGTTGGCCCACTATGGTCGGCGGTCAGGGTTTCCGTATTATAGACCTGACAACCCCCGCGGACGAGGGCTACCCTATTCAGCCACCTAGGGTACACACTTGGTCGCTCTGTGGGCTGAGCACTGACCCGACGTCAGAATCCCAAGACCCTTAGTCGCCTCTTACGACAAGCTAGGCTCTGCTGCGGGCCTATTCGCCACCCGGGCCCCGCACGGGACGAGTAGGGGGTCGATTTTTTTAAGTCGATATAAATGACCAAAATTCAAGCCACTATGATTTGACTGTATTTAGATACTACCTAGTTTAAGCATGCCCGGGTACATTTAATTCTGAAGAAAGCTTGATCTTTTGATCTTTTTTTATTACCTAGAACAAAAAAAAACAAGGTCTGTCACTTTCACGTTAACGTTTAAATCAGGTCAAGGTCATTTCACACATAACAGAATGACAATAAATGGCAAGAAAATCTCTGAACCTGACATGACAGATCTAGGTATCATATTTATTAAGAAACAGACTTAACCTCTAAAACTTTATACAAATGTCAACCAATATATATATTATACAATTATAGCTTTAGTATGAGGTCGATACAAGAATATATCGACCAAACAGACCCATATTGACCGAGAACGCAGTTCGAGGTCGATATGCATAGATCTGTTGGTTGATATATTCTTGTATTGACCGAACCAAAAGCTATAATTGTTATATTATTAATCATAAATTGTTGTTAATTTGAAATTTCAAATGTTTTATGCATACCATATTACAGTTTTTGATGTTATGATGTATTCACTGGATTTTTGTATGACAAATTTCCATATAAATAAATTACTATCAAAATACAATAAAACTATTTTCTTTATAATATTTTGACTTCAAATATTCAGTCTCAATCACTCCATTATTATTTGTTTTTGTTGAATAGAAAAATTATTGAAAGAATTAAAATGGATACATTTAACATGTGATTCAATTTCTGGAATTTTTAAAATCTATTTTTAGTAACGTGCTGTATAGATATGCAGTATTAAAAAATATCGCTTGAAAATTCTATTTTTAGGAATATTATATGTACCCAAAGAAATACAAAATGACCATGTGTTATTGTTCAACCAATCAAATTAAAGAAATTCTATGTGATTAATAATATAGTCATACAATAAGCAAAGTGGTACATATTTGGTATTCGAATGTCAAAATTCCGAAACCAGTAAACAAGAACGGACTTGAAGAAGGAGAGCAGCGCGAATAAATAGACAACATAGAAACATAAAAACACAAAAGAATAGCAACTAACAACGCTAACCTAAATCGTAACGGGAGTGCATGAACACATGTGTTCCGGAAGAGAAAGCAATTCTCGTCCCGTTGCTAATGGTCAATTCAGCATGCCAAATCCGGTACAAAAAGTATAAAACAAAACCTTTTGACAAACAAACGTCTGCATTAACCTGCGAGTTAGAAACCTCATATTTGTCTATGAGCGAATGATGTTTTCCATGGAATTTCTTAGAGAAAACGTCAACCAAGGTACACCATAACCTATGTTGTAACACGTTAAAATAACAAGAATCCTCAAAGTCGTGATTTTTTCACATTATAAAATAAATGTAACGACAAAATACCGAAATGGGATGATCAATCTCATTTATCCAAAAGAAAATAGTCGAAGACATACCAGAGAAATTGAAGATATCACAAGGGTCCTGACTTGGTATAGGCATTCGAAAGGAAAATGTTGGTTAAACCAGATTTTAAGGCATCCGACCTCCCTTTTCCATTGGGAAGGGAAATAATGGAAATAAACTGTTGATATACAGATATATGTCTCGCCTGTTGCAACTATAGACACAGCATAAAAATATGATCTCATTAATGGCAATTACTTTTAAAATTCTGCACTGATGCAAATGCAACTGTATTTCAACTTTCAATGGTGTATCATTACTGGTTCATGCAAAGCATATGTGAGAAAAAAGCATTCATTAAATATTTAGCCAATTGAGTATAAAATCTCAGTCAGAGAAGTATGACTGCATGAGCATACGGACATCTTGGAATTTATCTGTATTGATATGCTAATGCAACTGCAAATAAAATATTGATGAAGTACCACAACTGCTTCATGTTTAACGGACGTAAGACAAAAACGTTAATATTTAGCCAAATTGATATAAAGTATAAAAGTTATAAAACCGTGACTACAGGAGCATACAAATATATCTTCTTGGAATTTATAAATAGTAATGCTAACGCAACTCAAACATCATTAAAAATCTCTACTCGCTTACTTGCAAGGGTTTAAACGCAGTCGCTTCCAGGGACGATTTTTGTAAGATCGTTATTAGTTTTAAAACTAAATTAAATTCAGTTGAGATTTAACTTCAAGTTTTCACCTTTTATTGTAAAAAATCTTATTTTTTTACTACTTTTGCTCGTGAACTTTATAGCAAAGTTCAGGATCAGAATATAGTGGTCAAAGAATTTTATATTTTATAGCAGTTTCTACCAATTATAAAAGAAAACAAAAGCATTAAAAAGTTTATCTTTCAATTCAGAGCCATTTCAAGTACTGTGAGAGCTAAAAATAAAATTTCTGCTTGCTCCATTTTTTAATGGGACCCCTTTGTAGTTCTACAATATCAAATATGTCAAAGGAGCTACATTATTACAGCTAACCTTATATCAATGGTGCCTGATAACGCTTGATGTAAAACAGAGTTACGAAAAAAAGATGAACATATGCCAAATTAGTGTGAAATCCTAGCCAGTAGACCTTGATTGCCAAAGAGCACATAAATAAAATGCAACTGCATACCAAATATCAATGGTATACAACCTAACTTTTTCACATAAAACAGACTTAAGGGAAAAAAAATAGCAATTGTGGACGCCACCGAAATCGTCTTACCAAAGGTTGCCTTTCGCCAAAGAGAAAAAAATCTTCAGTTTTCCAAGATTGTTTTTAAAGAATTTTCACAAAATTTAGTTTCTTTAACTTGTTTACCATGTTTACTTATTCTGGATTTAAAAGCAAACTAAGTGCTTATGTTAATCCCTATTCAGCTTGCAGTTTGCGAGTGTGGCCCTTGTAGCAGCCTTCATGGAGCCTACATTTATTGAACTCTACTATACAAAGGGGTCTTTAACGTGCACATGGTATTGCTCTTTCCATACACCGAAAACCATTTTACGTCCCATCCGAAAATAGCATCGTTCCTCAAGACAAGACCATCCCCGCAAATGGTGTCGAGAGATAGAAATTTAGTAGGATAATTCCTCAAACAGTACTCAATAACTATCAAAATTATAATCTGTACCACTTATATAGAAATTGCGTGTTTACAAAATGTATACGAATTAACTGACAGACTGACAGAAAATGAGAACACTATCATGACTATTGAATTCAAGAAACCTTAATACGCAAATGTTCTCTAACTTTCATTCTCAACCAGTTGTGGAAAAGTATTTCTCTAATTTTTATCCGATTTAACAACCTCTCAACCAGTTGTGAAAAAAAATATTTCTCACCTCTAGAGAGAAATTTGTTCTCAGCGTAATTGCACGTGCAATTGATGAGCGACTTTTTGCAATTTCTTACCTGTAGACATTAGAGAAAAATCTTCTACAACTTAATTCTCGATGATTATGGAATTTCTAACATCTCGATAAATAAATTTGATATTTTAATCGCTCGACAAGCCTCGCCATTAAATAATCAAATTCATTTCTCTCGATGTTAGAAACTACATAATCAACTCGATTGCGTTGTAGAAGCTATATTTCCATCATTCCTAAATATACTCATGGACAAAAGAAACGTTACATATTTGAATACTTAAGGAAATGTGTAAAATAATATAAAACTACATAATAATTGACAGAAATTTAAAGAAATGGCTTAATGGTATCCGACAAAGAAAAATGAACATGAATTGACCTTAATTTTAAGCATCGGACATGCGAAAATCAAAAATCACAATTCTGGTTAAGTCGTAACCTGTAAAAATGTGAAATGACTAAGAAGACTATCATGCAGTGTACCTTTAAATCATTCTTTCTGAAAGCAGAAGTGATGGAAATTGAGATTTTAATGAATTCTTGTTGACTTGAATAACCATTTACGGTAGCGATTTGATACCTTGAAATTCTCACTGACCGGGAACACTTTCGTATCAGAATACAATTTTTGTTATGAATCTACCCAATACTAAAGACAAAATGAACGGAATAAAAGAATAATAATTTGTGTTCGAAATCATCTCTTCGGATGAAAATTAGCATTCACACTCCCCGCCTGACCATATCAACTTTCTGTAAAAATGTTTTAGACAATGTGTGTTAAAACTTTTGTGTTTTTCTTTCAATTCAATACACAAGGGGCATTGAATTTGACCTTTCAGACAAAAAGATTGTTTCTTCGATACAAATTTTCAAATTCATTTGTTTTTAAGAAAATCAAAATGGCGGGTCGCACTAATTAGCGCCCGGGAGCGCCCGGGGAAGGATTTAGCGCCCGGGGGAAATAATTAGCGCCCGGGGAGTACTAAATAGCGCCCGGGAACAGATTTAGCGCCCGGGGAAACTTTATAGAATATAGATTGGGTTGATAAAAAATGAATTATACATACAACATTTCTACCTTTATAATTCACAATGTTATCTATATATTACAACAATGGACTAAATTAAAAACTATAAAAAGAAAAACAAACCAAAACAAACTGTGCGTTAAAATCCAAGAATTTGATGATTAGAACATGACTTATTTTTAAGAGAATATGTAAGAGCTGAATATGTTTTAAATGAGTAAGATAAAGGTAGGTATAGGGCAAACTCCTACGGATGACAAACATTTCATACTCAACAAGTTCAACTTTTTCACATTGAGGATGGTAGAATGTGTCACAAGTTGTGCAATATATGCTGCATTTGCTACAACTTTCCTTACAAATTCCACATTTTTTCCAGAACAAGGCTGCTTTGGCAGTGGGTTTTATTTTTCGCTTTTTACTTGCCGGCATCTTGGAGCTGAATGACAAATATTTTAGATTATAAAGTCGAATGTTAGTGAATAATATTCATGTAGATGTATATTTTTTTACAAACTACGCGTCACCTTCATTGATTAGCGTAACTAGGATCTTGATATTGGTTGTTCATTCATCATTTAAAAAAAAATAAGTGCCTTTGGACAATATAATTTGATGGCATGTTAAATCTTTAAGAAGTATAATATGTTAGTTTTTATATATGTTTTTTCATTATTAAAAATAACCTCGAAAGGTTACTAAGTTTTTTGTGTTTGTGTGTGTGTGTTTTTTGTTGTTGCAAAAAAATGCATGTGTTGAATGTGCAAATATGCAGATGGTTGTTTTTTCTAAATTGTTTGATCAACCTTCGTACAATAAATGAAGATGCATTCCCCGGGCGCTAAATCTGTTCCCGGGCGCTATTTAGTACTCTCCGGGCGCTAAATATTTTCCCCGGGCGCTAAATCCCTCCCCGGGCGCTCCCGGGCGCTAATTAGTGTGACCGGAGACGGCGGCTTCTTTTTTTTCACCATTTTCAACAAATTTTCCGTGATAAAACTCGGTAAGGATGCGTTTTATGACAATAAAACAAGTAAATGACCAATTTTTTTATGTTTCTGATAAGCATTAGTTTTCGGGGTGTAACGTTTCTTTTCTCCATGAGTATATATTAAATCACAAAACATAAAAGTTTCAAGTGTTTATTAGCACTGTCGCTCTTAAAGACAAATTATTATGAGGTTTGTCTATTGTCCCTGACATTTAAAAAAAAATGCCGAATTTGGGTAACATGCCGAAATTGGTTACATGACGTTATATAAATGTAATACATTGTGGGATTTCATCAATTTGCAATTGATTCTAATACAGGTTGATCCCAGGTTTTTCGAGGGGGTTGGGGCACTTCCTATATAGAAGGTACTAGGACGTGCCGCTGGAATGGGTACCATTTTTCGAGTTGAAAATATGTGATACTTAAGGTCAGAAAATATGATAAGGTCAATAATATTTACTTTCTACTTTAATACATGACAATTAAGCCCGACCAGGCAATTCTTAATTCCTTTCTAATACAGATATATTCATACATATGTAAAATTGTATGTTAATTGTCTAAACATCTTTGAAAAGCTATAAATAGATTAATAATATTCATTTCAGGCATATCATTTCTCAGCATCAAATATGGGATAAGGGTCAATTTTTTTCAGTAAAAATACATTATCTTATTTTCAAATTCAAAATATATGAAAACGTGGGCTTTCAAATCTCAGCGGCACATCCCTATCCATAAAGAAAAGAAGTGCCCCCCCCCCAAGACAGGTTTGATAAATGCTCTGAAAAAGTTACAAGGAGCCTCTAGTATAATAATAGAGTTATTTCCCCTGTATTCAGCTCTTTGAAAATGAAAACACGTTAAGTACTTTATTCCCAAATGAAAATTACGCAAAATTCCTCAATGATTTGTCAACATTAAATCAACGTTGATGACCTCAGATGTAATTTGATTTGCAGATGGTTGATAAGTAAAGGAATCTTTAACTTCTTACAGCCTCAGGTAACTTCTGTCCTTTCCAAATATCTGTGATATTTAAAATAAACACAAAAATAATCTGTCGGTGTCATTTGACTGATTGGTGCTTTACTAATACAAATATGTTACCGCTGTAAAACATATGGAAGTCCTTATTCAATATGAAATAGTTATTGCCTAACGGTGAGCACAACATCAGGTTGACAAATATTTTTGTGACAACACTCCAACAGTGAGCCCAAATGTAAATACATTTGAAAATACATGTAAAAGGCACAAGCTCCTGATATGTTCATTTTTGGGCATGCCCATATTTGTAACTTTAAGACAAAAATTTAAATATGCTCCTGTTACGTTACTTCCGGGGCGGAATAAATTCTGGACCCATTACGGATAGGGGGGACAAATCGAAAATGATGTTAAAGATCCAACATTTATTGTTTTCAGCAGGAGTCTTCTTGATAAAAGATATAGGTCTGATCCATGACAGTTGAAATAATTTTATTAATTAATTTTGAACTGAAGACATATCATAATATGATAATAGGTGCAACCTAAAATGGGACGCAGCTTTAGAAAATAGTTGCCAAAAATGTCATTAATTGATCAGGATACGGTTACGGCAAATTTGGACAAAACCGTAACAATAAGAAATTCTTATTGTTACGGCAAAAACGAAAATCGGGAACGGATGACGGGACGGAGACCGAATAATTTACGACTGTAACAAAAAGAATTTTCTTATTATTACGGCACTTATTATTACAGCAAATCGAAATTGTGACAACGTGAAATAAAGGGTGACATAACATTTCTTAATTCATATAATACAAGCAGACGAAAAATTCTGATAATCTAAATTTAATGACAAAACGATGACAGTGCACAAAAAAGCAAAAACAAATAAATAAATAAAAACGAAAACATGTATAGGTGAGACATTAATTTAATTGATTTTTGTTAAACTTTTGGAGAATTTTTCACCTCCGTCAGTCTTTTCAAAGCTGATGTGTAAGAAAATGCTTCCTTTCGTCGATGAAGCATCCATTGCGTGTGTATCATGTGTATGGCAGAGTTTTGTTTGTCACAAAAACATCAAATTCGTCCAATGCTTTTACAATGCGGATGTAACCATGTACCGCAGGAATCACACCCGATGCTGCATGTTCCCATGCCGAGCTTTTACGTCTAGTATTGTTTCAATGCCTTAACGTTATAATGATTTAACAGGTGGTTAGGAAAGTATCTTAATAATTTGATTTATGGCCAATAGAAATTACATGGTTCATTATCATCAGATTGGACATTTCATTGAGAAAAGCTCGACATATGACAAGACCAGAAAGGAAAACTTTTGTTTGTTGGTTGAGGACTTTTGTAGACAGCATGATGTTCCAACAAGAAATGACCACAGACGAATAAGTTTTTATCTCCTAGGATTTCTTCCCAATCTACATCTATCTCTTGTCTCAGTTTATCATAAAATCACCTTTAAAATAGTTATACTTCAAGCTTGTAATAGAGTCATAGTCAATGTAACAACTTTACTTTTTGTCAAAGATTTAGTTCGAGTTATGTTTTCGGTAACGATTTTATTGCCATTAATAAGAACAAGCGATACTTCTACACTTGTTTTAAGTATCCTATTAAGCATAGAATTTTAAAAAGTTGCGAAAGAAGTTAATTGTAAAATATCTTATGTTTGGTAAATCTCTAACGCGATATTTGCCGTAATAAAAAGTGCCGTAATAATAAGAAAATTCTTATTGTTACGGTCGTAAATGATTCGGTCTCTGTCCCGTCATCCGTTCCCGGTTTTCGTCTTTGCAGTAACAATAAGAATTTCTTATTGTTACGGTTTTGCCGTAATCGTATCCTGTGCCTAACTAATAATTACAAATATCGAATTATTTGTGCAAATTACAAATATTTGTAACATTCTAAAATAGTATCAAAATATAATAAGATGACGTTGACTGGACGAAATAGCCTTCTTTTGGTGTTACGTTATCCATGACGTCATTTCCAGGTCAGAGAATTTCGCGCCCCAGCAGAATTTTGCAGAATTCGAAGTAAACAAAGCAACCTTTTTTCTGTCAGGTTTTGGGTGATTTTCTGTATACCAATATATATTTTTAGAAGTATTGGGTGGAGAAGATCGATATAAAAACCTGGCAGAAAATGACAACTTGTTTCAATCAGGATATTGGAAAAAAAACATGCACAGGATTGATTAAAAAATCTCCATGATCAGCTACATGTGTAAGCCTAAGGTAAGACCTTCTTTTTTACTATTCAGTGTTGTAAAGCTTTATATATCTTTTATTGTTATTGTTTAAACATCGCCATAAATTGGTAAACAGATTGTTCCTAACAACGCACCTGTTCACAATGACCGTTCTCGCGAGAACTTGGCGAGATCATTTCATCTCTTTGACAACGAGAGTTTCCTTGAAAAATATATTTAGAGTGTTAGTTTTGACTTTCCATCCGTATTCTCCTGTCTATTTTAAAAAGAAATTGAACTGTGGTTATTAAATCTGTCAATTTTAAAATTTATTCCAAGAAAAGCATCGAATTTCTGGCCCCATAGAAATTCGTGCCTAGTGCGCTTGCGCGCACTCGGCATATCCAGTTTGGAAGAAAAAACAAACCATTAGTTTTGGGAAGTTTCTACATATGTGGGACTGCGTCCCATATGATATATAGGTTAATGTGTTTAAAATGCAATTGTAAACATTTTTAAATTAACGAATAAAAAAGATTTGATTTCGAATTGATGCATTGAAATATAATCTGAAATTTATTTTAGTGCATTTTCTAGAACGTTTAATTTTGGACGAGATGCTTTAAGGGCAATTGAATGAATGTTATATCGAAAAGTAAGAAAAAAGTTGATTAAAATTTGGTTACTTTAAAAATGAAGCAACTCATCGTAATCAGAATATTTTTCTCTTTATACTCTAAAACATAGATATTTTTTGGAATGCAACAAGCAAAATGGGTTATTATTTAACATTCACTCCGGATTCCTTTGAGAAGCGTATCTGAAAAAAAAACCCCAATATCAGCATTAGACTTTCTCGCGGGAACTTACCGTAGAACTCTCTACTCTCATGAGCACTTCGTGCCCACTATGAGCTGTGCTTGTTATAATATCCTGTTGCCCGATTGTTATTTTCCCCCTGACTATGTAAATGCTTTGTGGTTTTGTCTGCTCCACATTCACACTTTAGTGCTGTAGTGACCCTGTCACTTGGGACGGTACAATCGCACCAAATCGGCCTCCCAAGGACAGCCCCCTCTGAGCCAAAGAAGTATGTCCCTAGCTCAGCTGGTAAAGGCCGGCTATAAACCTCCAACACTTCTAGTCCCACAACACAATCACCCCTTTTCTTATTAGGAGGATGTTTATCCTTGTTAGTGCAAGTGCAGGAGGGCTACCGACGCCCAGTGCTGTCTCAACGTCTCCCCCTCACTGCAGCGGTCACCAATAGTACCATTTGTGGCGACTTTGTCACCCGGGACCGGCACAATCACATTAAATCAACCTCCCAAGGACAGTGCTCTAACCCTTTGAGCCAAAGAAGTACTTCCTTAGCTCAGCTGGTTAAGGCTGGCTATAAACATGATAAACCTCCGACACTTCCAGTCCCACAACAGTGTTGGGGCTATTTATTTTTGGTGCCTGAATTAGTTGAAGCAGCTATAGCCAGTAGGTACATTTTTGGCCTGATTTCACTAGCGAAAATCCGGGTTATAAAACGGTTAATGTCGGATATCAGGCGGGCAGACGGTGGGTGGGGAAAAACTTTCATAACAGTTTTCTCAGCAACTACTTATCACAGCCATTTGATATTTGGTATACAGCATCAGTGTGGGGTCCCATAAATTGGGATTGGATTTCAGGTCTGTTGCTCATATACTTCCCATGCTTCCCGTTAAACGAAATCCGGCAATTTCTGTCTTCGACCCATTTTTAATTCTGTACGATTGTGCAGAGTGTGTTGATAAGTCAAGTCCTGTGGTCAAATCAAGATCAATGTGAAATCTGTTCTTTTGACATGTTTGACATCTATGTACAGACCATTTACCAGGAAAATATCACACACACACACATTTATATTCTAATAATAAAATCCTCTTATCCTCGCTTACTCACATGGTTTTAATGGGATACAATTGAAATAAGCAAATGTACCTGCATCAGGTGCATGTTAAAAAATTAGTCACTCAAACATTTGTCAAATGAGTTCACTCTTGTCACGACTTGAGTTCGCGTTGTTGATTTCCATTCGGTTGATTTTGTGTGTTGTGTTTTTTCCTGCTGTTTTTGTTCTTGTTTATCGGTTTCATCGTTGCCCTTTCTGATTTTTGACACTTGAATGCCCCATTGGTGCCTCTTTGCTTCTTTCAAATGAAATATATATTTTAATTGAAATGCCAATTCCCTGAAATGAAGCAAGCAGTATTTAATTAAAAGTAAATTGATGAAGTCCAGGAATCCACTTTCATGACTATACTAGAAAAAAAAGTTTGAATAAAAACCCTTAAAATTAGCATTACATGTAAGTCTCACTGTAAAATAACAGTTTGAGTAGTAAAGCATGTTCCCAGTTGTTCACACATATGCAATTTACCTCCTTTAAAACGAACTTTAACTTTTACAGTGGATCTGTGATCTAAAAACATGATAAAGTGGAAATTTTCATAAAACAGGGTATATAATTCAAAATATTTTTTTTCCAGTATTAATCATATACATTTTTTTTTGCAGAAAAATGGAGAAGAAAAGCTGCCTGAAAAGACTGGATGATGATGGGGATTTTGATTCCATGTTTAGCAGGACTGGTTCCCTACTTGAGAGAGCAGGGGGTCGATCTATTAACAAATTTGACCCTGAACGATCAAGTTCACTCTTAAAAAGGACAGGAAAACGATCAGTTGATAAATTTGACCCAGATCAATTGATTGACAAATCAGTTTCAGAGGGGTCGCTTTTCAAAGAGGCAAAATCACAGAGATCTAATAAATCTGTGTCTTATAAAGAGGCAAGCTCCATGGAAAACATGGAGGAAAAAGCTGGAGACCTTGGAAATAGAAAAGTTTCAGAAAGTGCTAAAGTTTACTATGACCTATCTAAATCAGAGGAAAACGAAGAGGCTGCAATGAGTATGAAAATGACTGGGAAAGACAAAGTATTACATGCTGAGGCTAGCAAAAGTTCATCTCAGAGAGGTCAAAAGTCATCCATGGAGGCATTTAAACAAATGGAATCAAGCAGTAATAAGGGGTCATTCTCAGGTCAAAGTTTAGAGCAACAAGAATCTGCCTCTTATTCTAAATCAAACATGTCTAAAGAGGTGAAATTTCAAAGTTCTTCTTGTTCTTCGTTAATGTCTAACAAGTCCCAGGATTCATTTTCACAAGATTCTGTCATTGAAGAAATGATTGAGAAAGAAGATTCGGTTCCTGCCCTGTGCCAAAAATATCCATTAGAACTACCCTCGTCCTATTCAAGCGATTCACATGTGTCATGGCAATGTCTCACAAATCTGAAAATCAGCTACCAGAAATCTTCTAGAAGTCTGGAAAAGCATATAGATGCAATAAAGAACTCACATGGGAATGTAAATGAAGAAATTAAGCATTTAAACTGTATTTTGAAAGTTGTAGAGCATGCTTGGAAAATGGAAGTATTTGGACGAGATTTGTCCTACGGTCTGTGTGATGTCATACGCCAAGAGGGCATTCTTGACTTGGTAATAGAAAACTGTTCATCTTCAAATAAAGACCTTTTAAAAGCATCTGCAGGTCTTTTAGAACAAATTCTTTCAACAGAAAATAGGAAATATGTTGTAGATCATGGTTTGGAGGCTATTATCAATATGACAATGAGTCTTAAAGATAATCATGAATTTGCCAAAATCACCACTGGGATTTTAGAAGGGTTGTTCAAAGTTTCGGGTGCAGCGTCAACAAAGATAGTGTCCTTAGGAGGTCTTGATATACTTTTACACTGGTGTAGGAGTTCAGATTTGGGAGTTTTGAGACGTTGTGCAAAAGCAATATCAAACTTGTCTTTATTTGGCGGATGTGAAAACCAGGAGGAAATGGCCTCTCGTAATGTTCCAGCATGGTTATTCCCTTTGGCTTTCATGGAAGATGATAATATTCGTTATTATGCTTGCCTAGCCATTTGTGTTCTCCTTGCCAATAAAGAATTAGAAGCTGCAGTGATCAAATCTGGGACACTTGATTTAGTCATGCCCTTTATCAATAGCACAAAGCCGTCAACGTTCGCCAAAAATGATCTTGCCCATCGTCAAGGGCGAGATAGCGCTTACTTGGAACACCTCATACCTTTACTGTCCAGCAGAAGAGAGGAGGCCCAAGCATTGGCAGCGTTCCACTTTGCTATGGAGGCTGGTATCAAAGCTGAACAAGGCAGAGTTGGGGTAGGTATACATGTATGAATTTTAAAAAACCTTAATACATGTAATAAGTCATATGTCATGTATGTACATGTAGGTCTTATATACATTTACATGTTGCAAGGTTTTCTTACATGTACATGATGTATACAGCTGCTGTAATATTATGGCATCCATCATGCACTATTTAAAGTGATCATATACATGTTTCTTACTTAGAAAAATGATATAGTATTTCAAACATTCAAACAGACAGTCTAGCATAAAAAAATATATATAAACATTGTCAATTTGTGTGAGGAAAAGAAAATAAATTGAAATCATTTTACATACATGTATATACCCATGCTCAAATACAACATGAAATCTATCATGTATAATAATATTTTAAAGATATACTATTGCTCAGTCATTTCAGTTATAGTGTATAATTTACATGCTTATTGTTTTAAGCTGAACTACATGAACTAGTACTAGTTGCAATGAATTTCTTGCCACCAATTATCATACTAATATCATGAATATCAAACACTCTTTTTCAGATCTTCTATGATATCCATGCCATTGAACCACTGAAAAATGTTGCCAGTAGTCCCAATGCCACTGCCTCAAAGCTAGCAGCCCAGGCATTGAAAATAATTGGGGAAGATGTGCCACATAAACTGACACCACAAGTACCTGTGTGGAATACAGAAGATGTGGTTCATTGGGTCAAACAGGTAGAAGTCCAGCCGTAGTATATGGGTATACTGTACTTATAAGTCTACGATCAAACCATTGTACATGTAATAAGGGAACAAAAAAAGGCAAAATCAATCAATTCAACTTACAGTCATGACAGTACACCAAGAGACATACTGTGACTGAACACTGTGATAGTGGTACATTTTAGTACACCACTCTTAGAGACATAACAAATACCTATTTTGTGGTTGAAGATATAAAAAAAAATCTTTTTATATTTAGAGGGAATGATTATACAGAACAATTTCAAAAAAGAATTTTTAGAAAATCTTGTTCATGTTGTTTGATAAAAAAGTTATGGACTACCACTCTAAAAGTGGTGAACCACTATCACGGTGTTCAGTCACGGTATGTCTCATGGTGTACTATATAGACATAAAAAAACTATTCATTGCACAAAACTTCTGTTTTTACACTTAATTTCGAGAAATACATTTAAGCATTTAAAAAATGTCTAAGGGTATCAGGATTTACACTTATTACATGAATCAGAGGTACCAATGGGGCATCTGAATGTCAAAAGTCCAAAAGGGCAGAGATAAAACCAGTAAACACCAACAAGAACGGGACGAATATCAATAAACAATGTGAATTCTAGTGGTAACAAGAGTGAACTTAGGTGCTCATATCTTGTTGTTTCCTATACAGTAAAATGAATTAAGTGTTATTACTATTGAGTAGCCTTTTTCCCTGTTTCAGGTTGGTTTTAAAGACCATTTAGAAGCCTTTACAAACTGCCGTGTTGACGGTGACATTTTATTACTGCTCACAGAAGAGGAGTTAGAAACCAGTATTGGAATGACATGTCGACTGGCTAGAAAGAGGCAAGATACATTATGATAATGTAAAAGAATAGTTAAAATCGAAGATAATGAGATGTGGAATAAGTGTACGTAACACAACCTACAATATATACGACAATTTAAAAAATCCACTTTGGAAAACAGCCAGCAGCCTTCAATGTGACCAGTAGTCACTGCTCGCTGTTTTTCAATTGGCCATGGATTGAAAATAAACTATATATGTACAATGTATATGCTGATTAAAATTTATTCTAATATAGATCACATCCATGAACAAAGGAGACCATGATGACAAGCCGTGCATAAATTTCTGATATACAAGGAGTCCACTTCACAGAAACTTTAATGCTAAAGATGTCATATGTTTTGTGCACAAAAACAATGAAAATAGGCAGTCATTTTTTCTTGCACTATATAGGTCCACAAAAAACACCAAAAAATTACATATTAGAATCGAAATAATTTATATATAATTATGGCTTCCTGTGATTTATTGCAGATTTTAACATTGTTATCCATTGTTTTCAACAATTTTTCTCCTTGTTCAGCTATGCTACAATCGGGGGAAAATATTAACAATTTTTAATCAATGGCAACCCATGTTAAACTATCCAATAAAACATGGGTAGTCATGAATTATCTTTTTATAATTCACAGGTTTGATAAACTGCATCAATATATGGATATTTATACATGTAGTTGTATAGTTGAAATCTGCCATCCAATCAGTTCTTCCTCTTTAACTGATTGTGAGATACATGTACCAATATTAGAAAAAAATAGATATATGGTTGTATCATTTATTATTTTGGGATTAGTTTTGAAGGATAAACTGTGGTTTCATTATTATTCGTGGTGTATCAATTTTTCGTTGTTTTGGTGGGTGTCTTAAAAACCACGAAAATAAGAATCCAATTATCGATTACATTAAGCAACATGTGCAAAACTTGAAATTAAAAAATCCAATGAATTGTGATTTTTCGGTGAAACCATGGAAATTGATTCCTACAAAAATAAATAAATCCACAGTGTGCATTTTTTTGTTGATTTGGGTTCACTTGTAAAACAGCAAGCAATTATATTACAATTGACAAGCCTTCAATGTGAGACATTTTGAATTAAATTGCAGACAATAGTGTCAAGTGCGCTTATTTCACATCATATTTTTTTATCTCTTTATAGATTCCTTCGAGAGCTGAAAGGTCTTAAGGTAACTGCCGACTATTCTTCAGTGGACCATTCCCAGATTGACAGCTGGTTGATGAAAATTTTACCCGACCTGTCACAGTATACTTATTGTATGATCAAGAAAGGAATGAACAAAGAGCTGCTGTCTACCACCAGTCATGAGGAGCTTAAAGAATGTGGAGTGACAAACCCAATTCACAGGAGGCTTATACTTGAACATATTGATGGTAAGTTGTCATGTGCTGGATGACCCATGATACATAGCGAGTCTATGACAGTTTTTAACTGTTAATAGTCGCTGCAGAGGCTTATAGCCTATAGTCACGATTATAAACATTCATCATCAGCCAGAAAGAAATTCTTCCCTGCTGATTTTTTAAATGTTTATTGTGAAATTATTTTGACAATCAGAATAATTACAAACTTCATCAATTGTCAGATTCAGAATTATAGCAAAGAAGTTGCAAATGGGAGGTTTGAACTCATGTCCCAATTTAGTATTACCAGAATTTTAATATTTTTTTTAAACAACTGTTAAGCATTTAAAAACATGTTTAACCAATCATGAAGGAAATAAAAATCGAAGAGAGTTCAGACCGCCTTAGACATTTTTGCATGAGAAAGCTCTTAAATTCATGGGCACATATTTTGGTGAATTGAGAATAAAATGCATATTGCATTGATTCATTATTTTCTGATTTTTTACAAATTTAGATAAGGCATCAGTTAATAAATTTCTTTCTTCATTTTAAGAAATCAAATTTCTTGGTTTTCCAGAAGTAAAAAAAACAACATGAAAATTGATACCCACTAAAATTAAAATTTTAACTAATGTTGTGTCTGTTTTATAACCTTCTACAGTCGAACCTCTATGTGTCGAACTCAGATTATTCGAATACTCGGTTTACTCGAACTATTTTTAAAGTTCCGGCAAAATTCCCCTTCAACCAATGCATTTTTACCTTTGATTACTCGAACTCTGATAGTTCGAAATCTCGGATTAGTCAAGGTATTTGACAGTCCCCAGGCTTTGAAAATGATAGTAATTAACCCTAATTAGTCGAAGTAGACAATTCAAATTCTTTGATGTAATTTTAACTGATTTGTGACCGCTGTATGGCTTCAAAAGGTGTTAATCATGAGTTTTTTATTTAATGATTGGACATGCATGTATTCATGTGTAACTGTTTGATCTGATGACACAAGCGTTTTAACATCATGGTAAATTGTGTTTTAATCTGAGGAGACCAATTTATCCAGTAAAGTAGTTTTTTTTAAATGATTTTAGTTTGAATACATAAATTACGATGATTAATAGATATTTATTAAAATAAAAGAATTCAGCGTCAGCTCAAGAAGAAACCCAACTCAAAATAGACCACCATGACAAGTGATTAATAACATGTGTGTGAATTCGTTTCGTAACTGATTTTGTATATCAATGTTTGAATGATTGATTACAGTGTACATAGAGGCTTTTGCATCAGGTGATGTTGATTCAAGATTGGAATATTTGTTTAAAACATTTTTTATTTAATAAATTATTTCACAAAAAGGAAACTATTTACACCATGACACGTCTTGAAAAACACAAACACAACAAAATACGAGATTCATCTAGACTTTGGAGATCGTACATCAGAAAAGAAGACGGATTATTCCACTTCCAGTTTATTTGTAAATCAGATGAGTTGAACCTCTGATAACTCGAATAATTTTCAATGGTCCCCTCGACTTCGAGACAACGAGGTTCGACTGTATATAACTGGTAATTTTTGCAGTAATTTGATTTATTTTGGGGCTTTTTTCCATTGATTGTCGACTGCAAAATTTAAAATGGTTTTAAAAAGTATGTAGTATTCTTATCTGTAGATAAAGATGTAATATACCACAAAATTAGAATCAGCAAAATAAAATCACCAAATTTTCACACTGCAAAAATTACTAAGTATTGTATTTCTTAGATGCACTCTTGAAAATACATATACAATACATGTACTTACTACTTAGTAATTATGTCTCCCCCCATCATGTCTGTCCTGTCCGTCGGTCTGTTTGTCAGTCACAAAATTTGTCAGCGCAACTCCTCTGAAACTTCTGAATTAATTCAAAGAAACTTGATATATAGGAAGGACACCATATTTAGTTGTGCATGTCACAAGGAAGTTGTGATCCTCAAATTTTTATGGGAGTTATGGCCATTTGAACTTAGGAATCCGAATTTGCTGAAAATCCTCATTTATCATCATGTCTGCGCAACTCCTCTGAAACTACAGGACTGAATTCAACTAAACTTGGTATATAGGAAGGACACCATATGTAGCTGTGCATGTTACCAGGAAATTTTGATCCTTGAATTTTTGCGGGAGTTATGGCCCTTTGAACTAAGGAATTTGCTGAAAATCCTCATTTATTATCTTGTCAGCAAAATTCCTCTGAAACTCCTGTACTGAATTCAAAGAAATTTGGTATATAGGAAGGACACTATATGCAGTTTTGCATGTTACTGGGAAATTTTGATACTCAAATTTTTGTTGGAGTTATGGCCCTTTGAAATAAAGAATTTGCTGAAAATCCTCATTTATTATCTTGTCAGCACAACTCCTCTGAAACTCCTGAACCGAATTCAAAGAAATTTGGTATATAGGAAGGACACCATATGCAGTTTTGCATATTACCGGGAAATTTTGATCCTCAAATTTTTGTTGGAGTTATGGCCCTTTAAACTTAGGAATTCGCTGAAAAAACTCATTTATCATCTTGTCAGTGCAACTCCTCTGAAACTCCTGATTCGAATTCAATGAAACTTACTTTGTTGGAAGGCCACCATATATAGTTGTGCGTATTGATAGGAAATTTTGATCCTTAAATTTTTGTGGTGTTTATGGACCTTTGAACTTAGAACTTTTTGGGTAAACAAGGATAGACATCATTTTTGCAGACAAAAACAAATTTAATTTGTTTGTTGATTAGGCCAATTGGAAGGAACAACACATTAAACAAGATCTACCGGCACTACTTTGTGGGTCCAGAGGGGTAATTCTGGGGTTTGAATCCCTCCTTTTCTTGGACATGTTTTAATTTATATGCCCGGGTGAATAGTGTTCAGGTCTGTTCATCGGTCCTTCCAAAATGTTGCAAGTTGAGGCATTATGTCCGTTAGACATGTTCTTGTTGTAAAAATTTTCAGCAAAAGTACATGTACCTAATAGGCAGAACTCTCCCCATCAAAACAAATTTCTGGATCTGCCCCTACATGTAGTATGTGTAAAAAAACATCTAGATGTTGGAAAAGAAAAAAGAAAAAAAAAATCTGTTGTAGTGTTTTTTTAAGTTTTGGGACGGCCAACCTTGCTGGTTTTTACATGTATTCCTGATTTTCAGGTCTTTACCTTATAATGAATGTAAGGGTAAGCATAGCAGAAATTTATTATAATCCCATTTAAAATTTCAAAAGTAGACAGCCCTGCAAGTTTTAAATTGCAGGTTGTCACAGAACAAAAGTTCTACCATATTCTTCATTCCAAGGAATTTTATCTTGTAACAAAGTTATTAAATGTAAAATTTACGATATATTCCTACATAAGACAATTTCCTTTACAATGGAAAATATATTACATTAAATAAAATCCCTTGGGGAAAATGTTGTTACATGATGTTCGTGGTGATGGAAATTAAGATTATAATATGCAATTATGGCAGCTACATGCATGTTATTTTTGGTCTCATGGAATACTTGTAACTTGATTGGGTTTAATAAGCTAAAGTTTTATATAATAAGAAAAGAATTTTATTTTACTTTTTTTTAAAACCCAATTTCCCAAATTGAATGTTTTAGAATCTTTTCCATCATTAATCCCATGTACATGTAGATACATGCTAACAGCTTTTGATTGTTGAATAGGCACAGAATTGTCATGCAATTATAAATTCACAATGGAAAAACATTAAAAAGTGATTTTCTAAGAAAGTGAAGAAATAGAAAAGGGAATCCTTCTGTTACTAAAAATAGTCAGCCATCTAATATCACTTAATCAAGATATGAAATATCTAAAAAAAAAAGACAACAAGAAACATGCTAACAGCTTTTGATTGTTGAATAGACACAGAATTGTCTTGCAATAATAAATTCACAATGAAAGTGATTTTCTAAGAAAGTAAAGAAAAAGAAAAGGGAATCCTCCTGTTACTAAAAATAGTCAGCCATCTAATATCACTTGATTGAAATCTGAACACTGTTTATGCAATATCTCAAAAAAAAGACAACAAGAAGTACATTAACTAAACAGAGATTAACTATATGAGGGTTGAAAGAGTAGAGAATGACGGCCAAAAAATAACAACATACATGTGATATTCCCACCAGGAGTCAAATGGCTGACTTTTTGACCCATCTTTCATCTTCATTCTTCATTCCTGACTTTTATAGTCTCCTGCCTTTTCAAGACTTGACAAAATTTTAATTTTAGAGACATTTGTTAATTGTAGTCATCAAACATTTCCAGTGTTGCTAGGGGTATGTCATTATTTATCGGGACGTTAATTTTACACTTGGTAAAGAAAGTTTTAATTGAAGGTCTATTGCCATAATTAATGTGATGATTGTATAAACCATACAAGATAAACCAGTAAAGCTATGTTTTAGGGGTACATGCTAGTGCTCTTATTTTAAACATTGAGATGGGAATTGAAACAGCATTGAAAACCTCCCACTTTCTTTCTTTGTCTATCTCAAACTTAAAAAATCAGAATCTCCAGCTTTGTCATGATGCATCTGTCACATGTATGTAACAAATATAGAATTATGGTCATAATGATGAAAAATATATAGAAAATACCATAAAAACAATAAAGAATTAAGTGGCAATAACGGTAAACAAAATTACAAAGTCTGAGTGAGACTAAGAAATGAGGATTTGAGATCCTAATAATTTTTAGTTTTTGTTCTTTTTATCCAATATTGAATTACTTCTGAAATTCACTTTGCCAAAAGAATTTTTACTGGCTAGGGGTAAGTTGGCCAGTGGTAATTTTGTAGACTGTCAGAATAGAAAAAAAAGGCAAACAATAATAATAATAGACTAAATAATTGATGACCCTTCCTCCAGACCATCATTTATGAAGTCAAATAATTGGTACAATCAAATTTCATGTACTTGAATAAAATGTACAATGTCCATATAATTATGTTGACTGTAGTTTCATTTATTTTGTGGTTTGATGAAAAAGGATAAGTTTGTAGATTCTTAAATTAGTGGTTGTGAAATCTCTAGCTAAAATATCAATGTTTAATTCCTTTTTGTGGGATATGAAAACCATGGAATTTAATACCCCATGAATAATAATGAAACCTCAGTTAAAAGATAAAATTGTTCTTTATTTTGACTTTATCCAATATTTGGATAATAAGTTATCTATTTTTATACATGTAACATGTGTAATGTATATACATGTATAACATGTATGAGGAATAACTATTACAAAATACATGTTGCATTTACAATAAGAATAAACTAATGATACCTGTTCCAATTTGGAAATAGTTTTTGATATAATTGAATGTTCCATTTTGTAATTCATTTTTTATCACAAATGTCCAACAAATGTATGTTTCAGATATACTACAGATACTATATAAAGCTTCATCTGTTGCTGATAATTTTTTCGCCAATTATTTTAAAAACAGTTCTTGGTATTAACTTTCTAATGCCTTACGAAAATCTTTTCGTAAAAATCCATACATGAGAGGGTTAATGATTATTGGTCCAAAAGAAGTAAGATTTGCTACAGTTATAAATGGTTTTGGAATCATATTGTACGGAGTCCAAAACAGTATCAATTTAATCATAAAGATAGGCATAAATGAAAGTAAATAACTACAAACAGTTAGAATTAGGCTGAACCTGGCTTTCTTGTGGCTTCCAGATTTTACAGTCCTGCTTTGATTTTTTAACAGAACTTTTTTTTCCTTTTGGCTGATTGAAGAACAGATCTGTTTTGATAATTAATTGGAATCTTGTTTTCATTCATCTATTTGGCCACTTGAAGAATTTTTATATAGTTTTGCACAAAAATTAAACTTGCCAATGGGATGGCGAAGCAAACAAGAGGCTCCCAGGAGCCTGAATCGCTCACCTGGTCTTAATGTCAACCCTTTGAAGACTTTTGTATAGCTAAATGAGCTGAATGTTTAAGCAATAAAAAGGCTTTTCTCTATCAGCAATAGTTTTCATTCCAAAGCATAAAACACTATTTTTCACCTTTAAAGGGCCATAACCCCTTAAAGGGGTCATCTGACAACTTCGACCCTAAAAAGACTTTTGTAGAGCTAATTAAGCTGAACATTTAAGCAAGCAACATCTTTTCTCTATCTGCAAAAGTTTTCTTTCTTTAGACCAAAAACACTATTTTTTGCCTTTAAGGGGCTGTAACCACTATAAGGGGTCATCTGGCAAATTTGACCCTATGGAGACTTTTGTAGAGCTAAATGAGCTGAACATTTAAGCAAGCAACAACTTTTCTCTATCTGCATTAGTTTTCATTCCATAGGCCAAAAACACTATTTTTTGCCTTTAAGGGGCTGTAACCCCTGTTGGGGGTCATCTGACAACTTCGACCCTATGGAGACTTTTGTAAAGCTAAATGAGCTGAACATTTAAGCAAGCAACAGCTTTTCTCTATCTGCAATAGTTTTCATTCTATAGGCCAAAAACACTATCATTTGCCTTTAAGGGGCCGTAACCCCTATAAGGGGTCATCTGACAACTTCGACCCTATGGAGGCTTGTGTAGAGCTAAACGAGCTGAACATTTAAGCAAGCAACAGCTTTTCTCTATCTGCAATAGTTTTCATTCTATAGGCTAAAAACATGAAAAAATGCTATTTTTCACCTTTAAGGGGCTGTAACTCCCATAAGTGGTCATCTGACAACTTCGACTCAATGAAGACTTTTGTAGAGCTTTTGATGCTGAAGCAGTAGCGTGGCATCAGATTTCATCTATCTCTTATACTTTTTGATTTACAAGCCAAAAACAGTAGTCTGACCCCCCTTGTCTATTTTTAGCAACGGCGGCCATGTTTTTCGACGAATCAAAAATCCCCACATCAGTTCAGTGGGGGATACCCTAAAGTACCACCAGACCAAATTTGGTTTGAATCTGTGCAGCCGTTTCAGAGGAGAAGAAGTTTGAAGAAAAGTTAACGACGACGACGACGGACGACGACGACGACGACGGACGCCAAGTGATGGCAATAGCTCACATGGCCTTTGGCCAGGTGAGCTAAAAATGAACCACCCACAGATATATAAGGGTAGTTTGTAATTTTGCTGGTGGTGATGTTGCCATTGAATGTTGCATGTAATTTCCCAATAGTTGTATTTAACCCAATTTCCAAATACTGGGATCAGCAAAAATAGTATTCCTTGAATCCATGGCTAGGCGATAAAAATCTTGATTATATTTCGCGTGATTTTTTGCCGTAGTGGAAAGGTAAACATGTAGTATCTGACAACTCTTACAAAACAGACTGTCATGGTCGCAGCAATTAACATTGCAATATTTGTTATGCATATCACATTGCACAAGATATATTCAATGTCCTGTGTATTGGTCACTACGGCAATTAGTGTCGAGAGCATTACTACAACACTGTAAAGAATATTGATTATGGCAAGATTTACTATCAAATGGTTTGAATAATCACACCTCAGTTTTGGAGTTTTGATAATTGTTGCAATCACTGATATATTCCCAAATAAAGAAAATATAATAGCGGAAGAGACAAAAATTGTGATAGCTATAATTGAAAGTTTTCCTCGAAAATATTCCACATGTGTAACTAATTCTTCAGTTTTGTTGACGTGTGAATAAGTTGTTGTATTAAAATGTAATACACTGTTACTATCTCCAAGGTTTTTATGATACATTTTCACTGGTTGATATTCATAAGAAATATATATAAATTTTGGCTGATTGATGTTCATGGGAGATTTATATAAATTTTCACTGGTTGATGTTCATATAAATTTTCACTGGTTGATGTTCATGGGAGATTTATATAAATTTTCACTGTTTGATGTTCATATAAATTTTCACTGGAGAGGTATATATAAATTTTCACTGGTTGATGTTCATCAGAAGTATATATAAATTTTCACTGGTTGATGTTCACCGGAGGTTACTATAAATTTTCACTGGTTGATGTTCATCAGAGGTTAATATAAATTTTCACTGGTCGATGATCATCAGAGGTATAAATTTTCACTGGTTGATGTTCATATAAATTTTCACTGGTTGATCATGTTGATGTTCATCAGAGGTTAATATAAATTTTCACTGGTTGATGTTCATCAGAGGTTAATATAAATTTTCACTGGTTGATGTTCATCAGAGGTATATATAAATTTTCACGGGTTGATGTTCATCAGAAGTATATATAAATTTTCACTGGTTGATGTTCATCAGAGGTTAATATAAATTTTCACTGGTTGATGATCATCAGAGGTATAAATTTTCACTGGTTGATGTTCATCAGAGGTTAATATAAATTTTCACTGGTTGATGTTTATCAGAGGTATATTCTGTAGTTATTCAAAAACAATTTTATGATTTTGTTTCTTATGTTTTTGTTACATTTATCATGTTTATATTCTCAATGCCTAAAATTAATTGTTCCTTCCTCATATACAATGCACTCATTTTTGTTTCTTCTTTTAATTCTCATTGTTGGTTTTTCATATGGAAACACTATGGATATTTGTAACTATACACATGAATCTCTTTTGGATGATATTGTTCAGTCTGACATTTCTCTGAAAAAAAAAGTATTAAATTTAGTACATGTGTACATATTATACCCCACGCAAGAAAGTTGAGGAGGGTATAATGTTTTTGACTGGTCCATCAGTCAGTCTGTCTGTGATCAGTTTGTGAACGCAACTACATGTACTATTTATATTAAACTACTAAACCAGACTTTAAATAATGAAACTTAATATGCAAGAAGTACACCATATATAGTTGTGGATATTACCAAGAATTTTTTATCCATATTTTTTTTGTGAGAAATATGGCCCTTTGAACTTAAAAAAAGGCAGAAAATCCTGATCACAATTTGTTAACTTGGTATACAAGAACTACATGTACACCATATGTATTTGTGCATGCATATTACCAGGAATATTTGGTCACAGTCTTGTATTGTTTTTCCCATAGACTTCTATAGTAAACCTGAGATTTTTGGAATTTTTTTAAAAATAGTTAAAATGATTCAATACAACTTTTGCTATATTTTTTCAATAAAGGAAGTGTCAGAAAACATTTTAAAGGGTGGGCCGAAAAAAAGTCGCACGAAGATAAGAAAACCACAGTTGGTTGAACTAAAAATAGATTTTTTCCTACTTTCACTTTAACTTCCATTTCAAAAATACCCCCCTTTTCAAGAGAACTGTTTTATTTAATAATGCAATTTTTACATTTCAAAAAGTTAGTGATGTCAAAGTTTGGTGTCTTACCTTCAATTTAAGCCAAAAGTTAGAAAAAATGCATGAAAAGCAATGCTGCAAACGACTCAGGAAAAAGGCACTATATTTTAATAGCCTCCATGTTTTGACGTCCACCCGCGCAAGAACTTGCAATACAAGACTGGTACCTATTAGGATCAAAGATGATTTGATATTTCTAAATAAAGTTGTTTTTCTGTTTCTTTATACATTTTTCAATCAAATTAAGAAAAAACTATAGCAAAAATGCTTTCATTGATTTTTTTATTACAATTTTAAAAAGGGTACCCTCTTCAAGGTTTTGGCCAATTTTCTCTATATTGACTTAAAATGAACACTTTAATGTTCTGTCCTTGTTGGGTTATATTCAAATAGAATTTGTGAGTTGAAGTGATGCCAATACTACCTTAGCAATGGATTGAGTGCAAAAATAATCTTTTATTGACAGTTTTAAGTTCTTGAAGTAGAAAAAACTATGTTAGTAACCCCATTTTTTACTACAAAGACAACTTGGAGCCTCTTGTTTATTTAAATATAAGAAGGAGACCTATCAGTTGTTTGAACCTGACAAAATTGGCAAGATTATTGTAACAAAAATTATAAATGTGGAATAGAATACATTATTTGGAATACAATTGGATTTTATTTACCAATTTAAGGATTTTTCAAGTAAAATTGGTGCCCCAGGCATACATAAATGGCCCATTGTTTTAAGGATTTCAGATACTAGGCTGATGAAACTTCAGTTGTTACATGGGAAGAAGGTGTAGAAGACAGAAATCACCAACATATTGTGCAAGGTTATCAGACTTGAAAAGAAAGTGGTCTTATTTACTGTAAAATTGCAGTTTTTAACTTACCGCATACAAAAAGCCAAAATTTTGCACATCACAAAACACCATAAAGAAAAAAATATTGAATTTGTTTGGAGTTTTTTTGCTGAAATCAGTCATAAAGTTTATCTAGAACATTTTCACACCATTTGTTTGGTTAGAAAGTCATTATGTTTAAAATCAGAACAGTTCCCATATGTGTGGAGAGGTAAAAAAAGCCCTCATTTCTTAGTTTGAACTGAACATATGCAAAGTGCTGAAAAAGTTACACCGGATAAAATATGACAGTTTAAATTGCATATTAGCAGTGCAATAAAGTCATTCTTACTAAAGATAAAGAATATAGACATTTAAATCCACTGGTTCTCATAAAAGAGACAAAATCTATTTTAATGTCCAAATTTGGTCAAAAAGTACTATAATAGCAAAAATTGAAAGGTAGCTGAAACAAATTAAGCAAAAAGTAAAAAAAATCTTTATAAAGTGTTCAAAGACATGATTTTCTTTAGAATAAAACAGATAATAAGCACTTATTTAATATTCAACTTTACTGTAAATACCAGTAATCAGGTCACAGTCTTGTATTGTTTTTCCCATAGACTTCTATAGTAAACCTGAGATTTTTGGAATTTTTTTAAAAATAGTTAAAATGATTCAATACAACTTTTGCTATATTTTTTCAATAAAGGAAGTGTCAGAAAACATTTTAAAGGGTGGGCCGAAAAAAAGTCGCACGAAGATAAGAAAACCACAGTTGGTTGAACTAAAAATAGATTTTTTCCTACTTTCACTTTAACTTCCATTTCAAAAATACCCCCCTTTTCAAGAGAACTGTTTTATTTAATAATGCAATTTTTACATTTCAAAAAGTTAGTGATGTCAAAGTTTGGTGTCTTACCTTCAATTTAAGCCAAAAGTTAGAAAAAATGCATGAAAAGCAATGCTGCAAACGACTCAGGAAAAAGGCACTATATTTTAATAGCCTCCATGTTTTGACGTCCACCCGCGCAAGAACTTGCAATACAAGACTGGTACCATTTGTTCAGCTTAATTTTAAGGGAGTTATGGCCCTTTGGACTAATAAATTTGCAGAAAATCCTGATAAGTGTTTGTGAATGCAACTCCTCTTCAACTATAAACAGAATTTATCGAAACTTGGTATGCAAGAAGTATAACATATGTACTGTGTATGTCATCACAAATTGTTTGGTCACAAAAATTTTGAAGCTTAAAGGTTAATTCAAAGTATAGTCCTCTTCAACTATAAACAGAATTTATCGAAACTTGGTATGCAAGAAGTATAACATATGTACTGTGTATGTCATCACAAATTGTTTGGTCACAAAAATTTTGAAGCTTAAGGTTAATTCAAAGTATGGTCCTCTTCAACTATAAACAGAATTTATCGAAACTTGGTATGCAAGAAGTATAACATATGTACTGTGTATGTCATCACAAATTGTTTGGTCACAAAAATTTTGAAGCTTAAGGTTAATTCAAAGTATAGTCCAATAGCAGAATGGGTGGGGTATGTGAGGGTACTCACTAAGGTTCTTTCATTTCACAATTGTTAAGGCAAACATTAGGAGCATATTTGGAAGAATATAAAGGTAATAACAAAATTACCGATCTTGGAGGATCAATCTAATTGTCCAAGAGAAAAGACAAAACATGGAAGACATACCAGAATAGTTATAGATCGCAATGGTCCTGACTCGGTAATGGTTAAATGGTGGGTTAAACCAGGTTTTATGGCGAGCCAAACCTCCCTCTTCCATTGCGATCTTAGGGACCGGTAGTAACCTACAACGCAACATGGTTGTGAAGACATAATAGGAGATAAGAGTATGTTCCATGATATACAGAACAACATTATTATTTTACACAAATTAAAAATCATGTCTTTTTAAAAACAAAAAGTTGAAATTTACAACACACAAATAAAACTACTTAAATTCTTAGGTACAAGTGACAATTAAGGATAAGCAAAGCAATAAATGTTCTATAACAATGTAAATTATCGTAAAAGTGTTTTATATACTAATTAAATCAGATTAGAAAAAACTAAAATACATGTATGTCCAAAAGACATAATGACCCATCTTTTCCACCTTGCAACAGTTTGGATGGACTGGGGGGTACTTCTATACTTCATGGATAGGGGAACTTGCTGCTGATATTTTGAAACCCCACCCTTTTCATAAATTTTGAATTTAAAAGTAAGATACCTTATAATATATTTTTACTGAAAAAGGCACCCTTATCCCATATTTGATGCTGAGTTCTGAAGATAAAAATGGATATCATTATTTAAACCATAGCATTATAAAAATCGTAAAGCGTAGCATTGTCTACCTGCTGAATTAAGGCCATATCAAATTAATTTTTAAATTCTCAACCCCTCCTACCCCAACATTAAAGGTGATAGTATTTAACTTTAATTTAGATTTTTATGAATTTCTTTTATTTTTTTGTAATTTTCAATGAAAATAGTGTTAAAAAAGTCCACTACCTGTTCCAATATTCTAAGCATAGATAATTGGGAGTATATTAATTAATTTGATGTGGCCTTATTCTTATATATATATACAATTATTTTCTTACTTACAATTGTACAATAATTATGATATTTGTCATGTCAAACTGCGCAACAATTAACTCCAGTATGTTTTTAAAAATGTCTACAAATTCTGTATTAAAGGGTTATATTTTACAACATCATTGAACATGTTCAGACACTTTCTTGCTGCTATATTAAAGGGTGAAATATTTGCCATTATTAATAACATGTTAATGATGATTGAATTTAAGCTGAAGGCGATTTAACCATCTCTCATTTATTGCTACATTTTCTCTATAAAAATTAGTGGGAAATCTGTAGCTATATTTTTCAGATTTAAATGTATTGTGATTAATCAAGGTCAAACAGATTTGTTTCTTGATTGCATTCAGATTCAAAGCTGTCATAATTGCCATTAAGCCAATTAAGCTGTGGGGGGATTACCCTTTCCCTGTTGATTGACAGGTGTATTTATGGAAGGATCATATCATTTGGGAATTTAACTGAAATAAAAATAATAAGTGAGCAAATGCATGTAATATTGTCACCTAAATAATCTTTAATTTATAAATGCAGGAATAAATACATGCATTTATGATACATGTATTCTTTACATTTTTATACCCGGCCACATAAAGTGGCAGGGTAGTATGTTATACCCTCAGTTTTTTTCGGTGTCTGTCGTCTGTCCGTCCATCTGTCCCCCGAAGGTTTCTGACCAATAACTTAAAAACGCGTAAAAGGATTTGAATGATATTTTGCACAGCTGTTTAGTACAATAAAATACAGGTCAAGTTCGATTTCCAGCATGATCCAAAAAACAGTTTTCGAGATAGGCCACTTTGAAAAATCAAATTTCATGAAATTTTGAGTTTCCGACAAATAACTTGAAAACGTGTCATGGGATTCAAATGATATTTTGTACAGCTTTTGAGTATAATAAAATACAGGTCAAGTTCAATTTTCAGCATGATCTAAAAAACAGTTTTCGAGATAGGCCACTTTGAAATCAAATTTTATGAACTTTTGATATTATAACGTGGCGGGGTATCATTTAAAGTCCCATTACATGCCCTATTTTTGAAACTTTTTAAAATGTGGATGTCATTTTAATTTCATTGTCAGTTGTTGTTTTTTCTTTATCAAATAACACTCCAATATATTAATACATGTGTAAAGAAATTTATTATTTAAAGTTTGAACTAGAATATGGTATCTGCAAACATTATATAGAAGATCAGAATATAGTGTGCAGGTCTGTTTGTCCTTTTGGCAATTCTGTCTCTATATAGCTAGATCCTAAATCATGTAAATCAGGTTTACCAACAGGTTGAAGTTACTTTTCCATATTACAAATACCAAAACACGAGTATAAACGGTTAATTTGGATATGCTATGTATCAATATATCAAGGAGTAACATCTCATCAGTAGCATTTAAATCAAAACATTGGAAGGTAAAATTCCAAAACTGTTGAAAACGAAAAGTACTCAAAACCAAAACGTTTGAACAAGGAAGCAAAATCCAGCACTGAGGATATCGTCCATGTGCATAACAAGGAAAGAAACCCAGTCTTTTACACAATTTTGAATTTAAAAATCGCGAATTTCAGCAACAAAAATATTAGAAATTTTATGGCAAATCGTGTCAGATAATTAAGTCTGACAACCAGCCTTGTGATTACCCTCGGGGACTTTCCATGTTATGAAGTGGGGCGTCATTTCTGTTGGACATATATTTTGTTCGCCTGACTATTGTAAATAAATTATCTATTTCTTTTTTTTTCTAGATTTATACTGTTCCTTACCAAAGTATGGTAGTTTTAGTAGCTTACAGAGACAAAAGAGTGTGGATGTGTCCAGCATGGCTCCCATGCCTAAAGCAGTCGATGTTTTCATCAGTTACAGAAGATCGACAGGGTCACAGCTAGCTAGGTATAAATATGGGGTAGTTCTCAAAACAGAAAAAAAGATCACAGCTAGCTAGATATATTATTGGGAGCTCTCAAAGTTTCGACTGGAGTTCCCGTTGTTGATTGATATTCAGTTATTTTTGTGTTTTCATGTTTTAAATGTTGTCTGTTTTTGTCCCATTCTTGTTGGTGTTTACTGGATTTGTCTCTGCCCTTTCAGACTTTTGACATGACGGATACCCCATTGGTACCTCTGCTTCTTTCATAAATTAGGTTTGATGTTAGGACAAACTGAAAAAATAATGGGGAACGATTTATATTCAAGTTGTGTGTATTTTGGACTAAAAGCCAAGTCCCAACATTCTGGACCAGGCAAATTTTAAAACTGTCCCTGACGAACAATATTGAAATTTAAAATATCAAATAGGGTGCCAAACACAGAATTCAAAATAGACTATGCTTGAGATAAAAAAAAAAACAACAACAAAATTTATATACAACTGACAAGCATTTTTGACTATTCAAGACATTAGAGGCTCTCTACCAAAAGATTGAAAATGCCAAACACTAAGTGAATATGAAGAGCATAGATTAAATCCAAAATACTGAAGTGGAAACCAAAGTATGATTAAGATTAACTTATGTCTTGGATAGTTGTTGTGTGTATTTTGGACTAAAAGCCAAGTCCCAACATAATGGACCAGGCAAATACCGGGGTAGTTTTAAAACTGTCCCTAATGAACAATATTGAAGTTTAAAATATCAAATAGGGTGCCAAAACAGAATTCAAAATAAGCTATGCTTGAGATAAAAAAAACAACCCAAAATTTATATGCAACTGACAATCATTTTTGTCTTGACATTAGAGGCTCTCTACAAAAGATTGAAAATGCCAAACACTAAATAAATATGAAGAGCATAGAATAAACCCAAAATACTGAAGTGGAAACCAAAGTATGATTATGATTAACCTATTTCTTGGATAGGAAGAACCTTGTTTTTTTCCAATTTTGAAATTTAAACAGATAACTTTTATTTAAATAGCTTAAATGTGCTCTTCAACACAAAACTGTTGATGCCGGAGTGGGCTAACTTTGGGGAAATAAAACTTCACCAGCAGTGCTAACGATCACAGATGTTCAAAATTAAAATAACGAAATTCCAGACATTAAACTTTGCTATGCCTGACCCACATTCAAGACTCATCGGAGGTGTCTACCAAAAGATTGAAAATGCACAACACTAAATGAATATGAAGAGCATGAAATGATCTTAGGTTTAGCTGGTTTTCATAGTGTGAAAAATCTGGGAAATAAAATAGTGAAATTATGGTGCTTGGCCGGCCTGGAAATTTTGCATAACAGATTTCTCAGCAACTGCTCACCACAGCCTCAGCATGGTACCCGATATAATAGGATTTGATTTCAGATCTGTCATATAAATGATTTTCTTTGATACCTCTCCAACACATAAGTGCTATTGCTGAAGAGGGCTCATCTCAGGGAATTAAGAGCCATGAAGCAGGGCCAACCATTGCAGCATCTGAATACAAATTTACGGGCGCATTTCATTTGAGCGAATTTGAAAATGACCCCTGTTTTCATTTGAGCGATTTTTTCTATTTCAATTGAGCGAATATTTTACCAGGTAAATATAAGTAAATGACTATAAAATTTGCACAAAAGAGAGAGAGAGAAGAGGACTTAAAATTGCGTATATATGCTTTACTTAAATAATATTTAAAATATTTTATTTTTATATTAAATCAGATGTAGTGGTTGTGGAACAAACATTCGATTCACAGTTTCAGTACCTTGATTTCATTAATTTTCATTTCTATCTATTAGAAAGATTGAATTTTCGATAGACACTTATCAGAAATACAATGGTGACTGCTAGTGACCAAATGAGTAGATTCGAATTAATCAAGCTGCTCGGGTACAAATTTGTTGCTTACGTTGACTTGTAAAATGATAAAGTCAGTCTAGACGTTAACACATAGTGCTCACATTTTAAAGTTGGTATCTGACAGAATTTTTTTTAGCATGTAAGAAAATTATTTTAATAAACATATCGTTTACATATTTGTTCTATCAACAAATATTTCCTTAATAGTACTAAGGAAAATGTTCTAAAAAATACCAGTAAAAGCAAAATTTACCTGTAATTTACCTGTAGAAATATTCGCTCAAATGAAAAAATATTCGCTCAAATGAAACTTTTTTTTCGCTCAATTGAAATATCAATTCGCTCAAATGAAATGCACCGAAATTTACATGTACAACACAGTTCCAAGCCAATAATAATAAAACTTTGTCTAATGTACTTTTCACATGGAATCGTCATAGATGCTCAAGCTAACTATAATAGAATATAGATAGGACATTATGAAATCCCATACTGTAAACCAACTTATTTTTGTGAGCGATTTATATTCTTGGTTTTGGCGAGAATCAGAAATTCAGGAAAATAATTGTCGACAATTAACTCATTTTAATGGTATATTATTCTTATTATTATAAGAAGAATCACAAAAATCAAAAGCTGCAACATTGCCCTCTGACATATTAATGTGAATATAGTAGTCGCGAAAAAATTGGTTTACAATAATTTCTGAATTATTATATGTGAAAATTCAAAAATGAAACGTACACATAATGTATTCTAAATTAAATATAAAATTTCCAACTAAATACTGTAAACATTGAAATTTTCTTGGGGTACTATTTTTGTATTTATATATTAATGTAACCATTTACAAGGGAGGGGAATCAATTTGTGTTTCTTCTGATTATATACGTATTCTTTGCTGGAAGAATCAATCTTTTGCAATAATGATATTTTTGTTGATATTTTGATATCAGGAATTTAGCAAATTAAAGAAAGGATATGGAGTAAATGAACATGAGACCACAACACATATGTTAACTCCAACTACAATTAATTTTTATGAGCTGTATGGCCATTTCGGAAAATTATTCCTCATTAGCAGCACTAGAACCCAAACGAAGGAAATCCACAATTCAAAAGATGTTCAAAATGCATTAAGCCAAACAAAATCCAAATATATATAGCTTTATAAAGGGCAAAACTATGATGGATGGTGTTTAACCTTATAGGTTTTAGAATTTATATAAATTTATATAGTGTTTAAAAACAAAGTGTACACATGAGAAGTAATCTCATGTACAAGTACACCATATCTAAAAAATTAATAACCTAGATCTAAAATTTACCTACATTTCTTTTTCCAGTTTGCTCAAGGTTCACCTCCAGTTGAGAGGGTTTACAGTATTTTTAGACATTGACCGTCTCAGAGCTGGAAAGTTTGATGAAAACTTATTATTGAACATTAAACTTTCACGACATTTCTTGTTGGTGCTAACACCTAATTCTTTAGATCGTTGCTATGGTGATGAAGATTTACAAGACTGGGTTCATAAGGTGAGGACATTTTACTGCAAATGAAAAATTCTTAAATTAAACAAGACAATTATTGTGAGAACATAAATGAAATTTATTCCTCATGAATTCAGCTTTGAGCTCTTACCATGAAATTTTATTCCCATGAAAATAAAAAGCTTTTTGTAAACAAATTTCATTTAATAGAATGAATTTTTTAAGCTTTGCATGGTTTTAAAAATGTGTTTTCAATAGATAAACATTCAAGCACTTTACTCTCGCTTTATCAATTGAGTTTTTGCCCTTTGGCTTAAACTTTGAATTTTTTTTTGCATTTTTTATACCCACACCATCTGTCCAATCATATAACCTGTCAGAGTAACATTGGGACAAGGTACGGTAAGGCCTATATTTGGCTCCATGAAAGACTTAAAAATAGAAAACTGATTTAGACAAAAATGCTTTAAATATTTTATAAACACAAATGAAATAGGAAGTTTATGCAACTAAATCTATCAGAAGATTTAATGTTATTTATTCAAATTTGCTCATCAAAGCATGGTGAATTTCTATGACTTACATGTCATTTTAAAGTTTTAGTTGCCAGCAACTATGTGGACCACAGTTATAATGTTTATGAACATTTTATTTTGAAATGATTATAAATCAGTAAAAAATCCATGGTCTGGGTTGTCGTTGACCTTTTTAATAGCAATTAAAAAAGCATAATAATGATACTATTCTATAATTTTGGTACTTTTGCACTTTATCAGGCCTCTGTTAAATCAAAACTTCAGTAAATGAATAAAAATTCTTTAAACTTACCATAGCCATAAAAGTTCATCTAACTTGAAACTTTAATGATATTTTAACTTAGGATTTATTTTTTTTTCTGAAAAATAAAGGGGCTAAATATGGCCCTTATTGTACCTTGCCCTTTTTCAAAGTGTTTGACTAAATGTCCAGTTGATTTCAGCATATATTAATATGCTGTTATGTAAAAGGTTGGACAGATTTCATATTAGTCAGGACCCGGTTGTTCAACTTATGGTTAAAATTTAACTCATGGTTAAATAATGTAACCACGGGTTAAATTTAAACCGATTGTTATGGTGGGTTGTTCAACTTTTTGTTAATTTTAACTCATGGTTAAAGCATAGGTTAAACTAGCAATATTTAACCCTGGTCATGGGGTAGGGTTAAATATTTAACCATCCGTTATAAGCACGACTATACGATCCTATACAGCAAACATATGCTCTAAAACATAAAAGTGTAAATAAAAGTTCATAAAAAAAAAGTACAGCAATGCAACTGTCAACAAATTTTTAAACCCTTGCGGGACACAAGTTGCGAATAGGCCAGCAGAGGTTAACAGAAAAGCCTAGCCTGTCAGAAGATTTCTTTTCTATGATATGCTAGTCTTTCGTTCGAAAATGAAAGTAGAAAATTTTAAAGGTGTTGTCTTTCACGTCCGATAGGATTGTCTATTTTTGTAATGTATTGTGACTGTATTGTGACGTCATTTAAATTTGACATCATTTTATTTTTAGAAAATACTTCCTTGTTTTGTCTGCAGGTGCGTTCCTTTAATGTGTGTTTTTTTTAAGTTGCCAGTAATAATGTAATATTAAAACCGATCTAGTATTCTCATGATTCTAGTATTGTTTTATGGAATAGTTTTTAGTGTTACAAATATGTTCTCAGATTCTTATCATGCTTTTAGGCTTTCATTTCTCTCTTTTACTTTAGGAAACAGAGGGGGGGGTAGGAGGGGGTATGATCCCAAAGTCCCGGCAAATAAAACAAGAAATCCCGGATTCCCGCGAAAATAAATGTGTGATGCCCGCATCCCGAAAAATGAAAATGGCTTAATCCCGTTACCCGAATTCCCGTTGAAATAAATGGGCTTTCCCGCTGTCCCGCAAAAGGTCCTACCGACCCTCGAAACAAGTAGGATGAGTTCTAGCATAAATAATAAACATAAGGTTCCACTAATGGTCCCTTATGAATGGAGGACATCAGGACATGTTTTATTCGTTTTACCAAATCGACTATAAAACAAAAAATATGGGATATATTTGAATTTTGGAATAATTAACCTACAGTTAAAGGTTGGTTATATTTTAACCAAATGGTTATAAAACCAAAAGGTTAAATGAAGATGAACAACGCATTTTTAACCTATGGTTTTCTAACCTCTTGTTAAAAATTTTAACCCATGTTTACATGTAACCAATTGGTTATTTTAACCAGAAGATGAACAACCGGGTCCTGATAAGTATTTCTTACAAAATGTCATTTTTATACGACCACAAAAAAATTGCTGACGTATAATGGTATGATGCTGTCGTCGTTGTTGTCGTTGTTTGTTAACTTGAGTGTATACACGATAACTTTAGTTCTAGTTATCCAAATGCAATAAAATTTGACAATGATATTTCTTTACCATTAAAGGATGGATGGGATTGATTTTGAGAGTCCCCCTTTTTTCGTTGAGAAATTAAGGGCCAAAAGAGGCCGAAATTGCAACTTTTTTGTTTGTTCTTACAATAACTTTCAAAAATCTTCGCCTCTGAATTCGAAACTACAGAACAGAATTCAATGAAACTTGTTTTATATGTCTGAAATGAAATGGTGATGTATTATATGAAAGCCTCTGTATGTTTGCCACCAGAGTTTATTTTTAAGTTATTATGATAAAGTGAAAACAGTTTAAAAGATTTAAATAAGACTTTGAATAACTGCTCATTGCAAATAAATAAAAATACGGTTTGTTTATTTTATAAATTTAAAAACTATTTTTTAAGTTTTATACAATGTTGAAAAATATGAATCACTGTTCTTGTCTGTCTTCTTTTTAAAAGGTTAACATTACAATGGTCCAAACCTCACACAGGCAAAATAAAATAATTTTAATTACACTTAAAAGGTTAGGCATAATAAAATGTGTGCATAACTGTACTTTAACAAGGGGGCTGAGTGGTCTAATGGGCTGGGTTTAAATACCACACTATTGGTCATTAGCTGATCACCTCGAGATCTCAGCTGGTGTTTGAGTCCCGTTTGTAATTTACAAAAAGGTACTTTCCCAACTGTATGAGATTAGGTTTGTCAGTTACCTGCCCAAGGTCATGTGGTTTCCTCGGGGTACTCTGGTTTCCTCCTCCATTAATACTGACCACCCTACATGGCCCAGGTGCTTCAATAAAAGGCGTTAAACACCATCACACACACACACACACAATACTTTAACAAGATATTTATTTTCTCTCTACAGGAAGTTGTGACAGCTTTAGATAGTGATTGTAACATCATCCCTGTCCTGGACAGTTTTGATTGGCCAAACCCAGAGAAACTTCCAGAAGATATGCAGCAGGTGGTTTACTTCAATGGTGTAAGGTAAGCTGATGTTCATACCTGAAGCAAACTATGTTGGGAAGAGGGTTAAGAGGACTAACCATACCTGTCTGTCTGTCTGCATATCTCCTAAGCACAACTTAATAATTTGATAGATTCAATATTTGATAACACTTGACATGAGCTTTCATTCAGGGGAGACAAATCCAAAATTTGAACACTCTATTGGTTTTTTTCATTATATAGTCTTGGAAGCACAACTTCTCTTGTAGTGCTTTATTGCATGATTCCTTTTCATTTGGGAAATTTGTTCATGAACAAGTTTATGACTTTTTTGGTGATTATACAGGGGAGATAATTTGACTGTCCAACCGTCATGTCTACATATCTTGTAAGCACAACTTCCCCTATACTGGATGTTGGGATTTGATAAAATTAACAAGAAAATTATATAGATCATATTGAGTTTCACATTAAAAAAGAATCAATGTTCTTTGATATTGTTCAAGCGAGATAATTGGACTTCAATATTATCTATATGCATATGGAATTTAGTATTAATGGTCTTTTGTTAGCTGTATTATAATATTCCTACATGTAGTTATAATAAAACTTTATGACAGGGATTAAACATAATTTGTTAACTTTTATGTGGATTGGTCTAGCCGTTCTCATAAAAACATATTATCTGACTACATGTTTAGAGTCTGTCAGCTTTGAGAGACACACTTGCTCAGATTTATTGATCTTATAATTTGATGTTTTATATTGAGAAAGCAAAACTAATAAACTTATTGTTTTAATGAAAAAAAGACATTTTGAAGCATTGTTAAGAGTATGGTTTTCATTTGCTGGCCTTTTCTTAAGTTTCAGTTTTTCTTTATTATCCTTTTGCTATGATTTTTCTTTACATTTTTTTTTATTTTATAAACTTCATTTGTTCTTATCTGCTTTGATAGGAAGCTTCATGTTGATCATTTTGAATGAAAATTATTGAATGAAACTATTCTAAGTCACACTACTAATACTTAAGTCTTGATTTTTCCTTCTTTATCAACTCACATATTCACAAAGTGTCACCCACTTTATACTTACAAGCATAACTGTTTGTCCTAAATACAGTGATCCTGTCGTAACTGAACCACTTTAGGACTGAATAGTTAGGGTTAACGAGCTCATTAAGGAGGTTTGCTCCTCATATTTTGGAATTTTTGTCAGATTTTCGAGATCCTCAGGTTTTATCCATCTAATATGCTTGAAATGTTTTGCTTAAAGCATGAAAACGAGCACATGGACCTACATTGTACATTTTTTTCTTGCTCATTTTGATCGTTTGTCCATTTTCTTGAAATAAGTGCAACTTTATCCATTTTTATTTACTTTTAAATAGAGGAGCATTCCCTTAAAATGATCTGAAATGGACATTTGAAATCAAACATAACTATTTAGATCTGAAAAAAGTAAAGTTGAGACTTGTTATGATAGTTGTTTGAAATACATACATGACTTTAGGAAGTGAAAAAAGGAACTTACCGGGTACATGTAATAAGGAGATTAGTTACGGCAGGCTGTTGACCTGTTCAGCATTCATTTTAGACAGGTTTAGTTGTAATATTTACAGTATTAATTATTTAAATGCAAACTTTAAGAACATTATGTAGAAAAGTTAAAAAGGAACTGAAAATTATTATCTATCAGAGTTGAATTCCAGCTGTTGATCAGAAAGGACTTAAAATAGAAAGGGGTTCATAGCAACTATTGGCAGATAATTCTTGTAGAAAAGAGAAAGTCTTCCAAATTTCATGAGTTTCAATATTTGATGGGCTAACTATAAATCTTTCTGTGACTTAATTGAACATTCAAATATTTGTGGAGTATTTGAAAATGTTTGAAAAGTTGAAACACTAATAGTTTAACTACATGTAAGTCTCATGCCAGAAAAGGACAGGAAATCCAAGGAATCTTTAAATAGTCTATTCTTCCTAAGTTTGAGGCTTAAGTCTCGTTCCAAAAAATACAGGAATTAAATATCACATCACGCTTACTATGCCCATTATCTATCATGTCTATCGAAGTTAACAAAGTAAAATATTTTTTCACATTTTTACAAGCTTTAAAATTTTAGACAATGCTTTTGATTTTGCTATCAGATTTATCTTGTTGTGCTGTACTGCTTTTATGATTCTTGCTTGTTTATTTCCTGTTGAATTGAACTGCATGTATATGTTTTTATTCTGGAATTCTGCATTAAATTTTTAATTGAAAATAGTAAAAACAAAATATCTACTACTCACTCTACTACATAGACAAATTAAAATGCTGAGGAGGAGGGGAGAAAATACTTATTGTTTTTTTAGTCCCCTACCGGTGAAAGCCGAAGGGGACTTTAGGTTTGCGCTCTGTCCGTCTGTCTGTCCGTCTGTCCGTCTGTCTGTCTGTCACGCCTGAGTTTTCCGCACTTTTTTTCTAAACGCTTATAGATAATGAACTGATTTTTGGTATGTGAGTTTACCTTGATGAGTTACAGATCAAGTTTGAGTTTCCTGCCGATCCACAATTTTTTATTGGAGTTATGGCCCTTTGAACTTTGAAAATTCACTAAAATTTCAGTTTTCCGCACTTTTTTTCTAAACGCTTATAGATAATGAACTGATTTTTGGTATGTGAGTTTACCTTGATCAGTTACAGATCAAGTTTGAGTTTCGTGCTGGTCCACAATTTTTTATGGGAGTTATGGCCCTTTGAACTTTGAAAATTCACTAAAATTTCAGTTTTCCGCACTTTTTTTCTAAATGCTTATAGATAATGAACTGATTTTTTGTCTGTGAGTTTACCTTATTGAGTTACATATCAAGTTTGAGTTTCATGCCGATCCACAAATTTTTATTGGAGTTATGACCTTACTGATCAAGTTTAAGTATTCATTTGTTTGACAAATTGTTACCAGTGACTGAAATATGAGGCCGGTAGGGGACTAAGTATTGTTTTGCAATACTCTGAGAATGCTTGTTTTATATAATAATTTGCATAATTGTATACATGTATTTACAAAATGTATCTACTTTTGAAATTCTCTTTTGCACATTTTTACTATGTATTCTGCACTTCATATATCTCTGCTGTGAAATAAATGTTGTGTATCTTCTGTTGTCATGACACCCAGGTCTACAGGTATAAAAATCACAGACTTGTTTTTTTTCTGCTTTGAGTGTTGTGATTCTGTTTTTTCCCCTAGTGTCTTCAAAATAATGATTTTACCCAGTACATTAATAGTGTGTTCACTTCTATTGACCACCATCCTTTTCTCTTATTCATATTCTCATATTAAGGCCTTTTAAAAAAAAATCTTTAAAAAAAAATAGACATTCATTGGATACTCTTAAATAGATGGTACCTTTTAGTTTCATTCAAATTTCAATTGAATCATACTTTTATGTTTTACATGTAATACCAGTATTATACAATTCAATTATAAATGAAAAATGTTTCTTTTCCATAATTCATTTTTATTAGCTCACCTGGACCGAAGGTCCATGTGAGCTATTACCATCACTTGGCGTCCGTCGTCGTCGTCTGTCGTCGTCGTCTGTCGTCGTCGTCGTCGTCGTCGTCTGTTAACAATTTTTCAAAAATCTTCTCCTCTGAAACTACCAAACAGAATTTAATGAAACTTGGTATGAATGATCCTTAGGGTGTCCTGCACCAAACTTGTGTTTCGATTTTTGATCCGTTAAAAAACATGGCCTCCGTTACTAAAAATAGACTAGGGGGGGTCAAACTACTGTTTTTGGCTTATAAATCAAAAAGTATAAGAGATAGAGGAAATATGAGGCCACGCTACTGATTCAGCATCAAAAGCTCTACAAAAGTCTCCATTTGGTCAAAGTTGTCAGATGACCCCTTATAGGGGTTACGGCCCCTTAAAGGTGAAAAATAGCATTTTTTCATGTTTTTGGCCTACAGAATGAAAACTATTGCAGATAGAGATTAGCTGTTGCTTGCTTAAATGTTCAGCTCATTTAACTCTACAAAAGTCTCCATAGAGTCGAAGTTGTCAGATGACCCCTTATAGGGGTTTACGGCCCCTTAAAGGTGAAAAATAGCCATTTTTCATGTTTTTGGCCTACAGAATGAAAACTATTGCAGATAGAGATTAGCTGTTGCTTGCTAAAATGTTAAGCTCATTTAGCTCTACGAAAGTCTCCATAGGATTGAAGTTGTCAGATAATCCCTTATAGGGGTTACGACCCCTGAAAAATGGCATTTTTTCATGTTTTTGGCCTACAGAATGAAAACTATTGCACATAGAGATTAGCTGTTGCTTGCTTAAATGTTCAGCTCATTGAGCTCTTCATAATTCTCCATAGGGTCGAAGTTGTCAGATGACCCCTTATAGGGGTTACGGCCCCTGAAAAATAGCGATTTTTCATGTTTTTGTCCTACAGAATGAAAACTATTGCAGATAGAGATTAGCTGTTGCTTGCTTAAATGTTCAGATCATTTAGCTCTACAAAATTCTCCATAGGGTCGAAGTTGTCAGATGATCCCTTATAGGGGTTACGGCCCCTGAAAAATAGCGATTTTTCATGTTTTTGGCCTACAGAATGAAAACTATTGCAGATAGAGATTAGCTGTTGCTTGCTTAAATGTTCAGCTCATTTAGCTTTACAAAATTCTCCATAGGGTCGAAGTTGTCAGATGACTCCTTATAGGGGTTACAGCCCCTGAAAAATAGCGATTTTTCATGTTTTTGGCCTACAGAATGAAAACTATTGCAGATAGAGATTAGCTGTTGCTTGCTTAAATGTTTAGCTCATTTAGCTCTACAAAAGTCTCCATAGGGTCGAAGTTGTCAGATGACTCCTTATAGGGGTTATGGCCCCTTATAGGTGAAAAATGGTGTTTTTGGCCTATAGAATGAAAACTATTGCAGGTAGAGAAAAGCTGTTGCTTGCTTAAATGTTCAGCTCATTTAGCTCTACAAAAGTATAGGGTCAACATCAAGACCAGGTGAGCGATTCAGGCTCCTGGGAGCCTCTTGTTATTTTTTTTTGGTTGCTTTTTGTATTTTTTATGTTGTTTGTCTGTAATTATGTAGCTTAAAGAAGGCCAAGCAAATGAAAATCTTTGATACATAGGACATTTAGTTGATTTTAAAAAAAAAAATGTTTATTTTTCTAAGCTATTCGGTTAATTTTATTGTTCTTTGATAAAACAAGATCAATGAGCTCTCTTCTTTCATGCTAAGTTTATTTTATCATTTTAAGTTTATTTAATCTGCTGAAGTAACCCTGAAGTTTTCCACAAATTGAAAACCTCTACAGCTTTTTATTTGATCTTAGGCACGGACCATTTGATTTTCTGGGGGGGGCCTGGGATTTTTTTGAAAAAAATTTCCCTGCCCTGATTTTTGTAAAAAAAAATAATCTGGCCAGCACCTAGGTTGAAAAAAATAATCTGGTTTCAATCTTGCCAATTGAAAAAAAAATAATCTTGCCAACAAAATTTCCTTGCTTAATATGTGCGTGAAAAAAATAATCTGGCCCGCAAAGCGGGCGAAAAAAATTTCCTGGCTCAAGGTAAAATCCCAGGCCCCCCTCAGAAAATCAAATGGTCCGTGCCTTAAGTTCTTCATATTATAAAAGAGACAACAATTAAATCACCAAGCACATTGGCTATGCAAATGGTTGATTTTTTTCCTTAGAAAAATGGTGAAAAAAAACTTTTTCCCAACCATTTAGACATTAATGTGTGGAAAAAATCCTGTAATATCTACAAGATTTGAAAGTACATTGAGTGTATTTTTTTTTGGTTATCAAACAAGTTTTCAGACATGTATTACATGTACTTCCCTTTTGGTTAAAAAAACATCAACAAAGAAAACAGACAAATTAATTTTATGAATTTACTCATTCTTAATGATATATTAAACAGCTTCCAAATTAGTTAATAAAACAGGTTGTTGTCTAGGTAATTTTGAAATATGGTCTACTGGACAAAAAGAAAATCAATCAATCAATCAATTTAACCTAGTCTGTTGATTTTATATCTGTAGATGGGTTCATGACTATCAAGAAGCCTGCATGCAAAAACTCGAGAACTTTTTAAAAGCCGGGAAAAAACATCATCCATCAAATAACAAACTTACTGTCCCGTCACAAAAGAAGATTGACCTCAGTGCAAGTCTGTCGAGCTCATCCAGCAGTGAGAGTGAATCAAGCAAGAAAAGTTTCAGTGAGAAATCATCTGGAATTTTGTACTCCGTTTGGGAAAGTTTAGTGGAGTCATACTGAATTAGAGAATGACTGATTTCATGGGGTCTCAAGCTAAGCCCACGGCTGTTGTGTAACAATTTGAAAGAAGCAAAAATGGCATTTAGAGTGTAATTGAGTATTGCACAGATTGAAGCTGAATGGAGTACTACACAGAAAAATACAGTCTTCGAAATTGGCCACAGGCCACAAGCCATGGCTAGTGAAAATGCTTGAGGGCCTGTAGAAATGGCAACAACAAGCCAATGTTGTCTAGACAATATTTTTCATTAAGTTGTCGGGCCTGTGAACCAAAATTTATAGCGCGAAGACTGAAATACAGAAACAGGGAAGATCATTTTCAAGTGAATGATATTTACTGGAAAAAATGAAATACAAGGACTAAATTAGACATTCACTTGGTATTTACATCTAGTCAGTCAAAAAAGCAGATTCAAAGCATGTTTAATCCAAAATGATAGCCTGTGAATGTACAGGAATGATAGCCTGTGAATGTACAGGGGTAGGGCTAGTACTTGTGTTGCCAACTGCATGTGTTAGAAGATGGTCACAGGTGTAAAACACCAAGCTGAGGAATTCTAGCCAAAGAAACAAAAGTCATTTTTCTGTCACCTATGTACAAACAGGAGATCTGGGTTGTAAATGCTTTAAACCAATTTATTTCAGTGGCTAATAAATAAGTTTTGCAAATTTAACCAAAATAAGCACTGTTGTGACAAACTTTTGAAATTTTAAAATAACCATTTGTTCATTGAAATGCTGCTTTATATGATGAATTGGGATTATAAACTAAAGTGATCACAAGTTACTCACAAAAGTCATGAAAGTTATAATCTTGGTTTACAGAATTTGATTCTTGCCATATTTCCAAAGTATCGACTAAGTCATAAAAGCATAAATCAAAGTAAACATTTATAATATGATACCGTATAGCGGGTAATTTTCGCGGCGTGCAAAGGACTAAAGCCACGAACCCTCATATTTGGCCCTAAATCGGGCCATTTTTTCAAATTCATTTGTCAGATAAGATTTTTGTGGCCAAGTAGTTTAGTATGATTACTTGTTACAAAACAAAATCAATTTTAAAGTTTTCTGTACTTGTGACGTTGAAATGACGTTATAAAGTGACTCTAAAATTGAAAATATGCTAATTTCAGCTAAATTTCACAATATTCCACCTGGTTTTTGGTGAAAATGACATGGGCGCCACCCCTCGCCCATAAATATTTTTGCTTAAATTTTATAAATACATTAATTTCTTCATATTTCAACAAAAAATTCGATGGGCGAGGGGTGGCGCCACATAGAAAATCACAAAATTGTGACTGAAAAACAAGTCCTTTTGGCCAAAAAATGAAAAATCACTGATTTAGGCTATTTTTGAAGGGTTAGGGTACTTGAAAATTCATTTATACACCATAACCAAATCTTTTCTCTTTTAACACAGACATTCAGCTATACATACACAAATTTTGGTGTAAAACAAACCAATTTCGATATTTGAGTATCAACAGGGCCAAATATGGGGGTTCGTGGCTCTAGTCCTTTCGCAATTTTATTCCAAATGTCCAAGTTGTTTTATATGCGGACATTTATTTTCGCGATTTAGTATTATTTCTAATAGAAATAAATGTTTATTCTATTTTACACGGATTTTAAATTTCGCAATGGAGTAATGGCCGCGAATATAGCGAAAATTAGAACCTTAGAACCTTGCGAAAATTTCCCGCTATACGGTATGTTTGAAAAACTTTTAATGATTGTAATCATAGGACAAGAAAAGTCTGAGTGGCAGAGAGCATTTGATATACTTGTAATTTAAACAAAAGCATAGAAAATGGGATGCCAATCATGGCTTAATAATATTCTACCGGTTTTCCAAGTTTTCTACTCCTAGCGTGTCTGATGAAGGTTAATCCAGAAAAGCGCTTCACACGCAGTGAAATTTTTCTTTTGTACATTTATTTAAATCATTTCAATATGTGGGTTGTGTCTTTTTGGCTCATATTCCATATTCTTTCGTTTTTAATATGAAGATTTTCTGTTTTGCCTGTTTAACTCCTCAAGTGTTGTTGAATCCCTCATCAGATGTTAGGTTTTGGATACCTGGTGTGGCTTAGTCTCACCTATAATGTAAATGTAGACTCAGATACTGAAATGTGCAATGATCAATATGAAAAGCCTGCATTTAATTTGTCATCATTGACACATAAGACTACATTAAGTGAATATTAATACGGTATAGCGGGTTATTTTCGCGGTGGTTTAATTTTCTCTTATTTTCCTGGGTCGAGGGAAATTGTGAAAATAAATTTTATGAATATCCATCTTATAGAAATTATACACAAATGCATTTACAGACTCTGAAAATAAAACCCACAAAATTTTTTCACATACATTATGAAACAGAAACCGCGAAAATTTACCCCCGGGAAAATAGCCCACTATACGGTAAATATTCTTTCCTTCCAAATTTCAGTCATAGAAATTAGGAAGTGTAGTCCAGAGGACCGACCAGATTTCAAAGACTGAAATTTCAAACAATGCTTAATCTAAGAAATTTTATTAAAAAATTAAACTCCTCTGAAGTCTTTGTGCTAAACACTCTAGCTAGGCTTCACTTTCTCTTACTGTAAATGTACTTATTTTTGTGAGGTATTTATTTTCACAATTTTTTCAGTCAGGCTTTTTTCACAAAATTACTTGTGAAATAAAATAATATGTATGTTATGAATATTGTTCTGAGCAGAATACGCAAACTTAAGTACCTGTGAACTTAGGTGAAACAGGAAATTCATGAAAATAAGTACGTTAACAGTATCTGACATTTATGTTATTTTTATAATTTATAAAAAGAAAAATCATTTTTGCTGTTTCATACTATATGGACAATAGAATAAATCTTTATACCACATTATTTTTAGGGTAGGTCTACAAATGAACTTGTTCATTTGTTAGGCCATCCTTAAAAAGATGTTGGCTTGCTGTTCAATTAGTAAAGAATTCACCCATAGCAGGCTTTTCATTTTCTTAACATTTTCAATATGTATTTTTTTGGCATTTTTAGCAGGGTTTTACCTTACATATCTCATGTATTTTTATCCCACAAACTAATGGTAAAGTGAAGTAATGGTTGATAATCTGTGCTCTAAATCCCCGGGCTCTAAGTATTCTAAAAGTATTTCATACATCAATTATTATATTGTTTTCCTATGATTGTTCAAATAGAATACAGTATTACTTTTTAATATTTAAAAAATATATATAATTAGGATTTTATCTTATATATACATTTTTACCTATGACCAGTTGGCAAGAGTGTTCTTAAAGAGTTTTTATTAGATAAAATTTCTTTAGGAATATAACTACATTACCTTATTTTTTCTTTATTTTGACAATCATATAATTTGTGATTTAAAAAAGTCCTAATATTAAAATTTATTTTTAGGGGAAAATGTGACTTCTTCCACATTAATTAGGAATATACATGTATGTTTCAAATTCTAAAACATGGATTTATAATTTTCTTTTAATTATATGTGTGTTTAATGATGCTTATATATACAGGGGTGGATCCAGAAATTTTCGAAAGGGGGGGGGTTCCACATACTGGGTTATGTGGGCCAAAGGGGGGGTGGGGGGGTTCCAGACATATTTTGCTGAAAATCTACACAAAAATTCAAAAATTTCGGAAGAAAGGGGGGGCACCCCCCAAACCCCCCCTCTGGATCTGCCACTGATACATGTTATACTTCACATAATATTTTTACTTGCATATGGACACCTTATGCTTATTTTAAGAAAATTAATGCTATGATATAATGCATGAGTTTTATATTTGATTACCTTTTATAAAGACTATTTTAATACTCCCAGATAAAGTCATCAGGGTATATAGGAATCGCCCTGTATTTTGGTCCATCTGTCTGTCTGTCTATCCACATATTTCATAAGCGCAAACTCCTCTTGATTTGCTTAATGGGTTTTAATGAAAATGAACATAATGGAACTAGGAAGAAATTTCATAGGACTCTGATATCATAAAGGGGAGATAATTGGACTTTTTTACCAAAATAGATCTTGTAATGTACATGTATGTTCAACCTCCCTACAGTTTGATGAATTTCGATAAAACTATACATGAAGAAATTATTTCATTTTGAAATCTTAATAATGTTATTTCATTGCTCTCAGAACTCTTTCAGAGAAGAAAGTTGGACTTATTTTATTATGACTGCAAAAAAATTGCAGACTTATAATGAAATAATCTTAACATAGTATTGAAATGAAGCAGTGGATCCTTCTGTCAACTCCCTTACAGTATTGTACTTCTTGTTTTATTTATAATGGAAATTATCCTTAAGTTAAGTTTTAATACTCTATGATATTAATGTCTACCTCATATTGTTTGTATTGATTTTCTATTATTAAGTCCCCCAAACAACGTTTGGGGACTTATTGTTTTTGCACCGTTTCTTATTATTAAGTCCCCCAAACAACGTTTGGGGACTTATTGTTTTTGCACCGTTTCTTATTATTATTATTCTTCTTCTTCTTCTTCTTCTTCTTCCGATTCTTCCACTTAGTCGTGAACTTGTCCGGAGATCCCAGAGAAAACGACTCCACATATCAATATGAAACTTGGCAGGATAATAGATTGTAAAGAAAAGAAGCTTCGTTGACAATCAGACTTTTCAAAATGGCCGCCGTTTCCATGGAAACAGGAAAATGGACTAAATATTGGACATTGCAATATCTCGGTAACCTAGGTGCGCAGGGTTCTGAAATTTTGTAGGTTGATAGAGCAAAACATTCTCTTTAATAATATGAAAAAAATTTTGAAGCGATATTAACGGTTTTCGAGATATAAATAAAAATGTGATTTCTCAAGGGAGATAATCGGGTCGAATTTTTCAAAGTGCTCCAATTTACATGAAAATTGATATTTAGGGGTTTTTTGACATGCTGAAGAGAATAGTGGCAAATACGGGTCGTTTGGGGGACTTTGTGACTTGCTTGCAATCACAGTTAATACTTGTTTTTATTCTTCTTCTTCTTCTTCTTCCGATTCTTCCACTTAGTCGTGAACTTGTCCGGAGATCCCAGAGAAAACGACTCCACATATCAATATGAAACTTGGCAGGATAATAGATAGTAAAGAAAGGAAGCTTCGTTGACAATCGGACTTTTCAAAATGGCTGCCGTTTCCATGGAAACAGGAAAATGGACTAAATATTGGACATTGCAATATCTCGGTAACCTAGGTGCGCAGGGTTCTGAAATTTTGTAGGTTGATAGAGCAAAACATTCTCTTTAATAATATGAAAAAAAAATTTGAAGCGATATTTACGGTTTTCGAGATATAAATAAAAATGTGATTTCTCAAGGGAGATAATCGGGTCAAAATTTTCAAAGTGCTCAGATTTACATGAAAATTTATATTCAGGGTTTTTTTGACATGCTGAAGAAAATAGTGGCAAATACGGGTCGTTTGGGGGACTTTGTGACTTGCTTGCAATCACAGTTAATACTTGTTCTTCTTTTTCTTATAAATGTAGTAAATACTTTTCTCTAAGTATAAAATGTAAATATTCTAAGATGTCTGTGATTTTATTTTATTTGAATAGAAAATAGCTATCTTTTTTACCAAGACAATTTTCAAGGGCTTATAGTCTTAGAAAAGCTAGCTTTTTTATTTTGTTTTTGAAAATGCATTCAAAATAAACCAGTTTTTCTTATAAAAATAAGATTGAAATAAAATGAAAAATAATTAAATTACAATCGTTCAAAGAACGATTGTGAGGTCTTTCCCTATTTGTGTCCTCCAATAGAAATAGATTTCTAACTGAATGATACCATTTTTTGATATATCAACCTGGTAGGTAGTCCATATAAAAAAAATTATGGTTGCTATGAACTTTTAGGTCTGTTTCTATGAACAAAACGTCACTTCCGGTCATAAAATATTGAACTTTAACTCAGCAGGTAGTCAGGAGTCATAAAATATATCGTTGCTATGGACTTATAGGTCGGTTGCTATGGACAAAAGGTCACTTCCGGTCGCTAAAAGTTAAACTCAGTAAGTAGTCTAAATTCATAAAATATATGGTTGTTATGGACTTTTTATAAAGATAACATTGTTGCTAAGGACTAACCTTGACCCCTGACCTTTGACATTGGACCCAACTTAAAGCCCCTTCCACTCTGTTTCTGAAAATATATGGTTGCTATGGACATTTCCTTACGGTTACCTTGTTGCTAAGGACTGGCCTTGGCACCTGACTTTTGATCTTGGACCTAAAATATAGCCCCATCTACACTGATTCTGAAAATATATGGTTGCTATGGACATTTCTTTAAGATTACCTTGTTGCTAAGGCTTGACCTTGACCCCTGGCCTGTGACCTTGGACCTAAATCATAGCCCCTCCCACACTGATTCTGAAAATATATGGTTGCTATGGACTTTTCCTTAAGGCTACCTTGTTGCTAAGAACTGACCTTGACCTATGACCTTTGACCTTAGACCTAACTTACAGCCCCTTCCTAACTGATTGTGAGAATATATGGTTGCGACAGACTTTTCCTTAACATTACATTGTTAAATATGGATTACTATATATTGTGCAATACATTCCTATATTTAGTCATGACACAATAATTCAAACTTGAGATTTGACCTATGACATATATATTTTCGGATGCAACTTATGTCACCTAAGACGATTGGTGAAGGTCCCAAGTCTTAAGGACTAACCGTTTTGAAATAAATTTCTTGGCGCATCGCGACACTTTTCAGGTCAAAAACATAACCAGGAAGTTGTTCAAAATTTTTTTTTTTTTGCATGACGAATCATGGCCAGATGTCAGGTTCCACACTTCAGATTTTTTATAACAGTTACGGTTTCTGAGTTTATTTGCAGACAAGGTTTTTTGGGTTATGGGCAGATAACTCCGTTACTAAAAATATATTGGTTTCGCTGTGTTAGTCAGGTCAAGCCCAGGCATGGTCGGTTAATGGTACTAAGTATCGAAATGATATGTCGCAACACTTTTGTTAAAGTGACCGCGGAAAAAAAGAATAATAATAATTTTATAATTAAAAAAAAATTAAAATTTTTATAGTTATTTTTTTTTCTTATAATTTACTATAATTTTTTGATTTTTTTGTAATTTAATTTTTTTTTGTTTTATGATATATTATTATTTTAAAAAAATATCTAATTATTTTTAATTTTTTTATAATCTGTTATAATTTTTTAAATTTTTTAAAATTAAAAAAAAAATTCTATAATTTTTTGTATTTTTTTTTAAATTTTTTTTATAATTTTTAAAAAAAATTATTTTATAACTTATTATAATTTTTAATATTTTTTTTATAATTTTTATAATTCATTATAATTTTTATTTCTATTTTTTGGACGATGGTCCGAAATAAGTTAGGGGCGATTCAACTTTAGCCCCCTCTCCCCTCTCGCCCCCATGTCGACATAAAGGGGCGTGGCTTAGAAACTAACTAAAAAAAAAGATGCAAATATGAATCAATAACTGTTACATCACATCTAATTATGGATGGTGATGTTGCACAACATGATTAAATCTGTTAAAACAACGTTTAACAGAGATGTTTCAAGTGCTATAACTCGAAAACGGTTAAATTATGAAAATCTTGATATTATTTTAGACCAGACAAAAATAAGCATGAAGCAGTTATATATTTATCTTAACCTTTAAAACAATCGATATTTTTGGACAGTTTCGGTCGCAGTTTATCGGACCTCTGTTTTCGTTGTCCAATAATATAGTCCCTTTTTAAAATATAATATTCTGTTTAAAGATGTATCTATGAATCTTTATTTGGTCCTATTAATTGCTTCTGTGATTAAATGATAGTTTACTATCAAATTTTTGGAATAAAATAGGTAAAACTTGATTTAGCATAAAAAGTCGTTCATTGTCTTCCGCACGTCTTGCTAAAAAGAGACTGAAAATATCCTGCAAAAAATTAAAAAATGACCTTTTTTGTTTTTGTTGATATGACCTTGACCTTTATATTTTTGGATGTACCATAGGTCACCTAAAATGAATGGTGAAAGTTTTGAGGTTCTACGACAAACGGTTCAAAAAATAGAAATTTTTACGTTTTTGTCAATTCGCGACTCAAAATTGCGTAACCGTGACACTTATCGAAAAACTTTTTTTTGGGTAACAAAACATGACCAGGAGTGAGGTAACAATTTCCACTCTTCAGAATTTTTATATCGGTTACAGTTTTTGAGTTTATCTGATAACAAGGTTTTTCGGTCTGGGGCAGATAACTCTGTTACTAAAAATACATCGGTTTCACAGGGTCAGTCAGGGCATCTCCAAGTATGACCGACTAAAGGTACTAAGTATCAAAATTATATGTCGCGACACTTTTTTTATATTGGGCGCCGAAAAAAAATTTTGAAAGTGTCAATAAGAAATACAGTAAGGTCTTCCCTTTGGAAAGGGAAAGACCTTAATAAAGAGGGAAAGTAGTACTTTTTATGGTTGATTTAGACTTATTTTGACCAAAATAGGTATGTTTGAGCATTTTTTACCATTTAAATCCAATAATGCCAAATTTGAATTTTTTGGGTAAAAAGGGGGAGGGGGTTAAATTTAAATTTGCTTAATATTGATAATTATGATATTTAAATGACTTAAAATGGTCTTGGTGGTCATATTGAGATGATTTAATCATAAAAGGTCATTCAAGGTCATACGTATATGGCGTACAGGAATCGGTACAATTTTCACAAAAATGAGGACGCGTTGAAAATTAAAAAAAATTTATGGAATTTTTTGGTATAATCTCCTAGAAGAACTCCTGGCGGACATCATATAAAAAAAAAAACGCACAAAAATGTTTCAAATAAGGGCTGAAAAATTGACTTGAAGATAAAACCCATTGTCCTAGAAAATGACCTTTTTTGTTTTTGTTGATATGACCTTGACCTTTATATTTTTGGATGTACCATAGGTCACCTAAAATGAATGGTGAAAGTTTTGAGGTTCTACGACAAACGGTTCTAAAAATAGAAATTTTTACGTTTTTGTCAGTTCGCGACTCAAAATTGCGTAACCGTGACACTTATCGAAAAACTTTTTTTTGGGTGACAAAACATGACCAGGAGTGAGGTAACAATTTCCACTCTTCAGAATTTTTATATCGGTTACAGTTTTTGAGTTTATCTGATAACAAGGTTTTTCGGTCTGGGGCAGATAACTCTGTTACTAAAAATACATCGGTTTCACAGGGTCAGTCAGGGCATCTCCAAGTATGACCGACTAAAGGTACTAAGTATCAAAATTATATGTCGCGACACTTTTTTTATATTGGGCGCGGAAAAAAATTTTTGAAAGTGTCAATAAGAAATACAGTAAGGTCTTCCCTTTGGAAAGGGAAAGACCTTAATAAAGAGGGAAAGTAGTACTTTTTATGGTTGATTTAGACTTATTTTGACCAAAAAAGGTATGTTTGAGCATTTTTTACCATTTAAATCCAATAATGCCAAATTTGAATTTTTTGGGTAAAAAGGGGGAGGGGGTAAAATTTAAATTTGCTTAATATTGATAATTATGATATTTAAATGAGTTAAAATGGTCTTGGTGGTCATATTGAGATGATTTAATCATAAAAGGTCATTCAAGGTCATACGTATATGGCGTACAGGAATCGGTACAATTTTCACAAAAATCAGGACGCGTTGAAAATTAAAAAAAATTTATGGAATTTTTTGGTATAATCTCCTAGAAGAACTCCTGGCGGACATCATATAAAAAAAAACCGCACAAAAATGTTTCAAATAAGGGCTGAAAAATTGACTTGAAGATAAAACCCATTGTCCTAGAAAATGACCTTTTTTGTTTTTGTTGATATGACCTTGACCTTTATATTTTTGGATGTACCATAGGTCACCTAAAATGAATGGTGAAAGTTTTGAGGTTCTACGACAAACGGTTCTAAAAATAGAAATTTTTACGTTTTTGTCAATTCGCGACTCAAAATTGCGTAACCGTGACACTTATCGAAAAACTTTTTTTTTGGGTGACAAAACATGACCAGGAGTGAGGTAACAATTTCCACTCTTCAGAATTTTTATATCGGTTACAGTTTTTGAGTTTATCTGATAACAAGGTTTGTTGGTCTGGGGCAGATAACTCTGTTACTAAAAATACATCGGTTTCACAGGGTCAGTCAAGGCATCTCCAAGTATGACCGACTAAAGGTACTAAGTATCAAAATTATATGTCGCGACACTTTTTTTATATTGGGCGCGGAAAAAAAAATTTGAAAGTGTCAATAAGAAATACAGTAAGGTCTTCCCTTTTGAAAGGGAAAGACCTTAATAAAGAGGGAAAGTAGTACTTTTTATGGTTGATTTAGACTTATTTTGACCAAAATAGGTATGTTTGAGCATTTTTTACCATTTAAATCCAATAATGCCAAATTTGAATTTTTTGGGTAAAAAGGGGGAGGGGGTAAAATTTAAATTTGCTTAATATTGATAATTATGATATTTAAATGACTTAAAATGGTCTTGGTGGTCATATTGAGATGATTTAATCATAAAAGGTCATTCAAGGTCATACGTATATGGCGTACAGGAATCGGTACAATTTTCACAAAAATCAGGACGCGTTGAAAATTAAAAAAAATTTATGGAATTTTTTGGTATAATCTCCTAGAAGAACTCCTGGCGGACATCATATAAAAAAAAACCGCACAAAAATGTTTCAAATAAGGGCTGAAAAATTGACTTGAAGATAAAACCCATTGTCCTAGAAAATGACCTTTTTTGTTTTTGTTGATATGACCTTGACCTTTATATTTTTGGATGTACCATAGGTCACCTAAAATGAATGGTGAAAGTTTTGAGGTTCTACGACAAATGGTTCTAAAAATAGAAATTTTTACGTTTTTGTCAATTCGCGACTCAAAATTGCGTAAATGTGACACTTATCGAAAAACTTTTTTTTGGGTGACAAAACATGACCAGGAGTGAGGTAACAATTTCCACTCTTCAGAATTTTTATATCGGTTACAGTTTTTGAGTTTATCTGATAACAAGGTTTTTTGGTCTGGGGCAGATAACTCTGTTACTAAAAATACATCGGTTTCACAGGGTCAGTCAAGGCATCTCCAAGTATGACCGACTAAAGGTACTAAGTATCAAAATTATATGTCGCGACACTTTTTTTATATTGGGCGCGGAAAAAAAATTTTGAAAGTGTCAATAAGAAATACAGTAAGGTCTTCCCTTTGGAAAGGGAAAGACCTTAATAATAACCATAAGAAATACAGTAAGGTCTTTCCTTCTGTGGAAGGGAAAGACCTTAATAATTAAAAAATATATGGTTGCTATGGACTTTTAGGTCGGTTGCTTTAAACAAAACATCACTTCCGGTCATAAGATATTGAAATTTAAACTCAGCAGGTAGTCAGGAGTCATAAAATATATGGTTGCTATGGATTTTAGGGTCGGTTGCTATGAACAAAAGGTCTCTTCCGATCACTGAAAGATAAACTCAGCAAGTAGTCTGGATTCATAAAATATATGGTTGTTATGGACTTTTTCTAAATATAACCTTGCTGCTAAGGACTAACCTTGACCCCTGACCTTTGATGTTGGACCCAAATTATAGCCCCTTCCACACTGATTCTGAAAATATATGGTTGCTATGGACATTTCCTTAAGGTTACCTTGTTGCTAAGGACTGACATTGACCTATGACCTTTGACCTTGGACCCAAATTACAGCCCCTTCCCAACTGATTATGAAAATATATGGTTGCTATGGACTTTTCCTTAAGGTTACCTTGTTGCTAAGTTCTGACCTTGACCTTTGACCTTTGACCTTGGGCCAAAATTATAGCCCCTTCTTAACTGATTATGAAAATATTTGGTTGCTATGGACTTTTCCTTAACATTTCATTGTTAAATATGGATTACTATATATTGCGCAATACATTTCCTATATGAAGTCATGACGCAATTATTCAAACTTGAGATTTGACATATGTCATATATATTTTCGGATGCAACTTATGTCACCTAAGACGATTGGTGAAGGTCCCAAGTCTTTAGGACTAACCGTTTTGAAACAAATTTTGTTGGCACATTGCGACACAAAATAATGCTTTGGATGATGTTTTTGGCCGCCATTTTGAAACCACTCAATCGTAACATGTATTTCTTGGGCTTAAATCATAGGTCTTGCCAAGACGGTCATTTTTCATACACATATCTATTATACTATCTGTTACGGTTTTCAAGTTATTGGCAAAAAACGTATTTCGCGAAAACCTGTTTCAGCCGCCATTTCCAAACTGCTCAACCGAATCATTCACTTCTTGGACTTAAATTGTAGGTCTTATCAAGACGATCATTTTTTGTTGTTATATTGTCTATACTATCTCTAACGGTTTTCGAGTTATAAGTAAAAAATCATTTGACGACCGCCATTTTGGCAATGGTAAACGCAAAAAAAAATTTGACCACAGATTCTTAATCAGGACCCTCAAATCTACCTGGAAACCAAATTTCATCAAAATCGGACAATTTTGACATTTTGCGCCAAGTTTGCGCCATATGCGCGCAACCAGGAAGTAAATTACAGAATTTTTTTTGCATGATAAATCATCATCAGGATTTAAGGAACCACCTCCACCAAACAGAATCTTGATAACTATTACCGTCTCTGAGGAGATCTGATAACAAGGGTAAACAGCGTTTTGCGCAATTGCGCCGTAACTACAAAAAGTTTAGCGTCAGGCCCTAAGTCACGTCGATTCCAGGCAGTGCTGAATAAGTGTGCCAAATTTCATCAAAATCGGTCAAGGCAATTTTTTGACGCTGATGGCAGAAGAAAAAGAATAATAATAGGCAGAACGAAATCAATAAGGTCTTCCCTTTGGAAAGGGAAAGACCTTAACTAATGGTATTAGAAATTTTAAAGATTTACATACAGTAAAGCAGGAAAATTTCCCACCATTTTTTTAGGGGGTACAAATGACGACTGAATTTTAGTTCATACATTTTTAAATTCCAGCTGTTGAATTATTGTCCATGTCATTGACCATGAAGACTACACTGTTTAATTTTTGTGCCTAAAAATGTCATAGATGTCAACCAGAAAATGGCGAAAATAAAATGTTACTTTCTTGGTTCACAGTGTATGTAATGAAACTTGCCGCAAGTACTTTTAGAAATATAGGAACCTCATTGCTGATTTTTATTACCTGCATATATATTTAAGTTAAGTGCCATGCACCTGCGTGTATTTCAGAGTTATGTTTTTAATAGGTATATCTAACAGTAGTGATAAATGTATTCAGATTTTAGATTTTATATATTTTTAGAATAATAACTATACAGTAATCAATTGTTAGGGATTGTGCAATTATGATTGTAATTGTAACACTGTCTTTCAAATTTATATTATGTGTAAAAATACTTAGTCCTTGTGCATAAATTTTCTAGAAAAAAAAAAGAAAACACCATTGGTGGTTTATGAAACATCTCAGCTCATCCGTCTGTCTGTTTATTACAAACTTTAATGACAGATTTATCAGCTTCTTCTGAAGGGAATGATTTTAAATTTGGTACACAGCTTAAGCCTGATGAGTTGTACTGTGCCTCCTCTTTCCAGGTCTGTTGCACATCTGCTTCCTGTTTTCCTAATTGACATTTTAAAGGGTTATAAAAAGACAATTTTTCATAACAAATTTCTTTTTATCTACTGAAGGGATTTACTTTAGATTTAGCACACAGCTTAGTTATGATGAATTGTACTGTACCTCCCCTTTCCAGGTCAGTCACACATATACTTCCTATTTTCTGAATGGTTGAGTGGGGAGTTTCTTTAGCATGACTTAGTGCAACCTCTTGTTTTGATTTAGCTTTATCATACACAAAAGCACAACAATTGGTAAATTTTACAATATATTGTGGTGACAAAGGAATCTTTTTACATTATAGTTACTTTAAATGTAGGTCAGGGTATTGTTCTTAAAGAAATCACTAATTTAATAATGAACACATTATGTCATGTATGTTTAACATTTTAAAGGACATAATTTTTGCAACACATTAAATGTGTTAAATCTTGTTGATAGTTAGAAATTTTACATTTATTTTGGTTTATTTTAATTGTAGAAATAATCTGTAAAAGGGTACATTTCTTTAGATTTAATGTTATTTGTATTGAAATGTGTTTGCAAGATTTTGTGAATAACATGATCTTTTATTGGCATTTATCAAATTAATATGTAGATTCTCATCCCAGCAACCCCAACAATATAGATTTTTCTTTTTTGGCTGGATTTCACAGAGTGAAAAATCTTGAGTTAAAAATGGGGAGTGGGAGGCTTGAGGATGAGCATTGAAGAAATTTGGGTAACAGTTTTCTCAGCAACTACTAATCACAGCCTCTTGATATTAGGTATACAGTATCAAGGTGGGGTCCCATATTGTGGGATTCTCTTTCAGATTTGTCCCTCACTTACTTCCTGTTTGACCCAATCTGGCCATTTTTGACTCTGACAGATTCAAAAACAATTTTTTTTTAACAAAATTCAATTTTTTGAAATTGTAATTTTAATGGGTAAAGAATAAAGAATAAAAGCCTCCCACCCACCATGGTTGACTGTGTTTTAATTGACTTGATATAAAGCTCTTGGTGGAAATAAAAATCTTAACTTGAAAGGTTGGCACTTTGTTTGTCAGTGAGCTTTTATTCACCTAAATGAATAATAAATGATTATTAGAAATTTTTAACAAAACATTATTATTTATTATAATACGTTTTTGTTATTTGAAACCATTGTTAAATTTTAAATGTTGAATGCTTGTGAATATTTACTTTTGTTATGGTGTTTGCATCTATAATGCGTGCTAATGTTCGATAGTAAAGATATGAATCAAAATGCATGTTGACTTTTTATATATATAATTTATATTCATTCTGCATAGGAGAGAATTATTAGATAATTTTTTGTTAAATCATCATTTTTGTCTTCATTTGATATGATGAAATAGAGGTATCCCACACTTTTGGAATTTGTGTATAAAACTAAGGTTCCTTGATTTTTTAGCTGATAATAAGTTCAGCTTCTTTCAGACCATAGATTTAACAAGGTATCAATATTCCTTTAAAGATTCTTGTGGTTTACAATATGCAATCCCTTCCACATAACAGAAAATATGTCTTAAGCAGAAATACAGTTAATAATTGAAAATGCAAAAAAAGTTCAGAAATCTTTCGTACATTGCTCCTTGTGAGAAAAGAAAGAATCCTATTGATTTTCAGGTCAATCAAGGTCACACCTTCTTAGAAAAATATGTAGCTGTGTAAGATCAGTGATTTCCTCTGTGTACTTTTAGTTTCCTCAACCATTAAAAACTGCCTGCCATGTATGACATGGGTGCCTTGAAAAGGATCTTTAATCCAAACACTCACACACACATAGAAACATTATACAATATGGGGTCCTAATATGAAGCAGTAGTCATGTTCTTCAAGATGGAAGAGAAAACTATTCTGATTTGTTTGGAGGATGACCCTCTGAATGATTATATATGATAATCTGGATAAATAACCAAACTCAACGTGCTGTTTGGAAAGTTTTCTCAGTTTTCAAAGAAGTATCCATATAAGAAAGCCAATTGCTACTATCAAACAAAGATTTTTTGACACCCTGAAATCCCTCAGAAAACATCTCTTGTTTTCTTTGTTGCTTCAAATTGATGATAATTTGATAAAACAATTAATAACAAAAACATAATCCCTCTACAGCAAATCTTTGAAACAAGCAGTGTTTGCTCTATAACTACTGGCGCTGTTCTATGTAAAATTTTAGAGATATACTGTATAACACCAATTTCAAGAATGAAGGAATATTATGAGCTTACCTTTTCAACAAATATTCTGGAGAAATAAGTTAAAAACATACAATGTAGACAAAAAGCTGGAGAAACAGTTAACTTTTGTTGCTGCACTTGTTAAAGCCTGTATACGTTTATGCTTATGGAATTAAAAAGTTCTAGATCAACTACAGACCAGCAACCAATCACCTGTATGGTTCAACTACAGTGCCACGTCAAAAGTATTTCAGGCTTTCAATATGGCGTCACGTTAAACATAAAGGAGTAGGGACGATAAGGCCCTTATTTAGCCTAAAAATGTGAAGGTTATGCGAAAGTGTCCATTTCTGGTTACAATATAGCATAAACCCTGCCTAAAAGGAAAGCATGTCTAAAAATTTTAAAATCTAATATTGAAGCGTAACAATGACGTCATAATTCTAGTGGTTTTAGCAAAAATGACAAAATATGAGAACTTTTGGTCGATTTCATTGTACATTTTGGACCAGGAAACATCGTCTGCACATGAGAAACAAGTTCATATTTTTGTATGCGGTTTTGTTGTTATGTGTGTTTGTGTTTTATGTTGTTATGTGGTTTGTTTTGTTGTGATGATTTTTGTCTGCCGGTTTTGTCTTTGTCTTTACGGTTTTATGATACTGATTACCCCTTTGGTACACCTTTGCTTCTTTTATAGAAGGTTTATATAAGCTGTATAAACAATCTGTAGAAATATTTAATTGTTTCTTGTGTACGGAGATACTTTTCTAATCCAAAATGTATCTTAAACATGCTGAAATTTTATGTTAATTCGTGATTTTCTGAATGAAGGTCGGTTTCGTTCATATTTTTAGCTCACCTGGACCAAAGGTCCAGGTGAGCTATTGCCATCACTTGGCGTCCATCGTCGTCGTCGTCCGTTAACAATTTTTCAAAAATCTTCTCCTCTGAAACTACTGAACAGAATTCAATGAAACTTGGTATGATTGATCCTTAGGGTGTCTTGCACCAAACTTGTGTTTGGATTTTTGATCTGTCAAAAAACATGACCACCGTTACTAAAAATAGACCAGGGGGGTCAAACTACTGTTTTTGGCCTGTAAATAAAAAAGTATAAGAGATAGATGAAATCTGATGCCACGCTACTGCTTCAGCATCAAAAGCTCTACTAAAGTCTGCATTGAGTCCAAGTCGTCAGATGACCCCTTATAGGAGTTACGGCCCTTTAAAGGTGAAAAATAGCATTTTTTCATGTTTTGGGCTTCTAAAATGAAAACTATTACAGATAGAGAGAAGCTGTTGCTTACTTAAATATTCAGCTCAATTAGCTCTACAAAAGTGTCCATAGTGGTGAAGTTGTCAGATGATCCCTTATAGGGGTTACAGCCCCTTAAAGGCGAAAAATACAGTTTTTGACCTATAGAATGAAAACTATTGCAGATAGAGAAAAGCTGTTGTTTGCTTAAATGTTCAGCTTAATTAGCTCTACAAAAGTTTTTATAGGGTCCATGTTGTCAGATGACCCCTAATAGGGGTTACAGCCCCTTAAAGGCAAAAAATAGTTTTTTTAGCCTGTAGAATGAAAACTATTGCAGTTAGAGAAAAGCTGTTGCTTGCTTAAATGTTCAACTCATTTAGCTCTACAAAAGTCTTCTTAGGGTCAAAGTTGTCAGATGACCCCTTATAGGGGTTACAGCCCCTTAAAGGCAAAAATCGCGTTTTTGGCCTATAGTATGAAAACTATTGCAGATAGAGAAAGCTGTTGCTTGCTTAAATGTTAAGCTCAATTAGCTCTACAAAAGACTTTATAGGGTCAAAGTTGTCAGATGACCCCTTATAGGGGTTACAGCCCCTTAATGGCGAAAAATAGTGTTTTTGGCCTATAGAATGAAAACTATTGCTAATGCTTAAATGTTCAGCTCATTTAGTTCTACAAAAGTCTTCATAGGGTAGAAATTGTCAGATGATCCCTTATAGGGATTACAGCCCCTAAATAAACATGTTTCATGTTTTTGGCTGATATAATGAAAACTATAGCAGATAAAGAAATGAAAACTATTGCAAAAAGGGAAAAGCTGTTGCTTGATTAAATGTTTAGCTTATTTAGCTCTACAATGTCCTTGATAGGGTTGACATCAAGACCAGGTGAGCGATTCAGGCTCCTGGGAGCCTCTTGTTTACCAAAACAATCATTTTAAATTGAAAAGTGTATTAAGTTTCTCATTTTTTAGCTCACCTGACCCGAAGGGTCATATGAGCTATTGCCATCACTTGGCGTCCGTCGTCCGTTAACTTTTTCAATCGTTAACTCCTCTGACACCATAAGTCCAATGGCATCCAAACTTGGTACAGTTGTTTATTGGCATGGGTGCTTCAAAACTATCGTTTGGATTTTTGATTCATAAAAAAAAATGGTCGCTGTAGCTAGAAATAGAACATAGGGGTAAATTGCAGTTTTTTGCAAATAACTAAAAAACGGTGACAGATATCGAAATTCTGGTGTTAAAAGTGATCAGCACCTCAAGATCTTCCTGCCCGGAAATTTTCAAGAAGATCCAACAACTTATGTAGGAGTTATTGCCCTTTTCTGGATTTTTTTTTTCAAAAATTTTCACCTATTTAGCCCTATATCTTAAAAACTTAATACAAGATATTTCAAAAACTTAAATTGCATATGATTAAGCACATCAAGATCTACATATCATGTAATTTAGTCAAAGATGTAGGACCATGTCTTTTAGGAGTTATTGCCCTTAAAGCGTCAAAATTTACCATTTTTCATTACTTTTCTCCTGAATTTTAAAGATTAACTTGTCTGACACCATAGACCAACTGCATCTAAACTTGGCACATATATTCAATAGCATATCTGCTACAATTCTATCGTTTGGATTTTTGATTTGTCAAAAAATATGGCTGCCATGGCTAAAAATAGAACATAGGGGAAAATTGCAGTTTTTTGCTAATAACTCAAAAATGGTTACAGATATCAAAATTGATCAATAAATATAAGTAATCAGCACCTCAAGATCTACATGCTCTGAACTTTTCAAGAAGATCCAACAATTGATGTAGGAGTTATTGCCCTTTTTCTGGATTTTTTCAATTTTTATTCTCACTTATTTAGTCCTATATCTTGAAAACTATACAAGATATTTCAAAAATTTAAATTGCATATTATTAAGCACACCAAGATCTACATGTCATGTAAGTTAGTCAAAGATGTAGGACCATGTCTTTTAGGAGTTATTGCCCTTAAAACGACAAAATTGACCATTTTTCAGTACTTTTCCCCTGAATTTCAAAGATTAACTTGTCTGACACTGTAAGACCAACTGCATCTTAATTTGGCACACTGGTTTATTAGCATATATGCTACAACTCTAACGTTTAGATTTTTGATTTGTCGAAAAAACATGGTGGCCATGGCTAAAAATAGAAGATAGGGGTAAATTGCAGTTTTTTGCTAATTACTCAAAAATGGTTTCAGATATCAAAATTGAGTAAGCAGCATATTAAGATCAACTTGTCCTGAATTTTTTAAAAAGATCCTACCGCTGATGTGGAAGTTATTGCCCTTTTTCCGTAATTTTTGCCAAATTTTGCACTTATTAAGCATTCTATCTTGAAAACTTTATAAGATAATTCAGAAATTTTAATCGGATATGGTTAAGCACAATAATATCTACAGAATATGTGTATCTGTGTAGTTCAGGTGAGCGATTCAGGCTCCTAGGAGCCTCTTGTTAGATATTTAATAAATATTTTATCAGCATCTGACAACAGTTGTCAAGGGTTGAGAATTGAGTACAATTTAAGGCAAAAACAGGCCTTATATCCCATACTCCTTGTAAAACAAGTTCAAACATTGAAAAAAGGTTACAATACTTATGTACTCACCAAACAACTTCAATATTTTGTAGCTTTGCCTTTATGACATATCGAAGCTGACGGGGAATAGAACGATATAAGTTCGAAATATTCGCTTGAGAAATCCTTCTCCAAATTCTCTGCACTGCTAACACAAGTTCTGCTTTAGTTTTAATTTTACTTTGTTCATGTTGAAAACGGATCTTTATTAATATATCTCCATATATTTTCAATGACATTAAGGTCTGGGGATTGTGAAGGCCAGTCGAGACAATTTATTTCGTTGTTATTCTTCCAAGAAACAGTCTAGACAGACTGATGAACAGGTGCGTTGTCATCCTGAAAAGTCCACGGGTTAACACCAAAATTCTCCGTGACTACAGGCCACAAGTTTTTGTCTAAAACATCTATGCGTTTAGCTGAATTGATATTACCATCAATGTCAACGATTGTTCTAACACCACCATAACAAATGCAACCCCAAAACATTGCCGCCATTACGCTGTCAGTACAATCCTAAACACTCTGTATTCCACCTTTCTTCCGATTTTCTCCAAACATAGACACGATTGTTCTTTTCCAACACAACTTGCATCTCATCCGAAAATATAACTTTATTCCAGTGGTCCCTAACAGTCCAGTGTAGTCTATTCCTACACCAGCTAACACATTTTTTATACGACCGCAAAAAAATTGCGGACGTATAATGGTATGATGCTGTCGTCGTCTGCGTCCGCGTCTGCGTCGTTGTCTTTTAACTTAGTGTTCCCACAATAACTTTAGTTCTAGTTATCCGATTGCTATGAAATTTTACAATGATGTTCCTTACCATAAAAGGGTGGATGGGATTGATTTTAGGGTTCCCCCTTTTTTCGTTTATAGATTAGGGGCCAAAAAGGGCCAAAAATGCTACTTTTTTGTTTGTTCCCACAATAAGTTTTGTTCTGATTACCCAAATGATGTGATATTTTACAACAATGTTTCATACTATGAATGGGATTGATTTTGGGGATCTACCCTTTATTATACCCCACGCAACGAAGTTGCGAAGGGTATAATGTTTTTGACTGGTCCGTCCGTCCGTCCGTCCGTCCGTCCGTCAGTCTGTGATCAAAGTTTGTAATCGCAACTCCTCTTAAACTACTGAACAGAATTTAACGAAACTTGGTATGCAAGAAGAACACCATATGTAGTTGTGCATATTACCGGGAATTGTTGATTCGCAAATTTTTGTGGGAGTTATGGCCCTTTGGACTTAGAAATTTGCAGAAAATCATGATTACAGTTTGTAATCGCAACTCCTCTTAAACTACTGAACAGAATTTAACGAAACTTGGTATGCAAGAAGAACACCATATGTAGTTGTGCATATTACCGGGAATTTTTGATTCGCAAATTTTTGTGGGAGTTATGGCCCTTTTGGACTTAGAAATTTGCATTAAATCATGATTACATTTTGTAATCGCAACTCCTCTTAAACTACTGAACAGAATTTAACAAAACTTGGTATGCAAGAAGGACACCATATGTAGTTGTGCATATCACCAGGAATTTTTGATCCACAAATTTTTGTGAGAATTATGGCCCTTTTGGACTTAGAAATTTGCATTAAATCATGATTTACTGTTTGTAATCGCAACTCCTCTTAAACTACTTAACAGAATTTAACGAAACTTGGTATGCAAGAAGTACACCATATGTAGTTGTGCATATTACCAGGAATTTTTTATCCGCAAATTTTTGTGGGAGTTATGGCCCTTTGGACTTAGAAATTTGCAGAAAATCCTGATTTTAGTTTGTGAAGGCAACTCCTCTTAAACTACTGAACAGAATTTATGAAACTTTGTATGTAAGAAGTACACCATATGAAGTTGTGCATATTACCAGGAATTTTTGTGGGAGTTATTACCCTTGGGACTTAAAAATTAGCTGAAAATCTTTATTAAAGTTTGTGATTGGAACTCCTTTGAAACAACTGAAAAGAATTTAACAAAACATAGTTTGCAAGAAACATAACATATGTTACTACTGTGTATGTTATAACATATTTTTAATTCGCAAAAAGTTTACGAGCTCCAGGTTAATTTATATAGTCAAATAGCAGAACGCGTGGGGTATGTGAGCGTGCTCACTAAGGTTCTTTCATTCATTTATAAATTAGGGGCCCAAACGGGAAAAAAAATTCAAATATTTTATTTGTTCTCACACTAACTTTGGTTCTGGTTGGTCAATTGTTGTGAAATTTGACAATGATATGCACTACCATTATACCAAAATTGGGATTAATTTGGGGGGCCCCCTTTTTTTCATTTAGAAATTAGGGGCTCAAAAGTGGCAAAAAATTCAACTTTTTTATTTCTGGTCCGATTTTGAAATTTTTTTTTGTAAGTTAACTCTTGTCAAGTGGTGGATAGAAAATGGAGGATTAACTATTGCTTTATCCCCCAGCCCATTCTGGAAATAGGTGCCAAAAGGGGCCAAAATTGAAACTTTTTTTATTTATTGTCTGATTTAATTTTTTATTTGGCAAATAAATTCTTGTAGTCAATTAACAAAATTGAATGCTTATTTTGCAACACCCCCTCCTAATTGCTGCATAGGGCCAAAAGGAGCAAAAGTGAAAGGTAGAAGATACCATTGATTTGGGGCCAAAAGGGGTAATGTTTTTGTAACTGTATTTTAGTTTGCTTTTGAAAAAAAAATGAATTTCTTTTGAATGTTGATTGATAGTCCAACAAAGGCTGCATGTGTTAAAAACCTTTGTCAGTCCACCATGGGCTGCAAGTGTCCAGATCAATTTACTATCCATATTGGGCCTAAAGCGTACAGTGTTCGACATGTTGCAGTTGTATCATGCTGCGCTCAGCGAAGCTTTTTATTTCTGTTTGTAAGAGAAATTGTTAAAGTTTTTGCTACAACTCGTCTGTTGTACCCAAAACTAGCTAACCTCCGCTGAACAGTACGTTTACTAACTAGTCTGGGAATAGACATGTTAAATTCGTTCATTAGATCACGGAAACATCTCCTCCGATCTTCCTTAACCAGCCGTTCCAAAATCCGGTCGCCATGTTTGCCGGTCGATTTTGGTCTTCCACTTTTTTAGCTCACCTGACCCGAAGGGTCATGTGAGCTATTGTCATCGTTAGGCGTCCGTCGTCCGTCGTTAACTTTTCTTCAAAGATCTTCTTCTCTGAAACCACTGATGGGATTGCTTTGAAACTTTGTACACTTGATCTTTAGGATGTCCTCTACCAAGTTTGTGAATTATATACAGGTCGACCAACCAACATGGCCGCCGTTGCTAAAAATAAAACAGGGGGGTCAGACCATTGTTTTTGGCTTATAACTCGAAAAGTTTAAGAGATAGAAAAAATCCGAAGCAACCTTCCATGTTCAGAATCAAAAGATCTACAAATCTCTCCATTGAGTCGAAGTTGTAAAACGACTCCTTATAGGAGTTATTGCCCTTTAATCATCAAAATTGACCATTTTAGCAGTTTTTGGACTATATCTTGAAAACCGTTAGAGCTACAGGAAAAGTTAGTATTGCAAAATTGTTAGGCTCATTGAGATCTACAAAAATCATTTCAGGGTCAAAATTGTCAGATCAGCCGTTTAAGAGTTATTCCCCTTTAACTGTTTTTTCCATCAATTTTAACTGATTTTCAAAATTCTTCTTCTCTGAAACCACTGAAGGGATTGCATAGATACTTGGTATACTTGATCTTTAGGATGTCCTCTACCAAGTTTGTGAATTATATACAGGTCGACCAACCAACATGGCGGCCGTTGCTAAAAATAGAACAGGGGGGGGTCAGACCATTGTTTTTGGCTTATAACTCGAAAAGTTTAAGAGATAGAGAAAATCCGAAGCAACCTCTCATGTTCAGAATCAAAAGCTCTACAAATCTCTCCATTGAGTCGAAGTTGTAAAACGACTCCTTATAGGAGTTATTGCCCTTTAATCATCAAAATTGACCATTTTAGCAGTTTTTAGCTCACCTGACCCGAAGGGTCATGTGAGCTATTGTCATCGTTAAGCGTCCGTCGTCCGTCGTCCGTCGTCCGTCCGTCCGTCCGTTAACTTTTCTTCAAAAATCTTCTTCTCTGAAACCACTGAAGGGATTGCATTGATACTTGGTATACATGATTTTTAGGACGTCCTCTACCAAGTTTGTGAATTATATACATGTCGACCAACCAACATGGCCGCCGTTGCTAAAAATAGAACAGGGGGGTCAGACCATTGTTTTTGGCTTATAACTCAAAAAGTATAAGAGATAGAGAAAATCCGAAGCAACCCTCCTTGTTCAGCATCATAAGCTCTACGAATCTCTCCATTGAGTCGAAGTTGTGAAACGACTCCTTATAGGAGTTATTGCCCTTTAATCATCAAAATTGATCATTTTTGCAGTTTTTGGACTTTATCTTGAAAACCGTTAGAGCTAGAGGAAAAGTTAGCATTGCAGAATTGTTTAGCTCATTGAGATCTACAAAAATGATTTCAGGGTCAAAATTGTCAGATCAGCCGTTTAAGAGTTATTCCCCTTTAACTGTTTTTTTCCATTAATTTTAACTGATTTTTAAAAATCTTCTTCTCTAAAACCACTGAAGGGATTGCATTGATACTTGGTATACATGATCTTTAGGATGTCCTCTACCAAGTTTGTGAATTATATACACGTCGACCAACCAACATGGCCGCCGTTGCTAAAAATAGAACAGGGGGGTCAGACCATTGTTTTTGGCTTAAAACTCAAAAAGTACAAAAGATAGAGAAAATCTGAAGCAACCCTCCTTGTTCAGCATCAAAAGCTCTACAAATCTCTCCATTGAGTCGAAGTTGTGAAACGACTCCTTATAGGAGTTATTGCCCTTTAATCGTCAAAATTGACCATTTTTGTAGTTTTTGGACAATATCTTGAAAACCCTTAGAGCTAGAGGAAAAGTTAGCATTGCCATTTAAGAGTTATTCCCCTTTAACTGTTTTTTAGCTCACCTGGCCAAAGGCCATGTGAGCTTATGCCATCACTATGCGTCCGTCGTCGTCTGTCGTCGTCCGTCGTCGTCTGTCGTCGTCTGTCGTCCGTTAACAATTTCAAAAATCTTCTCCTCTGAAACCACTGAACCAATTTAACAGAAACTTGGCAGGAATGATATATGACATGTTGGCAACAAACGATCCTCATTTTGAAATGCTTTGATAAAAAACATGGCCGCCGTTGCTAAAAATAGACTAGGGGGGTCAGACTACTGTTTTTGGCTTATAAATCAAAAAGTATAAGAGATAGAGGAAATCTGAGGCCACGCTACTGATTCAGCATCAAAAGCTCTACCAAAGTCTCCATTTGGTCAAAGTTGTCAGATGACCCCTTATAGGGGTTACGGCCCCTTAAAGGTGAAAAATAGCATTTTTTCATGTTTTTGGCCTACAGAATGAAAACTATTGCAGATAGAGATTAGCTGTTGCTTGCTTAAATGTTCAGCTCATTTAACTCTACAAAAGTCTCCATAGGGTCGAAGTTGTCAGATGACCTCTTATAGGGGTTACGGCCCCTTAAAGTTGAAAAATAGCCATTTTTCATGTTTTTGGCCTACATTTGAAAACTATTGCAGATAGAGATTAGCTGTTGCTTGCTTAAATGTTAAGCTCATTTATCTCTACGAAAGTCTCCATAGGATCGAAGTTGTCAGATAACCCCTTATAGGGGTTACGGCCTCTGAAAAATGGCATTTTTTCATGTTTTTGGCCTACAGAATGAAAACTATTGCACATAGAGATTAGCTGTTGCTTGCTTAAATGTTCAGCTCATTGAGCTCTACAAAATTCTCCATAGGGTCGAAGTTGGCAGATGACCCCTTATAGGGGTTACGGCCCCTGAAAAATAGCGATTTTTCATGTTTTTGGCCTACAGAATGAAAACTATTGCAGATAGAGATTAGCTGTTGCTTGCTTAAATGTTCAGCTCATTTAGCTTTACTAAATTCTCCATAGGGTTGAAGTTGTCAGATGATCCCTTATAGGGGTTACGGCCCCTGAAAAATAGCCATTTTTCATGTTTTTGGCCTACAGAATGAAAACTATTGCAGGTAGAGAAAAGCTGTTGCTTGCTTAAATGTTCAGCTCATTTAGCTCTACAAAAGTATAGGGTCAACATCAAGATCAGGTGAGCGATTCAGGCTCCTGGGAGCCTCTTGTTTCCATTAATTTTAACTGATTTTCAAAAATCTTCTTCTCTGAAACCACTGAAGGGATTGCTTTGAAACTTGGTACACTTGATCTTTAGGATGTCCTCTATCAAGTTTGTGAATTATATACACGTCAGCCAACCAACATGGCGGCCATTGCTAAAAATAGAACAGGGGGGGTCAGACCATTGTTTTTGGCTTATAACTCAAAAAGTATAAGAGATAGAGAAAATCCGAAGCAACTTTTCTTGTTTAGCATCAAAAGGTCCTTATAGGAGTTATTGCCCTTTAACTGTTTTTTCTATTAATTTAAACTGATTTCCAAAAATCTTCTTTGAAACCACTGAAGGGATTATTTGCAACTTTGTATAGTTGAAAGTTTGTGAAATTTATTCAAACTTTGGCATAAGAGATCAGGTGAGCGATTCAGGCTCCTGGGAGCCTCTAGTTGGACTATATCTTGAAAACCGTTAGAGCTAGAGAAAATGTTAGTATTGCAAAATTGTAAGGCTCATTGAGATCTACAAAAATCATTTCAGGGTCAAAATTGTCAGATCAGCCGTTTAAGAGTTATTCCCCTTTAACTGTTTTTTTCCATTAATTTTAACTGATTTTCAAAAATCTTCTTCTCTGAAACCACTGAAGGGATTGCATAGATACTTGGTATACTTGATCTTTAGGATGTCCTCTACCAAGTTTGTGAATTATATACACGTCAGCCAACCAACATGGCGGCCATTGCTAAAAATAGAACAGGGGGGGTCAGACCATTGTTTTTGGCTTATAACTCAAAAAGTATAAGAGATAGAGAAAATCCGAAGCAACTTTTCTTGTTTAGCATCAAAAGGTCCTTATAGGAGTTATTGCCCTTTAACTGTTTTTTCTATTAATTTAAACTGATTTCCAAAAATCTTCTTTGAAACCACTGAAGGGATTATTTGCAACTTTGTATAGTTGAAAGTTTGTGAAATTTATTCAAACTTTGGCATAAGAGATCAGGTGAGCGATTCAGGCTCCTGGGAGCCTCTAGTTGGACTATATCTTGAAAACCGTTAGAGCTAGAGAAAAAAGTTAGTATTGCAAAATTGTTAGGCTCATTGAGATCTACAAAAATCATTTCAGGGTCAAAATTGTCAGATCAGCTGTTTAAGAGTTATTCCCCTTTAACTGTTTTTTTCCATTAATTTTAACTGATTTTCAAAAATCTTCTTCTCTGAAACCACTGAAGGGATTGCATAGATACTTGGTATACTTGATCTTTAGGATGTCCTCTACCAAGTTTGTGAATTATATACATGTCAATCAACCAACATGGCCGCCGTTGCTAAAAATAGAACAGGGGTGTCAGACCATTGTTTTTTGCTTATATTTTTGACTCGAAAAGTATAAGAGATAGAGAAAAACCGAAGCAACTTTTCTTATTCAGCATCAAAAGGTCCTTACATGAGTTATTGCCCTTGAACTGTTTTTTCTATTAATTTAAACTGATTTTCAAAAATTTTCTCTGAAACCACTGAAGGGATTGTTTGCAACTTTGTATACTTGAAAGTTTGTGAAATTTATTCAAACTTTGGCATAAGAGATCAGGTGAGCGATTCAGGCTCCTGGGAGCCTCTAGTTTTTTCTATGCTTCCCCTTGCATCAAAATTCTTCAAAAATTTGGAAACAGTAGATGAACATAGCCTGTTATCCTACTGATTTCTGCTTTGCTGTTCCCTACTTCATACAAGCGCAGAATCTGCCGTTTCAGCTCAGGGGACATTTCTTTGATTTTCTAGCCATTTTGATAAAAGTGCACCTGCTTTGTTTTTGTTTACGTGTTTATTCTTAAAATTACGTCATCGTAACGTCAATTTTTAAAATATTTCATTGTCAAAATATTGTAATCTTTTATTGACTTCTTCTAAAGAAAGAAGCAAAGGTGTACCAAAGGGGTAATCAGTATCATAAAACCGTAAAAACGAAGGCAAAACCGGTAGACTAAAATCATCATAACAAAACAAACCACATAACAACATAAAAACACACACACACACACACAACAACAACAAAACCGCATTCAGCAACGTGAACTTAATAATCAAAATTGTCATACGGAAATATGGGTGTGTCACAGCTCCCGCCCCCGGAATACCGAATACCGTTTAAAAAAGGACAGAATACCGTTAAAAAGACTGGAATACCTAATACTCTAAAGATCACGGCGTACGCGTACCGAAAGCCTAAAAATTCGGAACATCGCGTACCGTGTACCACACCTTGGCGTACCGAATACCCTTTAAAAGGCACGGAATACCGCGTACCAAAAAGGCTGTGACACCCTCAAATATGCGAGTAACGTTGGATGAAAAGCGTGAAATACTTTTGACGTCGCACTGTTATTGCAGTTGTTCACTGGTTCTAAATATATGCTTATTTATTAATGTCAATCTAGACCAGTTTTCATGGGTTTTCTATGGTTACATTAAGTATTTTTGCGCTTTTTATGTGCTTATATCCAAAAAAGATTATTTCAACACACTGAAACTATTTTGAACTACTTAGTTCAAATTTCAAAAAAATGTCAAGGCCATCCTAATCACACTTGATGCCGAGGCGTTCAAACGACCCCATCTAGGACTAGGACAAAATAAAATGAAAAATATTTGTAAAAACAAACTGAAATTTGATTTTGAAGCACTACTAAAATAAGGAAAATTTGAAAATCGAACCTGCCCCCTAAAAATTCTGGCTACAGGTATGTCCTTTCATACGACCTAGCTACATGTATGTATAGGTGTGACTATAGGAGAGATCCATCTACCGCGAAATGAAAGACTCGCTATGTGCCGCGAGTCGTGCAGATCATCATGCACCATCACATTAGTATGCAGTTGTTCCTAGTACAAACAGTTTGTACGATTAGCCATGCGTCTATTCATTAACACTTTTTTCAACCAATCAAAATGCACAAGTACTAATTTCGTATCGTTTCTGTATTGACCAAATTAACCTTTTTTAATGAAAACTAAATTTATTTTGGGTACTATTTTAGATATATACTTTAGGATTCAATTTATATTAAAAACTATAACTAAACAATTATAACAAAAGGTTAATTTTTAATTAAAGATAAATTCTAATTAATCCGCACCTTATCAAATTTTGAAATATTAAATAGATCTTGTATAATCCTATTCCAATCCGCTAACCTTTTCAGCTTTTTTTTTTATATGATTGGAAAAACAAGAAAGAACGACATTAGCGCCAATATACAGATATATAAAGAAATAAAGATGTTTAAATTACCTAAATATATGATTAAAACTAAGGGTTGAATTTTCAAAAAGAGAAATTCAACTCGCTATAAAAGATTTTTTTTCCAAACACAATCATTTATCATTTATGAAAGATAATTTGATTTACAAAGTTGTATGTCCCCTATTTTGATACGATTGTTCACAAAACATTCTAAGAATGTGGTGTATAGATATTGCCTATATACGCAAAGATCCACGATAATTAACTGTAATCTGATTGGATGGAAAAAAAAAGTTTGTATTAGGAACCACTGCCTATCAGGCCACATAAGTAAGCTTCCCCACTGTGTCCGGAACGGTGACCTTCGTTCCACTGAAGACAGTAACGTTCTATTACCACGTGGAGGTTCTGGTCGGAATTGTCATCTTTACATTACGATTTCCGAAATCCATATCATAAAAGGAAGAAGAACTTGTTAAGATCTATGTCTCGCGGCAATATATTGTTGTATATCATTTATACCATGTTTGTGTACTGTTCAGGTCATTGACGCGTTCTTCATGTTCTTAGAAAAAAAATATGTATGAAATCATACAAAAGAGTTTTAGGGTTAGAAGAAACAATACGTCTTTGACGCTCCATTTATCACTTTATTATATTGTTTTCCATTAACGTTTAATGGGAAATTAATATTGTTACGGGTTTATCAAGCAGATCTTGGATATTACATAACTGCCTTTCGTTGTATCATCAGATATTTGGAAATACGGTCAAATATCTTATTGTCGGTAAAAGATGGTCAAATATAGATAGGAAAGAAAATACCGCATTCATCTTTGATCAAAACAAATAGAATTTGTATTCAGCGACTAATAAAGAATAAGTGACGTTTGTATATGCATGTATACATGTAAACACATCGTACAAGTACGCCTACAACTGATCAATAGAAAATAATGAGATGTGGAATAAGTGTATGCGACGCAGCTTACATAACAAGCAGTTATTTAGAAATACCACACTTGAAAACCGCCAGCAGCCTTCGAGTCCAGAAGGCGGTCCTCGCTGTTCTGCGAATGGCCTATGATCTAAATAATATGCATATAATTCAATTTGTTTTTTTAGGGGGAATTATTCAAATCTTTCTGATAAAGTCACAGATACCCCCTTCTTAAACAATGAGCAGAAAACATAAAAAAGACAACTACAAACAAAAGCTTTGTCAAAGATTCCTAGCTTAGGACAGGAACATATAAAACTCGGCGGGGTTAAACTATTTTTTTTTAAAAATTACCAGAAATTAGAATCTTTCGAGTTGCAAATAACAAGTGTCTTATTTAGCTCTTAAAAAATCATTTGGAAAATATGAACTAGGTAATGAAGAAAGAAGAGAATAAAAAACTGCTAACTGAAAATAGCCTGAAGGTAGATGGGGGGTCTATCACTGAGCATCTTTTTGCACATCTATCGTAACTTAAAACCCGACATAAAATAATATAATGCTATTTATTCTAATTGATTTCTATTTGGCTAGGTAATTATCAAAAGTGATAATTACAACATAAATTTGAATAAAATTGACCTTCTTTGTAAATTTCAATATTTTCCCGTACTTTTAAGGGAGGGTAATTTAGAAATAATAGGGGAAAACACATTTTTCACATTTTTTTCAAAAAAATTGATGGTGAACTTAATTTTTTATTAAGTATATTTAAAATGAATAAATACAAAACAAAGATCTTCACAAGTTTTAAGAAAAATCTATTGAGTAGATTTTCTTAGATGAAGAAAATTTGAATTTTCCCTATTGATCCTAAATACTAAAGTACTAAAGTCATGCATTTTTCAAAGTCGTTTCTACAAAAATTCCTCTGGTGAACTTTTAATTTTATTATCGAAATTTAAAGTACCATTCTAGACCTAACTGTGGCCAAAATTTAAGGATATTCTATGGATAAATTTTTAGACACTCCATCTTTTTATAATTTGACTTATAAAGCATAAAAATACAATGTGGAGGATAAGGTATAACAACTAACAATAACAACATCAGTAGTATTTAAAAATGAACCTATTTATTTGTCAGTATCTATATTAATAATCACTAAAAGGTATTTATTATGTTGGGGAAAAGGAAAAAAAAATCTACCATTTTGTGCCTTATATGACTTTTTAAAAGACCGTTTGATAAAGTCCCAGTACTAACATTTGTCCACTAGGAATTGTCTGTTTATCGTAAATTACAAATGTAACATGGTTAATATTAATATTTTATCCATTATACATTGTGTATTTCCCAAAGTACACAGTTCAACATGTTGCTTTTGTTTAAAGTTGTGCTTTGAAGAGGAGCTGTCTACTAAAATGGTTATTCATCGATGAATCATTATAATAAATTAGTAACATGAGACAGGGTAAGAAATTCGCTGAAAAAGTAACCAGCTCTGATTTGAAATCGTCCTGTTTTTGCTTTATAGCCAGTCAAATTTTCATGAATTTTAGCCAGCCCTGCCCAAAAGTTAACAGTCTCGGACTGGCGGGCAGGCTGTTATTTCCAACTCTGCATGAGATCATAGAAAAAAAATATGGTAAAACTGTTAATCCATTTAACAGAACTATCAATTTGGTTTTTAGCTCCTTGCCAAAGGCCATGTGAGCTTATGCAATCGTCGTCTGTCGTCCGAAGTCCATTGTCCGTCGTCGTCAGTTAACAATTTCAAAAATCTTTTCCTAACACACAACTTAATCAACTTAAAGAAACCACAGAATCCACTTGATGTACATCATTCTTGGATCTACATCTCGAATTTGACCCGGGTGGTCATCTCAGTACAAAAATTTACGATAAAAGAGATGATTTTAATTTCAAAAATTTTTAATTTTCCTAATCTGGAAAGTAACACACCAACGTCACCTGCCAGGGCTTGTACACATTTTCAGATTTTTTTTTTATCCGACACCGTTTTCTCCGTAACTGACTATTAGACCAAGGTTATAAGAAAATACGTCTCATAGGATCTCTATAAAAAATCTTGAATCGTTATCAGCCACTGGTAGAAAATTCAATGCCATGTTAGACGAAATGGTTTGTTAGTTCTTGCTTTGATTAGTGTTTGGCTGATGTATTGAGATGATCACCTTAGCATCCCTGATATGTCATCACAAACCTGTTGTGTTTTGTGTAACTACCGGACCCAAAGATTGAAATGGAAGAGGGAGGTTTGGCGCACCTTAATACCTGGTTTAACCCACCATTTCTTTTGAAATGTCTGTACCAAGTCAGGACCATTGCGGTCTTCAATTTTTCCGGTATTTCTTCCTTGTTTTGTCTCGTCTTATGGACATTAAAGATTGATTCTCCAAGTTCGGTAATTTTGTTATTACCTTTATTTGACTGAAACTTTGCAGGGATGATTTCTGACATGTTTGCAATCTTCATTTTGAAAAGATTCGATAAAAAACATGACCGCTGTTACTGAAAATAGAACAAAAGGTAAAATCACTTAAAATGGCATATAACTCAGCAACTATAACAGAAAAAAATCTTAAGGTTTTTAGGCTCTTTAGAATCAAAACCTCTACAAAAGTTTCCATTGAATCGAAATTGTCAAATGGCCTCCTATAGGGGTTATGGCCCTTGAAAGGTTAACAATAGCATTTTCGTGTCCTATAGAATGAAAACTTTTGCAAATAGTGAAAAGCTTTTGCTTGCTTCAGCTCATTAAGCTTTACAGAAGTCTGCATTGGGTTGAGGTTGTCAGATGACCCCATATAGAAGAAATGCTTAAGGCTTAAGGACCAAATGAACGATTTGGGCTACTGAAAGCGACGGGGACTCTAGAGGATATTCGTCCGTGTGTAAATGAGCATGTGGCATCACATTATTATTTCCATCAGTTGTTTACAAAGAAATTCCAAAGTTTTGGAATTTTAAAAGTAGCTCCTGGTTATAGTGCTGTATATCATTTACCTGGTTTAACCCACCATTTCGTTTGAAATATCTGTACCAAGTCAGGACTATTGCGATCCACCAATACTCCGGTATGACTGATTCGTTTTTGTCATTTTCTCTGGACTATGAGATTGATCATTCAAGTTCGGTAGTTTTGTTATTACCTTTTTTTATATAGTAAAGCGATGTTATGACTGAAACTCAACTACTTCCCTTTGATTGTCAATACTGTTTCAGATGTAGGCAGCGGCCTAATGGTGACCACGACTCTGTGTTACAAAACTACTCGAAGAGACTTTAACATATCTCATCGGATAAAAACCTTAGAATAGGAGATACACTTTTGAACTTGGGAAAGAAGTGAAAATTACATCAGGGCTTCAATTTTAAAATAATGTGATTTTCAAACATTCGGTTCAAGCGTAAAGTTGTGTCTTCATCAGAAGTTGAAAGCCAATTCCACGGGCATCCATGTAGATTTTGTCATCACTTGGTTTCCGTCCTCCGTCCTTTCCTCAAAGATTTTATTCTCTGAAACAACTAAAGGGATTCTTTTGAAATTTTAAATTCTAAAAGCAATAGGTCTTATTTGAAATATTGAGGACGATGATTGTGAAATTTATACTGGTCGAATAGCCACCGTTGCTGAGTAAGAAAATCTTGTTTCGTTTGCTTCAAAAGCTCTACAAACTCAGTGAGTCGAAGTTGTATGACCACTCCTTACAGAATTGATTTCCCTTAATAGTCTAAATTGACCATATTTGCAGTTTGTGCACTTATTATCCTAAAAGGCAAAAGTCATTGGGTGCTTCAATAAGATATAGGATCAACCCCCCTTTAAAGTCACAGCTTTTAATTAATTTTAACTGAGTTTTAAATCCACAAAGTTATGGCTTTTTGCAGGAAAAAAAAATACGGAATTATATTCCAAACTTCATGATATTTAAGTTTCTCATACTTGCACCTGATTGGTCAGTTTATCTATGAATCTATGAGGTTATAGTCGTGACTGTAGAAGAATCCATCTCTGCAGCGACTTTTAAGGCAAGCTGAGTGCCATGAGTCTTGCACCTCTAGAACACCACCGTCAGAATTAGCTTCCCAAGTAGACCTGGTAGATTGACCTTCCTTTCACTGGAGACTTGGACTGTCTCCCACTTAGTGCACAGGGGCTTGTGTACAGTAAAAAAATAAAAATCCCCCAATATACCCTTTCAGGGGGATTTTTATTTTTTTACTGTACACAAGCCCCTGTGCTTAGTGGATGTTCATGTCTGAAATTCAGAGAAATTTTTAAAATGTAATAAATCCCATGGCTTGTAAAAGATGCTTGGTTCTCGTAAGTCTGAAAAAACTTTCAAACTAAGCATATTTTACTTACCTAATATTTTTCATTTAGGTTGAAAGAGGCACCAATAGAACATTCGAATGTCAAAAGTCCTAAAGGGCAACGACAAAACCGGCAAACACGAACAAGAACATCACGAAGAAACACAAAACACTTAATCTACCGAACGGAAATCAACAACGCAAACTCAAGTCGTAACAAAATTGAATTCAGGTGTTCCGAAAGAGTTAGCGGTTCCTGTCTGCTATAGCACACCCGCCGTGTTGCTAATCTCCAATTAAGTGTGGCAAATCCGTTAATGGGAGACCGAACAAAGTCCTGCGATGGGAGACCGAACAAAGTCCTGCGACAAACCAACATCTGCACTCATTTGACAGATAGAAATCCCATATTTGTTTACGAGTGCACGGTGTCTATCGTAAAATTTTTGGAGTGAAATTGGTGTGATTCCCGCAAGCTCTGGAGTAACGAATCAACTGTGATACGGGTCAAGCTTTTGTTTGATTGTAGATCTGTCCTGTAACAACTATGCTATGATTAATACTCTTTAAGAGCAATTAGCTTATTATTCATTTAACATATTTTGTAGATGGGTACATGATTATCAAGATGCCTGTGTTGACAAGGTTGAAAGATTTCTTAGAGGTGAAAAGAACCCCACGATGGAAAAAGTCTCATCTCAAGGATCCCTTCAAGATAGCAGTAGGGGATCTCCGGGAAGAAATACACCAAGAAACTCTATAGATGGCCAGCTCATTTAATAGGAGGTTTGGGTGAAAACAATGGCAGCCAGTTTTTTATGCAAGAGGTTTGACAAATATGTAGTATTACACACAAAGGCTTTCTATATGGTAATCTTTTATTGCTAGCGAACACTGTATGTGGCAGTTACTATACAACTATATAGATTTGTTTGTGATATTTGTGTTATAAGCAGTCAAATACTGTAATCAAGGACTAGCGAAATATGACAATAACTCAAAATTATGCATGTTGATGGTAGCATAATATGAAAACATAATGACAAGACATGCTTATTTCAAGTATTTCATTAAGTCAAAAAGGGTAAAAAAAAAATAATAATACATTGTATAGTGACAATACATAATTATTGGGACTCAGTATTTCTTGTTATAAAACATTGCAATTGTGCCTTGAAGAAGTAACATTACAAAAAATGTAGATATATTTGATTTTTTTTTAAAATAACAATATTCAGAATTAAGATAACATTGATTAAAAACATGAATTCATTATTAAATCATTCAAATTCTTGAAAAAAAAAACATTATTTCAGCATAGCTGACAAAATTATTTATTTCTTCATAGTTGTGCCATTTTCTCTTCAGTTTCCTATTTGTTGTAGATAGCCAATAGCACAAGTAGGTTGAATATTTGTTAGTGTATTTTAGTTTATTTTATTTTATTTATAGACTTATGATTTAAGTATATATATATATATATATCTGAATTTTTATAAAGTAATGATGAGCAATGGTTTATTTAACAATTTCACTTATTCTTCTGTCTTTATAAATGTTTTGTTATTTATGTATTATATACCCCGTCTTCGAATACGTCATTTTCGAGTTCATTGCTTTTCCGGAAAAATCCCTCAATTACACAGAAATTATCACGTGACTTTACCAGTTTGTGAGTCAAACTGGTTTGCTGCCATGTAGACTTATTCAAAAGTGATTGTGAGATCATCAAAACAATAACATCTCTATGAAAGGTAAATACTTCAATTGAATGAAGAAATATTCTTACGTGCATAGAAATATTGTCAAAATTGAAGATTCTGTCTTTAATAAACAACAAGCAATATTTATTTTGATCTATTGCTCTTAATTGCACCGGAAGTCGTCATGCCTAGAAAAATATATAATAAAAGAACCTTTTCCGGATTCCCCAGCTATTCCTCAATAACCTGAAATTGACGTATTGCTACACTACTGCTATTCACTACATATTCTTATTTTGTTTCTGTTTGTGTCATAGTTTTGATTTGATGCAATGATACATTTAACATCATCCATAGTGGAAGATATATTGGGTACAAAAAAATTGCTCAGATGACCAATAATATCGTCTCTAATCACTTTCTAGGCCACAAATTTGCTGCTGAAAATTTTTATATGCTTTAAGGCGAAAAATGGTGGACAGTGATCAGCGCAGCAGAACACTTCTATTTTACAAAGATTTCATGCCTATGCAAACTCATGTCCAATACAGTTTTTGTCCCAGGAAACTTAACTAATATATTTCGTAGTTGTAAATGGGTTAGTTGATATATTTAGAAATGATTACATTTTCTGTTCATGTATCTTGTTGTTATCAACTTGAATTAGTTCTACTGAAATGATTGTTATATGATATTTGTTTGTTCATGACTTTTCGAGTTATATTTGTAAATGTACATTCATGACATACCTTGCCAGGAACAATTCCATTATTTTATTTTGTTGATTTTTTGCATGGTGCTACATCTCAAAGGTGCCTAGAATAAAATGAGAATTAACATGTACATTGTGATATGAACACTTTTTAAAGCTGTTTACAAAAACATTTTCTACATACATTTATTGAAAAACACTACAGTGAAACCTGTCTAAACTAAACACACTTGGGTCTGAAGAATGTGTTCGGTTTGGACAGGTGTTTGGATAAGACAGGTATCATTTCAATGAAAATTTAAAGTTTTGGACTAAATTTCACATTCTGTTTGGACAGGTTTTCAGTTTTCAGAGGGTACGGTTTAGACAGGTTTAACTGTATTAGTATAGTCCTTATTAGTTAAAGTGTAAATGTCTTTAACATGTGCATGATATAGACACTAGAAAAACATTTCAATACTGGAATGGACAAAATTTACTTTATATCTACCAAATTTACTGAAATCTCATAGTGTCCAGTATTTTTAGAAACTCAGTATAAATCCAGTATATTTTCCTTGCAAGATTGTGTCCAGTAAAATCAAGTGTTTATGAACAAGGAATCTGTGAGCTTCTGCTAACTTAGTATACCCCCGCTACCCCCAAAATAAACTAAGTCGGTAAACAGGAAGTAGATATCCAACAGACCTAATTTCAATAAAATTAAGGACCTCATACTAAACTCATATACCAAATTTCAAGTCACTGTGATATGTTGTTGTTGAGAAAACTTTTACGGAAGTTATGTTGCAGACAAGCGAAAGGACGGACGGACAGAGGTTAACCAGTATTTTCGAAGCGGGGGTACAACTAGACACTACAGGATCAGCTTTGAAGTTGAACTTGGACTCTTAGAACCAGTAAACATTGAACAAGTTTATTTTAAACGAGAATTGTCAAGTAAATTATGTCCAATCAAGAGATATTTTTGTTTACTGGTGTGTCAAATCTAATGAGTCCTAATTGTAAAGGAGGATCTTTCTCCTATGACCAATCATATAAAATAAATAAAAAAATGTACAGAAATTTGCATTTATTCTTGAAATATGTCAAATTCAAACACAGTTTTTTAGACAGGTCTCTGTTCTTTTTGGTTAATTTTAGCTTTTTACATTGAACCATAAAGAAAACAAAAGTTATATAAAATGGTTGGTTTCTTGTTGAAATACATATTTTAATTTTAAGCTTAGTTTTACAATAAATTAGTGTGTATTAAATTAAATAAACATTACTGTTATATTTATATTTTTTCTTATTGTTTTATTTTTTGGTAAAATTACATGTACTTATTTTGTTTTATTAAAAAAGTAAAATTATATAGGTTTATATCCTTATAGCATGTTTTGTTTTATCTCAAGATACTTTTACCAGATTTTATTCATATATGGTCATATAATAGAAATAGAATTTATTTTATCGTTTATAATTATTTTATTGTATTATTTTAGTGGGTTATTTTTGTGGAATTTTTACTGTCATTTGTAGATTCGTTTAAAAATATGATTTTATAGAGACAGAGGAAAGTAGACATAATTGTTCTTTTTGTATAGTCTAGTTGTTTTTATTAGAATATTCAATTTTCTAAAAGAACTTTTTTGATAAAGGTATTTATGGAAACAAAATGTTAATTGTAATGTTTGATGACCATGATGATTCTTTTTTCTAGTCATGTAAAAATATAAACGACAAGAATGCCTGCCAAACTCCTTGTTAAGTTATAGCCAAACAACTCCTTGTTTAAGAACGACTTTTTTATCATGTCTTTTTTCTTCTATGACATTTTTGTGTAGAATTACAGCTTTTAAAGAATAATTTGAAGCATTGTTCATGGAAGTAAAAAATATTGCCAAATAAAGTTTTTGCTTATTTATATAAGAATAGAATTTATAAAAAAAAGTGATTTTTTTTATTTGATTGTTATATCATTTTAGGTTGATTAGCATTTATTATCCAACTTAGGCTGATATTTTAGACATGTGATACTTACAGTATTAATATAATTTGTAAATCAGTTTTAGGATAGAAAAACAATATGACACATGTAGTTATTAAAGGATTGTTAAAGATTTTATAATAAATTAATTCAGAATTATTTTTGGTCATCATTTTGCCCTTTTATTTTTTACAATGCTCATTGACAGGTACTTTTTCATACACAGAAAATTCCAAATGCTATATTGTCCACACAAATAACATGTCTTAATCATGTTCCCATTTTCTTTCAAACCCAAACTTTTAAAATATCTCCCCCCTAAGGCCAAAAAGGTTTATTGTATCTTGTTTCCCATTACAAAACTAACATTTTGGTATGCAATTCAATATCATGACAAACCAAACGAAAAAAATAAAATATGCCAAAATTAGAAATGTGAATTAAATTTAGACAGAGTTTTAACTAGTTTCAGTTGCAAAATATCATTGTTCAGAGGGTTATGTATTAGACAACAATTGAGCAAATTAGACTGGTAACATCAGGGACAATACGTAACATCACGGACAACTAATAGCAATAAATAAAGACTTCTTGACAATAAATGTTTATTTTAATGCAATAAATAACATGTTTTGGGGCAATATCTAATAAATTATGTAGATGTGTTATCTTTATCATTAAATATCGCATTTTATGACTGGTTAAACTTTACTGAATGTCCATTATGTTACCGGCTATTTGTCTCTGATGTTACCACTATTTTAGCAACAAATACAAGAATTTTTTCCCCAAAGTATTGACTCAATTGCGTTTCGATATCTTAATCTGTTGTATTAAAATATTTGTGCCACTTTCTAACTAACAGAATGCAAAACCAGATGATTTGTTGTACCTTTACAAACATGTCCTGTATGTTACAAAAAATGTCTCAGCTGTTACTGTCAAAATGTCCCTCCTGTTACTGATTCTAAGGTTGAAATATTATACTTAAACCATGAACTCTGAGAAAGAAAATATATTTATAACACTCTATATGGCTTAAATCAGTGATTAGAGTAATTTTAGCGCTTTTAAATCAGAAGCCATAAACAAAGAAGACGGATTCAAGAATATTTTACTTATAATTTGTCTGTCCTGTTACACTTTTGAACAGTAACATCAGGGAACAGTAACATCAGGGAATTACGGGAACATTATTTGCTTAAATTATTAAATGATCGTGTCTCCATCATTCTTTTGGGTCTCAGATATGATTGGTCAAGATGTAAAATTTACCCATAGCAGCTACAACCACATACCTCTATAGTCTCTGAGATATCGCGGTAACATTATGGACAAGGAAAAAAATTACGCCTCCAATTCAGCTTACATTCTTTACATTGTAATGAAGATATGTAAATTTTTCTCAAAAATGTAACTGTAACTTAGATAAATGGATGTGTTTGGATGTTTCTATGTCCTTATTTGTTGCCTGATAAGGATATACGTACAATTTATTTTCAATTCTATCTACCAGTAACAGCAAAGACATTTTCAGAGGGGACATTTTTTGATTCGCCAAAAAATTTTTTTCAATGATGTCTATCCCATTTTATTTTATAGATAAGACAGACAGATGGCCAAAGAAAAACCCATAATGATTTCCATGGTCTACTCGCACATTATCATATTTTTTAAGGACTTTTAACTTAAAAAATTACTCATAGGACAGACGATTTTGATCAATTTTTGAGTTTTAAAATTGCGCTGGCATGTCATTTTTAAAGATAGCGTTTATTTGTTTATGTCAGAAGTGCATCTTGGTGCATATTTTACTCAAGACAAAAGATATTGTTTAAACTCAATTATACGTGGAAATATTTTGACTGCCACGTAATAAGGACATTTTTTGAGAATGACCCATATAACTCAGCAACTATAACAGATAGAAAAAATCTGAAGGTTCTTGTGCTCTTTAGAATCAAAACCACTACAAAAGTTTCCATTGAATCGAAGTTGTCAAATGGCCTCCTATAGGGGTTATGGCGCTTTAAATGTTAACAATAGCATTTTCGTGTCCCATAGAATGAAAACATTTGCAAATAGAGAAAAGCTTTTGCTTGCTTCAGCTCATTAAGCTTTACAGAAGTCTCCATTGGGTTGAGGTTGTCAGATGACCCAATATAGAAGAAATTCTTAAGGCTTAAGGACCAAATGAGCGATTTGGGCTACTGAAAGCGACGGGGACTCTAGAGGATATTCGTCCATGTGTTAATGAGCATGTGGCATCACCTAATTATTTTCATCAGTTGTTTACAAAGAAATGCCAACGTTTTGGCATTTTAAAAGTAGCTCCTGGTTATAGTGCTGTATATCATTTACCTGATTTAACCCACCATTTCGTTTGAAATGCCTGTACCAAGTCAGGACTATTGCGATCCACCAATTCTCCGGTATGACTGATTCGTTTTTGTCATTTTCTCTGGACTATGAGATTGATCATTCAAGTTCGGTAGTTTTGTTATTGCCTTATTTTATATAGTAAAGCGATGTTATGACTGAAACTCAACTTCTTCCCTTTGGTTGTTAATACTGTTTCAGGTGTAGGCAGCGGCCTAATGGTGACCACGACTCTGTGTTACAAAACTACTCGAAGAGACTAATATATTTTGTAAATTAGTTTTCTCATCGGATAAAAACCTTAGAATAGGAGATACACTTTTGAACTTGGGAAAGAAGTGAAAATTACATCAGGGCTTCAATTTTAAAATAATGTGATTTTTCAAACATGCGGTTCAAGCGTAAAGTTGTGTCTTCAACGGAAGTTGAAAGCCAATTCCACGGGCATCCATGTAGATTTTGTCATCACTTGGTTTCCGTCCTCCGTCCTTTCCTCAAAGATTTTATTCTCTGAAACCAGTATAGGGATTCTTTTGAAATTTTAAATTCTAAAAGCAATAGGTCTTATTTGAAAGATTGAGGACGATGTTTGTGAAATTTGTACTGAACGAATAGCCACCGTTGTTGAGTAAGAAAATCTTGTTTCGTTTGCTTCAAAAGCTCTACAAACTCAGTGAGTCGAAGCTGTATGACCACTCCTTATAGAATTGATTTCCCTTACCAGATAAAATTGACCATATTTGCAGTTTTTGCACTTATTATCTTTAAAGGCAAAAGTCATTGAGTGCTACAATAAGATATAGGATCAACCCCCCTTTAAAGTCACAGTTTTTAATTAATTTTAACTGAGTTTTAAAGCCACTGAAGTTATGGCTTTTTGCAGAAAAAAAATAAGAATTTTATTCCAAACTTCATGATATTTAAGTTTCTCATACTTGCATCTGATTGGTCAGTTTATCTATGAGGTAATAGTCGTGACTGTAGAAGAATCCATTTCTGCAGCGACTTTTAAGGCAAGCTGAGTGCCACGAGTCTTGCACCTCTAGAACACCACCGTCAGAATTAGCTTCCCAAGTAGACCTGGTAGATTGACCTTCCTTTCACTGGAGACTGGGACTGTCTCCCACTTAGTGGATGTTCATGTCTGAAATTCAGAGAAATTTTTAAAATGTAATAAATCCCATGGCTTGCAAAAGACGCTTGGTTCTCATAAGTTTGAAAAAACTTCAAAACTTAGCATATTTTACGTACCTAATATTTTTCATTTGGGTTGAAAGAGGCAAAGAGGCACAAATAGGACATTCGAATGTCAAAAGTCCGAAAGGGCAACGACAAAACCTGCAAACATGAACAAAAACATCACGAAGAAACACAAAACCGAACGGAAATCAACAACGCGAACTCAAGTCCTAACAAAATTGAATTCAGGTGTTCCGAAAGAGTTAGCGGTTCCTGTCTGATATAGCACACCCGCCGTGTTGCTAATCTCCAATTAAGTGTGGCAAATCCGTTAATGGGAGACCGAACAAATTCCTGCGACAAACCAAATCTGCACTCATTTGACAGATAGAAATCCCAAATTTGTTTACGAGTGCACGGTGACTATCGTAAAATTTTTGGAGTGAAATTGGTGTGATTCCTGCAAGCTCTGGAGTAACGAATCAACTGTGATACGGGTCAAGCTTTTGTTTGATTGTAGATCTGTCCTGTAACAACTATGCTATGATTAATACTCTTTAAGAGCAATTAGCTTATTATTCATTTAACATATTTTGTAGATGGGTACATGATTATCAAGATGCCTGTGTTGACAAGGTTGAAAGATTTCTTAGAGGTGAAAAGAACCCCACGATGGAAAAAGTCTCATCTCAAGGATCCCTTCAAGATAGCAGTAGGGGATCTCCGGGAAGAAATACACCAAGAAACTCTATAGATGGCCAGCTCATTTAATAGGAGGTTGGGTGAAAACAATGGCAGCCATTTTTTTTGCAAGAGGTTTGATAAGTTATCAATATGTGTAGTATTACACACATTAACTTTCTATATTCTATATGGTAGTATGTTATTGTTAGCTTACATTGTATGAGCAGTTTCTATACAACATATAGATTTGTTTGTGATATTTGTGTTATAAACAGTCAAATACTTTTTGACATTTCAAGGACTAGCAAAATATGAGAATTACTCACAAATTATGTATTACAAAAGTCATGTGGATAGTAGCATAATATGAAAACATATTGACAAGACCTGTTAGTATTTCGATAAGCCAAAAAGGGTCAAAATAACTTCAAAAAGGAAAAAAGGTGATATAGAGACATTTCATAATTTTTGGGACCCAGTTTTCTTGTTACTAAACATTGCATTTGTTCCTTCAAGTAGTAACATTACAAAAAAGAAATTATTCGAGTATTTGATTTTTTCCTAAATCACAATATTCAGAATAAACATAGCATTTATAAGATTTAACATCAATCAATTACCGTATTAAATCATTCAATATATTTCTATAAAAGAAACATTAATTCAACATAGCTGACGAAACTATTTATGTCTTCATAGTTTTGCCATTTTCCTTTTAGTTTCTTTAAGTTATTTGATGCAATGATACATTTAATATCATCCATTTGTGGAAGAGATATTGGGTATAAAAAAAAATTTGCTCAAATGACCATTAATATCGTCTCTAATCACTTTCTAGGCCACTTTACAATCTTCTCAAATTTTTATATGCTTTAAGGCGAAAAATGGTGGACAGTGATCAGTGCAGCAAAACACTTCTATTTTACAAAGATTTCATGCCTATGCAAACTCAGGTCCAATACAGTTTTTGTCCCAGTAAACTTAACTAATATATTTCGTAGTTGTAAATGGGTTAGTTGATACATTTAGAAATGATTACATTTTCTGTTCATGTATCTTGTTGTTATCAACTAGTATTAGTTCTACTGAAATGATTGTTTTATGATGTTTGTTCGTTCATGACTTTTTACTTATATTTGTAAATGTACATTCATGACATACCTTGCCAGGAACAATTTCATTATTTTATTTTGTTGATTTTTTGCATGGTGCTATATCTCAAAGGTGCCTAGAATAAAATGAGAATTTACATGTACATTGTGATATATACACTTTTTTAAAGCTGTTCACTTAAACGTTTTCTACATACATTTATTGAAAAACACTACAGTGAAACCTGTCTAAACTAAACACACTGGGGACTGAAGAATGTGTTCGGTTTGGACAGGTGTTTGGATAAGACAGGTATCATTTCAATGAAAATTTAAAGTTTTGGACTAAATTTCACATTCTGTTTGGACAGGTTTTCATTTTTCAGAGGGTTCGGTTTAGACAGGTTTCACTGTATTAGTATAGTCTTATTTAATATAGTGTAAATGTCTTTAACATGTGCATAATATAAACACTGGAAAAACATTTCAATACTGGAATGGACAAAATTTACTAAACAACTACCAAATTTACTGAAATCTCATAGTGTCCAGTATTTTTAGAAACTCGGTATAAATCCAGTATATTTTCATTGCAATTAATCAAGTAAAATTAAGATTGTGTCCAGTTAAATCAAGAGATTATAAACTAGGCACTACAGGATTGGCTTTGGATATTTAATACTGAATTTGAACTTGGACTCTAAGGACCAGAAAACATTGAACAAGTCCATTGTAAACACAAATTGTCAAGTGAATTATGTCCAATCAAGTGATATTTTGGTTTACCAGTGTGTCAAATCTATTGAGTCTTAACTGTAAAGGAGGATCTTTCTCCTGTGACCAATCATTCAATAATAAAATATATATAAAAATTTACAGAAATTTGCATTTTATTCTTTAAATATGTCAAATTCAAACACAGTTTTTTAGACAGGTCTTTGTACTTTTAGGTAAATTTTAGCTTTTTACATTGAACCATAAAGAAAACAAAAGTTATATAAAATGGATGGTTTCTTGTTGAAGTACATATTTTGAATTTAAAACCTGGTTTTATAATAAATTAGTTTGTATTTAATGAAATCATATAAATTTATTTGTTATGTTTTCCTTAATGTTTTTTTTTGGTTTAATTACTTATTTTTATAAAATAAAAAAAAGGAAAATTATATAGGTTTATATCCTTAAGTTTTATCTCAAGATAATTTAACTTGATTTTTATTCATATACGGTCATATAATAGAAAATAGATTTTATTTTATCGTTTATAATTATTTTATTGTATTATTTTAGTGGGTTATTTTTGTGGAATTTTTACTGTCACTTGTCGATTCTTTTAAAAACATGATTTTATAAAGACAGAGGAAGGAAGACATAATTGTTCTTTTTATATAGTCTCTAGTTTTTATTTGTATTAGAATATTCAATTTTCTGAAAGCAGTTTTTTGTTATAAATGTATTTAAAAAAAACAATGTTAATTTTAATGTTTGATGTACATGATGATTCTTGTTTCTAGTCATGTAAAAATATAAACGACAAGAATGCCTTCCAAACTCCTTGTTAAATTATAGCCAAACAACTCCTTGTTTAAGAACGACTTTTATCATGTCTTTTATTTTCTATGACATTTTTGTGTAAAATTACAGCTTTTAAAGAATATTTTGAAGCATTGTTCATGGAAGTAAAAAAAAAAATACCAAATAAAGTTTTTGCTTATATATATATGAATAGCATTTATGAAAAAAAAGTGATTTTTTTTTTATTTGATTGTTATATCATTAGAGGTTGATTATCATTTATTATCCAACTTAGGCTGATATTTTAGACATGTGATAATTACAGTATTAATATAATTTGTAAATCAGTTTTAAAATAGAAAAAAAATATGACACGTATGCAGTCATTAAAGGATTGTTAATGATTTTATAATAAATTAATGCAGAATTAGTTTTGGTCATCATTTAGCCCTTTTTAGCTCACCTTGCCGAAGGCAATGTGAGCTTTTGCCATCACTTGGCGTCCGTCGTCCATCGTCCGTTGTCTGTCGTCCGTCGTTCAACTTTTCAAAAATCTTCTTCTCTGAAACTGCTTAGTCAAATGTAATGAAACTTAGTAGGGTTGTTCTGTAGTATGTCCTCTATAAAACAATCGTTCGAATTTTTGATTCGACAAAAAACATGGCCGCCATGGCTAAAAATAGAACATACGGGTAAATTGCAGTTTTTTGCAAATTACTCAAAAACCGTAACAGATATCAAAATTCTGGCATAGTGTAAAAGTGATCAGCACATCAAGATCTACCTGCCTAGAAATTTTCAAGAAGATCCAACAACTGATGTAGGAGTTATTGCCCTTTTTCTGGATTTTTTTTTTCAAAATTTTTACTTAGTAAGCCCTATATCTTGAAAACTATACAAGATATTTCAAAAAATTAAATTGCATATGACTAAGCACATCAAAATCTACAAAAGTTGTAACAGAGTCAAAGTTGTAGGATCGTTCCTTTAGGAGTTATACCCCTTGGATTGTAAAAATTGACCATTTTCACAGCTTTTTGTTCAACTTTTCAAAAATCTTCTTCTCTGTAACCGCTTGGCCTAATGAAATGAAACTTGGTAAGGTCGTTTTGTAATATGTGGTCTACAAAACTACGAAATTTTGATTCGACAAAAAACATGGCCGCCATGGCTAAAAATAGGACATAAGGGAAAATTGCAGTTTTTTGCAAATTGCTCAAAAATGGTAACAGATATTAAAATTCTGTTTAGGTAATAATGATCAGAACATCAAGATCTACCTGCCTTGAAGTTTTGAAGAAGATCTGACAATGGTTGTAGGAGTTATTGCCCTTTTTCTTGTTTTTTTTCAAATTTTGCTCTTTTATAGACTAATATCTTGAAAACTATACAAGATATTTGAAAAATTTAAATTGCATATCGTCTTCGTCTTCCAATACTGTGCCGGGCTCCTCTGGAGCATAGTCGCACAATGTGTTAAAATCGGGTACGTGTGATGGGGGTTAAAATCATAACAGAATAAAACTATTTACATCTTAACATGTCGTCTGCTTAGTTGGAGTAGTAGACGCTGATCCGCTCCCTGAAGGTATCGCGAGGGAATCTGCGTTGATCAGGTGCTGTGGCAGAGAGTTCCATAGGACTATACCAGCTGGGAAGAAGGAGTCCTGGTAACTTGTGATTGAGCAAGTTGGCTGCAGGAACTTTTGGTTATGTCCTCTGGTGCTTCGCTGTACCGGTGTTAGTGACTGTGGTGGAATGTCAATCATGTTGTTGACTACTCGGTACATCATTATGCAGCGGGCTCTTTGACGTCTGGTTTGCAAGGTGTCTAGATGCAATTGTTGTAGCATTGGTGTTACTCTGCTATCTCTCCTGTAGTCGCCCACGATGAATCTGGTTGCACGGTGCTGTACTGCCTCGATGCGTTTGATGTTGGTCTTATTCGAATGGTCCCATACTGTTGAGGCGTACTCTAACTGGGGGCGTACTAGGGTCTTGTAACTCATCTCTTTAATATGCTTAGGACAGCGACTGATGTTTCTGCGAATAAAGCTCAGGGTGTTGTTTGCCTTTCTTGCGACACTCTCTGTGTGTGGACCCCATGATATTTTGCTGTCGATGGTGACTCCAAGGTACTTTGCTTGATCTGTTAACTTTAATGTGTGCCCATGGATGCTGTAGCTGGCATTGGTGATCTTCTGTTTGTTGGTTATACGAATCACCTCACATTTGTCAGGGTTGAAACTCATCATCCAGTCTTTCTCCCATTGCTGTAATTGGTCCAGATCATCTTGTAGTATGGTGCTGTCAACTTCTCCTCTGATTGGTCGATAGAGAAGGCAGTCATCGGCAAATAATCTGGTCTGTGACTGGACGTTAGATGGCAGGTCATTAATGTAGACCAGGAAAAGTAAAGGTCCCAAAACTGTCCCTTGGGGTACTCCTGATGTCACGGGAGTTGGCTTTGATGTAACGCCTTCAACAACTACTTGTTGTGATCTCCCAGAGAGGAAGCTCTTGATCCATTTCAGTGCATTACCCCTTACTCCGTAGTGATCCAACTTCATGGCAAGTCTTTTGTGGGGGACTTTGTCGAAGGCCTTGCTGAAATCTAGCAGGATGGCATCTATTTGCTGTTTTGAGTTCAGCCCCTTTGATAGGTCGTCAATGGTGTTGATGAGCTGGCTTTCGCAGGATTGACGTTTCCTGAATCCGTGCTGTTCGTCTGCCAGGATGTTATTGGCTTCAAGATGGTTCATGATGTGGCTGTGTATTATGTGTTCTATCAGCTTACAGCATACTGAGGTTAGGGACACAGGACGGTAATTGGACGCCTTGGCTTTGTCCCCTTTCTTGAAGATTGGTGTTACATAAGCTTGTCTCCAATCTTCTGGTACCGTACCCTGGTCAATAGAGGCTTGAAATATGTTGGTGAGTATAGGTGCTACGTCAGATGCCATGGTTCTCAAGAATCTAGTGGAGATTTGGTCTGGTCCGCTTGCCTTGTGTGGGTTCAACCCTGTTAATAGTTTTAGTACCCCCTTTTCTGTAACGTGGATGTCTGATGATGAGTCGTATGGTGAGTTGCCCATCTGAGGTAAATTATCCTTTTGTTCTATGTTAAAGACGGAGGAGAAATGCTTGTTCAAGATAGAGGCTTTGTCTGCAGGTGTTGAGTGTAGTGTTCCGCTGTCTCTTAGGGGTGCTATTCCTGAGCTATCAGACTTCTTGCTCTTGATGAAAGAGTAGAACTTCTTGTTGGTGTTATCGTCTGATATCATGTTGTTTACGTATTCGTTGTACCTGTTTCTACATGTCTCTCTGGTTTTCTTTTGGATGCGATGGTAGCGATCCCAGTCTCTTTTGGAGTTGGTCTGTTTTGCTTTATTGTGGGCTCTCTTTTTCTTACGGCAGTGCCTTTTTGTTGATCTGTTGCACCATGGTTGGCTGAATCTGGTTGATGTGAACTTTGATGGTATGTTGTTTTGGATGGTATCGGTGCATGCCTTCTAATACTTGTTCCAAAGTGTGTCCACAGGTGTTGAGGGATCAGCACATTTCAATGTTTCTGAGAACTGTTGTAGGTCTACCGACATCTTGTCTGTGTTTGCTTTCGACCATATGTGGATGAGTCTTCTGATCGGACGTCGTCGTTGTGGAATAATGTGTGTGTCGATTAGGACCACATCATGATCGCTGAGTCCAGGAAGTGGTTAAGCACATAAAGAAATAAAAATTATGTAACGGGGGGTCAAAGTTGTAAGACCTTTGTTGATAGGAGTTGTTTCCCTTAGAATATTAAAATTGATAATTCCACAGAGTAGCAGTCCTTTGTTAAAATATCAAGCTTATAAGTATTACCGAATACAAGGTGAGCGATTCCGGCTCCTGGGAGCCTCTAGTATTTTTTTACAATGCTCATTGACAGGTACTATTGCATACACAAAAAATTTCCAAATGCTATATTGTCCACAAAAAAACAACATGTCTTAGAAATTGACATTTTATTGTCGACCGCCGAAACGCGGACGGGGACATAAAAATGCCGGGCGTCCGTCCGTTCGTCACACTTTTTTCGTAACAGATTTCTCAGCTACAACTAATCCTAGGTTTTCAATATTTGGTATGCGGCTCCAGGTAGGGGTTTCATACGGGGAATGCGTTTCCAGGTCTGTCCCTTATCCTCTTCCTGTTTTAAGAGCTGGCTTAGAATTTTTTAAGGGTCAAAAATGAAAACAAATCGTAAAAGATTTCTCAGCTACTATTATTCGTAAGCTTTACATATTTGGTATGCAACTACAGGTGAAATTCTCATACGTTGGGTTATGTTTCCATGTCTATACTAGTTTACCTATTTCCTGTTTAACGAGCTGAATAAGAATTTTTGCCGCTCGGCGGGGAACCAAGGAATTCTGTTCTTGTTTTCTTTTGTATTACCTTAAAGGTTTAACATTTGGAAGAGGTTGACATTTCAATGGGTCCAATCTGTATGGATCGACTTGCAATTGGGTTTTTAATCCCACAAAACTTAGTTTCATTGAAGAGATAGTGATAAGGTATTTAATCTTTTTTTCAGGTAAATTGACATTGTCCTGTTGATAATGCTTTGTTTCCTTAATAGGTTCCCTCACATTCGATACTAAAATATCATAGATTTATATTACTAGTTCACCAAATTATTGTAAGGTTTTTATAGGACCGCAAAAATTTTGGGATCGTATAATGTTTTGGCGATGTCATCGTTGTCTGTGGACATATGTTTCCGTTCTGTAACTTGAGTAAATATTGACTTATTATGAAATTTTGATAATGTTTGTAACCACTGAAGAAAGGTTGGTATGGTATTTGGGGTTTTTGGCCAATAGCGTTGGAAAAAAGGGCCAAAACGGGTGTATTGACCCAACTTTTGTAGAATGTTTATTATTCATTCGAGTTTGAAAATTATTTTTTCGTTTAATTCTCATTAAATTCAACTAAATGTGTCAATTGTTTTGATTAATATTGCACATTACATTGCTACAGAGTGCTAAAGACAGGCCACGCCCATAAAACCATTTTTTTGAAATTTTTGGTCCAATTTTCAAAATCTTTTTTTCGTTAGAATCCTTGTAAATCATTGCCTGGATTTTTAATCAGATTCGCGATATCTCTTATCGTTTTCAAGAAATTAGGGGTCAAATGGTAAAAAACGTCAATTAATATATAAACAAGACTTTTCTATTAGATGTTGATGGATATATATATATGTGTCAACTATGTACTTTAAAGGTACCGCAGGATGCATATGTCAAAAAGCTTTGTAAGACCACCATGGACTACATGTGACCAAAGCAATAGATTATCCATATTGGGCCTTCAACGTACAGGGTTCAACTTGCTGCGGTCGTATCATGCTGCGCTCGAATCTGTAATTCGACCTCAAATTATCTATTTCATGATAATAACCCGGTTTTTGTCTCGCCTGCGACGAATAGTCGCGGAAGGCGAGACATAGGGATTACCTTCCGGCGGCGGCGGCGTTAACTTTTTTGAAGACTTTTGTGGACAATGAATTGCTTGAAAAGCATAATAGCTAGGCATATGATATTTAGTATACAGACAATTTAGGTTATGGTCTACGCAACTGTCACCATGCCGTGTGACCCTGACTCCGTCTTCACGCTCCAGTGACTCTGTGAACTAAGACTTTTTTTTCAGGTCGAAAACTTTTTTGTAAGACTTTTGTGGACGATGATTTGCTGGAAAAGTATAATAGCTAGGCATCTGATATTTGGTATACAAACAGTTGAGGTTATGGTCTACACAACTGTCACCATGCCGTGTGACCCTGACCCCGTCTCCACGCTATAGTGACTCTGTGAACTTAGGTCTTTTTCAGACCAAAAGCATTTTTGTAAGACTTTTGTGGACGATGAATTGCTGGAAAAGTATAATACATAGGCATCTGCTATTGGGTAGGTTGACCTCGCTCTTTCTTTTCATCCCCTAATGAGAATACAAAGTAATAAACTTTATACTAGAAAATTAGGACATCAAAATAGACAACAGCAAACACAATAGTAATGAAATGAACACTAGATCAGTTTTCTGTTAACAAATGTCATAGAGGATGCATATGACTATTTATCTGGGAAGCGAAATCATTAAATATGGAAACTCAGAAAATGGCTTAAAGAAAGCCTGGATCCCTTGAACTATTAGACTTAACAGAGAAATCAAGATCTTCAAAAACTACGTTATTCAGGTTCAGGATCTTGCATGGAAAGTCACAAAAACAATAAACAAGATGTTATATGTAAAAAAAAATAATAAAAACAAGGTATTGCTGGTTGAGAACAAAATATACATTGAGATAATCACCAGCAGACAATAAAAAGAATTCAACTGAAAGAGACTTAGAAAAAAATGAAGAATGGACTGAAGACTTTCATTGAAAGAAGACTGAACATACTAGAGGTGTAAGCATTATGCGTTGATCAGTGCGAAGAGGCATAAGTAAGTAAAAACCGGATTCAATATGTTGCGGTCTTACGGTGCATTCAGTGTATCTGAAAGGCATTCATGAACACTCTTAAAATCTCGGGCAAATAAAAAGTATCCGAGCTTTAGGTTTAATCTAAACCTCTATTTTAGGAAATTCAATGCAACTTATTGCATAATATTTTTCCAATTGTGTTTTCTTCCATTGAATATTATCTCTTCTCCCTTTTGTAAAAAAAAAATATTAATTTCAAAATTACATGTACTTGCTAGCAGAAAGAATGAAACAATATATCTTTTTAAGTAGATTTATCTTAAATATTTAAAATGTAAGTATAAAGCCTTTGTTGTGCTTAAGAGAATTATTTAACATTACAAATGTTCTCTCGTCTGTGAGCTTGGGGGACTATAAATCTCTCATATTTTGTGGTTATTCAAATGGTAAGTTTTGGCAGTTCAGACGCATTTAAATCTTAGACCAGCGAAGATGACAGAAAAATAATATAATGCAATATCTTTATACATGTTATATGACTATTGGATTTAGATTATAATATAAAAAAAACTGAAGTGTGTTTCACCATTACACGTGCACTCGATTGAAGTCTTCAAAGCTAATCCATAATGTAACATTAGTATATTAAAATTTGTCTTAATATTAGATATCTGAGAGCAACAAAAACTAGTCATGTCTGAACAAAAAATGTTAAGACGTGTCAAGATATTTAGTTTATTATTTTAGACTACAAGCCTTGCATTCAAATTGGACCCGTTTATACATAATTATCTTAACAAGCCTGAATTTAACGCAGTACATTTTGACCGAGCACTGACTGAATATCTTAGCAAGTGTAACAGGCATATACATTTCAAAGTGCAAATCAGTCTTAAATAAATATCCGTTTCAGATAGGTACTTGAAGCTTGATAATACATGTACTTTCTTTTACATTAATTTTTTACTTGTATTTTTAAATACTCTGTAGTAATAAATACAGAAAAAGAGTGCAATATTAAAATTAAACTAATCTTTATAGTATAACCAATGACATATGTTGGCACTTTGATTTATAGGTTATGATAATATGTAAAAAAAAATTCACGCGACATATTAAATAATCCATTAAATGTTATAATAGACAGCTTCATGTAACAACTGTCAACGTGGACTAGTAGACACTATGGTCACTCTACTGTCAAACAAACTGAGCAAGAGAAATACCATATCAACATAAGTAATCATTCGGTTAAATGGGATAGTTTCATGGATATTTGCAGTATAACCCCAAAATAGATTATTAAACGAAATGTAGAAATTTATTTGAACTCGCTTCGAAACAGGCAAGGAATGATAGGTAAACTAAGTATTTGGATATTGATATTGATCACCCCAGTTCGGTAGTTTTTTGGAAGTCTACCACTATGACTCCCCGAAATTAATTCTACTGAATGTTTTTGCAATTCAATTCAGTTTTCATACATAAGACAATATCCGCATTCCTTTTGTATTTTAGAATTGGTTCCAATACTTCTCATTACAGGAAGTAAAGAAATTATGCTTAATGATTAGTAGTTTTATCTTAAATATAAATATATTTAGTATCTATTGCACTGAATAAAACTTTTAGAAACGGTTAAGAAATGTTTTTGTCTGTTAACTTAGGGATACTATAAACTTTTTTTTGTACATGTGTATGAAAAATATTTTTATGATCCTGAAATATGGCTTCCCGGTTCAGATTCGGTTGGACCAAGTGGCTGTTACATAGGAAGATCAGTTTATTAAATAACTTACTCCCATTTCTTCAGATTGATATAGATACCCAATCTGTTTCATAAAGCAATTCTTAAATTTAAAATGAGCACTTTATTCCACTTCAACTGCATGACTGAGATAATGGGCACCTTTGTTGGTCTTAGATAATGATACGCTTGTCAGACCCATTGTAATATAGTGTTACATTAACGAATTAGCTTTAGGACCTCAATCAAGTACACATGTTATGGTAAAGCATGCTTCATGTTTTTTATATCAACATCTTTATTCGATAGTCATAATATATAGATATCGCATAATATTTGTTCGTCATCTTCTTTGGTCTAAGACTCAAGTGCACCCGAGCTGCCAAAACTTATATTTTGTATATTCACAAAAATATGACAGGTTTATAATCCAACAAGCTCGCAAACGAAGGAAGATTTGATAATCCATGTCTAATGGGGATTAATCATTCTTTTAAGTACGCCAAAGGCTTCACACATACATTTTAGATATTTAAAATAAATCTACTTAAAAGATATATTGTTTCATTCTTTCTGCTAGCATGTATATGTAGCTTTGAAATTAATTGAAATCTATACAAAAGGGAGAAAAGATATTATTTAACGGAAGAAAACACAATTTAAAAAATATGCAATTAGTTTATGGAAGAGGTAGGTTTAGTGCGCCATAAAACCTGATTTAACCAAACATTTCTTTTGAAATTCTTGTAACTAGTTAAGACCATTGCAATCTTCAATTTGCCGGTGTGATTTCCTTGTTTTGTCTTTTTTCTTGGGCTCTGAGATTAGTCCTCCAAATTCAGTAATTTTGTTTCTACCTTTATTTACATTGAATTTCCTAGAATAGCGGTATTTGGTAAAAATTGGGTACGTTTTATTTTTTCCGAGATTTAATAAAAAATGTACACGATTGCCTTTGTGATACATTGAGTGCAGTATGAAACCGCAACATCATGAACTCGGTTATTACTTCAAAAGTGATCTTCGTACTGACAATAGCATAATGCTACCACCAAAGACCTCCGATATGCTCTATCTTGCTCCCATGCAAGTCTTAAGTCCATTCTGCTTTTCTCTTTATTTCTCTCCAATGTATGTAAAGATACCCTTTACCAAAAAGCTTCACATGGCGTTCGTCGTTATAGTTTGAATTCATATTTATCCTCTGAAACTCCTGTATGGATTAACACTAATCCTTGTCTGAATGTTCCTCATGGTATCTTGCACAGTACCCGGTATTAATGGGCTGATGAAAAAATATCCGTCGATGAAAGTTGTCGTTCCTTATTGTATCTTGCACAGGGCTTGATGTGGGAAACCTTAATATCTGTAAAAAAAAAAGCCGCCATTATCAAGCATAGAACATGACGTCAAATGGTAACTTTTGCAAATAACTCCAAAACTCTCTTTATTTCTCTCCAATGTTTGTAAATTGACCCTTGACCAAAAAGCCTCACTTGGCGTTCGTCGTTATAATATAGTTTGAAGTCATATTTATCCGCTGAAATTGCTGTACAGATTAACACCAATCCTTGTCTGAATGTTCCTCATGGTATCTTGAACAGTATTGATGGGCTGATGAAAAAAATATTCGTCGACGAAAGTTGTCGTTGTTCCTTATTGTATCTTGCACAAGGCTTGATGTGGGAAACCTTATCTGTAAAAAAAAATATGGTCGCCGTTATTAACAAAGAACATGATGTCAAACGGTAAGTATTGCAAATAACTCCAAAACTCTCTGAAGAGGGTAGAATGAGTAAGATCATGTAACCCACTTAGGAGTTATTCACACTCATTCGCAGTAGGCTTAGGAAGCAATCATTGGATTTATAGGGGGGGCTATAGATATTTTATTTGTCCTGCATTTTTATTTTCAGGAAAAGCTGAGCCTGATTTTTTATTTTCGCGCCTGTCCTTTATCCGCTAAAATAAGCGATATTTAAACCACCGCGAAAATAACCCGCTATACGGTATTAATGGGCTGATGAAAAAAATATTCGTCGATGAAAGTTGTCGTTGTTCCTTATTGTATCTTGCGCAGGGCTTGATGTGTGAAACTTTATCTGTAAAAAAATAAAGCCGCCGTTATCAAACATAGAACATGATCAATGTCAAACGGTAACTTTTGCAAATAACTCCCAAACTCTCTGATATTAGAACTCTGAGAGGGTAGAATGGGGGGACCAGGTAACCTACGTAGGAGTTATTCACACTCATTCGCAGTAGGCTTAAGAAGCAATCATTGGATTTATATGGGGAGGCTATAGAGATTTTATTTGTCCTGCATTTTTAATTTCAGGAAAAGCTGAGCCTAATTTTTGCCCTAGCGCGCACATTTTTTGTTTTTGTTTTCAGAGCTACTATAAATTTTTCAGCCAAAACTACCATCCTGACTTTTTTTTTAATTTAAGCACTGTCCTGCCTTTTTATTTCTGTATTTTCCCTCCTGATAAAAATAAGTCCAGAATTCAATCAAGATTCGTAATGGAATCTTCATTTTTGAATATAATTGTCAAATTATTGCAACAATATTAACAACAATCTGTCATAACGTACGAAATAGGCATAGGTACCAATGGGGCATCCGAATATTAAAGTCCGAAAGGGCACTGACAAAACCAGCAAACACAAACAAGGACAGGACGAAAAAACAGACAAAATATAAAACACGAAAACACAAAAACCACTAAATATCAATTAACAACGCGAACTCTAGTCGTAATAAGAGTGAACTCATGTGCTCCGGAAGTGTAAGCGATTCATGCCGCCTGTTATGAATTTGTATCGATTTGTTGTTATACCTATTCAAGCGATTACATGGATTGTGTCCTGTTTTAAAGTGAAAACTTGTAAAATTATTCAGTCTACACGATTGCAATGTATTGTGGCATAAATGAGTACATTACAAGATTAATCAGCTTTTTAAACAGAAGCACAGTTACCGACGGAACAGGAACTTTAAAGATTTATTATACTTTTCCTGAATTTTGCACTTATTTGACCTGGAAATCTATAATAAGAAACCATACGAAATAATTTAACGATTTGAATTGCAATATTTTCAGTTCATGTTGCATTATATATTCATGTTATTGTTGTCAGATTATCCAATATATAGGTTATGTCTCTTTAATAGACACAAAATAGAGATCTTTTATGGATTGCTTTATAAAATTAAATTTTATTGTTTATTCGAAAGGGATACCATTTGAAAGAATTTTGTCCACAAGTTGCATTAGTTACATTAATTTCCAGTTGAGCGATTCGGGCTCTTGATCAGTCTCTTGAATAGTATTACAGATATAACATTTTTAGCTTCCTTAATGTAGATATCATTCAAAATGGAATTTCCCTAAATGTTTGTACATGTTATACAAATATACATTAATGCATTTTTTTTTCTTCATCTAACCTATTTGTATTTTGTAATCATAAACAGCCTGGTATACCTTAATTACATCCGAAACATTCCCTCTTCCCATTTGATTCATATTAAATTTCATAATTCTTGAATGTCGACCTCGAAAATTTCAATTAAAATAATAAAATTTATTAAGCTCGCTAATGAACATTCTCAAGGAATAAATGAACTTATATTTTGTTCAGAATCTTCCAAGTAATTAGATTTTAAAACCTTGCTTCTTGTTTACTCTTTATAAGGAGATGATATTTTATGGAGAATCCGTAGGAGTTTTAAAATATGGCTTTCAAGTATATTGTATATTAAAATTCAGTAATATCTTTCTTCTAGGTAGTTAATTTTGCATTTTGAATCTACCAGACATTGTAATGAAGAAATAATTAAGTATGTTTTTGTGAAATAGATTTGGGAAATTGTTTTTAAGTCTTTGGAGATTGAAGAATGAAAAGTGGATAAAAAAGAGAAAAAAATAGGTCATGACTGAATTACACTGATCAGTCTAGATTAAAAAATATTGGGGTCTTTGACGATAGAATGAAAACGTAAAATAAACAATGAACTTTCAGCATATAAAAAACACTGCAGAAAGTCCGAAAAAGGTTTAAAATAAAAACAAGAGGCTCCAAGGAACCTTATTCGCTCACCTTGTTCTTAAGCCAAAACAGAAAAGGATCATTTGACAACTATTAGCGAATGAAGAATTTTTAGAACTTAATGAGTAAAATGAATAAGAGATAAACAGCTTTTCTCTATCTTTAATAGTTTTCATTTTTTATAGGACAAAAACATGACTTTTTTTTCTTTTAAAAATGGCCATTACCCCTACAAGTGGTCATCATACAACTTTCACTAAATGGGGACTTTTGTAGAGCTTAATGAGCTGAAGGTTTAACCAAGTAATCACTTTTTCTCTATATGCAATTGTTTTTAATCTATAGAGCAAAAATATGAAAACACCACTCTTTTAACCTTCAAAGGGCCATAACCCCTATAAGGGGTCATCTAACACCATTAACCCAATTAATGGAGACTTTTGTGGAGGTTAATGAGCTGAAAGTTGATGCAAGCAACATATTTAATCTATCTTCAACAGTGTACATTATATATACCAACTTCGACCCAAAGGAGCCTTTTGTAGATGCCAATGGGCTTAACCAAGCTGTCCAAGCAACAGCTTTTCTTAATCGGCTACAGTGTTCATTTTAAAGGCCAAAACGCGAAACAAGAGTCCAAAGGAACCCGGATTGCTCACAATGTCATGACTTAATTCTATCACTAATCGAATGAAAATAATTTGGGGCATCGGAGACGAACATGTCCAATAAATGATCATCATACAATTTCCACCTATGAAGGCTTTTTTAGAGCACATATACCCAAACATTTTAGCAAACGATAGTTTTCCTTAATCTTGTATAGGTTTAAACTGCATGGCCAAATCAACAGCGTTTGCAGTCTCTAAAGAGTGGAGCCATGAAGGCCTCAAAGTGGCCCAAAAACTAAACTTTGATATATCTGCTTGTTGAAATGTGTATTATGATATTATAGATTAATTATCAAAAAATTACATTGGTCGAGGAATATGGCCATTACTAATTTTGACGAAATATGCAGAGATACCAGCGAAAATGTGTGAAAAATGAGGAATTTTCAAATAAATGGCCTGTTTAAAGTCTTAATTTAGGCTAAACCTGTGGTGCAAATATTTTGCTAAATCTTAAATATATGAAAAGTTTGCTCATACCTTAACATATTTTAGGTGAATTTTTGACAGGTTATAGTAGTTGAAAAAATAGTGAAAATACCGGGCCGATTAAAGGCCTTCGTGGCTCTACTCATTTATATTCCCTAGGCTTAAACTTCCTGATCTGCTCCAATAATGAACACATGTATGATCTGATGGACATGACCCATATAAAACGCTAGTCGTCCTATTGACAAGCTTCTTGGAATTGAGAATTGAGAATACTGATTGTGCCGAGTGAAAAGTGAAAGTATGTACATATAGCAAAGGAATTTGACAAATATAGAACGTCGGAAAATAACGAAATAGTTCTGAACGTAGAATTATATATAGGGGAATTAATTAGCATTTTTAAATAGCAGCAATCCTTCTACAGAATATTTTCTTTACCAGAATACATGTATGTTTTACAACAAAAATTAAATTCAAAATATTTTTAGAAAAAAAAACAAGGCAAATTCCAAGTCAAATGGTCATTATATGCAATTATATTAAATATCATAGCACATCTTTGCGGCTTGCTTTAAAAAACTGCAACACAGCATGATATTTTGGATAAGCGTTTAAGCCATAAAACACAAAGTCAGGATTAGATTGATCTTCAATTTTAGTTTTGCTATTTATGACATTAACTTGCAGTAAACTGTGAAGTTTTCTTTTCAGTATCTTACAGCAGAAGCATGTGTAAGATCGTTATTCGCACAGTGAGTTCCTGAAATAAGTGTTTTATCCGCGTGGTTCAACAAATTCAAGTTTATGAAAGGGGGCCTCTATCATGTCTATAACAGTATATGATATTTTGTTAACCATATTGCAATATTTTGCCTTATTAGTACTCTTCGTAGTACCAGCACTCCATACATTTTGTATATCAATATCTTTGTCTTTATAAACGCTATAAAAACAGAGACGATCGATTTCAGAGAGTAAAAAGATGTGATAAGCCGCATTGTGGAGGAATCTTTGCAAATGGTTTCTTTCATACTTTGTGTACCATGTTCATGTACAGTTCTTTTTTAAATCATTGTCTCTAATATTGTGTCATCGTGAAGAGAAAATTCATTACATTCAAATTCATGAAAATATCTTTGCACTAAAGAGAACCGTTTAGATGCTATGAAAAAGAATTTCACACAAAGAGAATCATTGGTCAAAGTGTTTATTCTTCACAGGTTACTATTTTTACAGCTTATTTCTTTTGAAATGCCTGTACCAAGTCAGAACCATTTGCGAACCTTAATTTTCTGGTATGTCTTCCATGTTTTTTTTTCTTTTCTTTTTGACATTGAGTTCGGTAATTTTGTTATAACCTTTTTTTAACTTGTTTTTTTTGTGTCAAATGTTAAAATGTCTTGTTCCTAAATATTTGTACGATCATTCTTACTTCGGTAAGGTATCCAAGTTTGCTTGACGACCCTTTCCGTGTTCAGGAACGTTTGTGTCAGTATCATTTCGGATAGGTGCTTTGACATTGTCCAGCGACTTTGAGTTCTTGTTATTCTTTGATTTTGGTCAATAGCTGTGCGTTAAAGTTTCAAGAAGACCACATGCCTCTATGATTTTTTGTATAGGTTTTCTGTATTTTTTACCAGTTTAACTATTTGTTAGTCTTTGTCTCTAATATTGTGCCATCACAGACTGGCATTTAAGGAAGAACTTACATTTTTTTTTAAGCGAAATTACTTTGCACTTAAATGACGATGAATCAGAATTCAACGAAAAACCATTGACCATGGTGGTCATCATTTTCAATATGGATTACTTTAGTTTGTCTATACTGTGTTAAATGTTTATATGTCTGATGGATCCTTATTGGTACAATCGTCGCGTTTTACAACTGATGATTTCGGGGAGGTAAAACACTCGAGAACCTATAATAGATTCCTCCATTGTTAAGAAAGTTTTTCCAGTGCTATGACAATAAGCAATTTGTCCTTATTTTTTTGCTAAATTTTGAGACCTTGTTCTCTAAGTTGTTGACTAGCTTAGTATCTAATTATAAGTTTATGAGCAATGGGCGTCTCAATGGTTTAGTAAGGGCATCTATTTTTTTGTTTTTTTTCCACAAGATTTACTATAATTTAGCTATTTTTCAAAATCCTTGTCTTTAATACTGTGCAATATCGGACTATGACATTTAAGGAAGAATTAATCATAAAAATTTGCTTCGTACTAAAGAGATGATTAAATGTTATGAATCAGAATTTCCCTAAAGACAAACATTGGTCACGGTGGTCATCCTTTTCATCACGGTTTACTTTAGCTTGTCTACAGTGTGTGAAAAACAAGTCTCCTACAAGATAGACAAACTTAGTAATCTTCTATCAAATGATTTCTATGGCCTTTTGGGACTTTTTATATCTAATTATATTCAATGATTGAAGATGGAATAAACAATCTTTGAAACTAGCTTGAGACCAATAAATATAATAGCGGTAAACTTTTATAGAACGACCCGGTCAATACAAACTGACTTCATAAAGCCAATCAGATCGTTTTATGTGAACATTATTTTACCGTTGCGGATTGCTTTAACGTTCAATCAGAATGTGTAGTTCTATACCAGAACCAGTTGCTTTGTCTTAAAATAATAACCCAATTTTTAAATCAAAATATTTAACGATTTTTCTTGTCAATGAAAGAAACGATAGAAAATAGAAATGAAAATTGGAATTATTATACAATAAATTAACTTTGATTCAAGATCAATTAAATGTTTAAAATTCTATCAAGAAATTATTTTAGGAAAAAACTTTGAGATGATCGTCTACTATTTAACATTTTAGTTATTTTCCAAGGGATAGAATTTTTAATATGGCAGGGCTCCTGAGGAATTAATGTGAGACAGGTACACCTGTTAGTTGTAACTTGGACTTGGTCAAAAATATTGGTTTTGCCTTACCCTTGCATGTGCTGTTTATTATATAGTGAGGTCCGCGTCTGGTGACCAACAACGTGTCCCATCGGCTGCCGATCTGTATGGTCAATCACTCACAGTGGCAGCGTTTTTTGTTTACAACCCCGTCCAGTTTAATCGCGGTTCAATAATGATTTTTATTTAACTAAAGACATAATATGGAGTAGGCATTGCCTAAATGCGAGCATAGGTAAAAGGAATTACGTTTTGTTTTTATAATGTAGTTGGGGCGAGATGGTATGGTGCGATTAAGCTTCGAGACACGTTAGTTTCGTACGTGCATATAACCAAGACGAAACGAGTATTTATTATTTTAAGAATATTATTTTCTTGTAAAAAGCACAATTTATTATTTTTTTTAAACATTATTTCTTTTCTTATAAATTCTTTTAACATTCACTCCAGCCTTGTAAAAATAATAACCCTTTCCGGACCATAAAAAATCTTAATCAGCATTAGCAAATTTTTCGCGGAAACAAATACCGTAGAGCTCTTCGCTCGAGCGGACACTTCGTACCCGCTTGCGAGCTATGCTCGCTACTATAACTAAAGACATACTAGTATTTAGACCATGGGCCAATTGGCTTTGCAGAACCGCGAGCAGTGCCAAATGGCCTCGTTGAAGGCTGTTGGCGGTTGTCCAATATGGTTTTTCTAAATTGCCGTTTAATTGTGGGCTGTGTCGAATCTCATTATTGTGTATCATAAACTTGGCAAAACACCCATGCATGAAGTTGGAGTTGCTTTTCAGAAGAAGTGCCCTTTCACATTGTTCAGTGAATTCTGTCGTCTGTCATATTTGTTTTGGTTAGGTCACAAAGTGGGTTACGTGAGCGTTTGACTATGAACTTGAATATTATTATTTAAAGACTTTTATTCGGTTTTTAGCATGTGGAAAATAGCTAAAAACATGTTTTATTTAGACATTCAATAAATTAGAAAAAGAGAAAATGATATGTTATGGATCTGAAAAAAGAGCCATTGGGCATGGTGCTTCCCGATACTATAATTCTTAGATTCTTGTATCGCAGAACCGCGAGCAGCGCCTACTGGCCTCGTTGAAGTCTGCTGGCGGTTGTCCATTGTGGTTTTTCAGAATTGCCGCTTGATTGTGGGCTGTTTCGCGTTTCGCTGTTTCGCGTACACTTATTCCACATCTCATTTTTTCTATTAAATTAAAAAAAAAATAAGGCCTCCTCGCAACTTAAGGTTTTCTTTTGCTGTCACATTTTTATGCTTTCAGTTAACTTGGTTATGAATATATAGATCAAAATACAAGTGATTATAGATCGAAAATGAAGCTCTTGGTGATTGGTTTAAGCAATGTATCTATTAGTTACAGATGGATATGCAAAAATGTGTTCGAATACTACCAATTTGTTTTGTATTCAGATCAAAGTCAGCTTTTGTCTTTAAAACTATTATGTCGATATTCGGATAAATAGAAGCATTAAAATTATCAAAAGGTAATTCAAAAAGAAGGAAAATGAAGTAAATTCTCTAACATGATCTTTTGTGGTATTTTTGAAAGTTGTCTTACAAATTAGACCAAATTAATTAAAAATACGATCACGTACCCAATAACAAAACACTAATTGACTTTTAAACGGGGATACTAGTCAATAGAACTTGACAATATGATAAACCAGGATATAATTGTTTCTACAAAGCAAACATTGGAACAAGCTTTCCCGCTGTCCAATCATATCTTTTGTTGTATCTAATTAATTGACACATATGTCGTCAATTTATATTGGCTGGCACGATTCTGGTTTATCAGTGACAATAAATGGAGTTTTTATCGTTTGTTTAATGGCGGGTGTCGTGTTGCCATGCTTGTAAATGCAATTCTATGGTTATTATATTGGGATCATCATAAAATGAAACGATAAAAACACAATATTACTTTTACTTGCTCAATTATTATTATTTAACAGTATAATGATAGATCTTCTAAGTTAATGAGTTATTTCGAATAATGAAAAGACATGCATATAATTTCAGTGCTAATAGGTGGCTTCGGTCTCGATGTTGATCTTAATCTGGAAAGGCGTTTAAACAGGAATGTAAAGCAGTATCTGTTGTGGCTTCAAACCACGTTGATTCTGTAAACAAGCTTTGCTTTTGAACTAATTAAGATCTTTAGATCACAATGCAAGAGAGAGGGTGTATGAAAAGGGTGCCACGAAATGTTTTTGTCCCGAATAGTCTTCAAAGATGAGTTCAAAGATTAAACAAATCGTGGGTATCAATTTCCAAAACGTTTTTATTCCCGAGCCCAACAAAATTTGGGAGAATTAGTTCGTACATAGAATGTTATGGTTTTCATTTGTGTCAATAGCCGTTAGCAACTGAACATCGTAGATGAATTATATTTGGTCACTCAGTGGATACTTCTTGGATAGTAACCAACATCAGTTCAGGAATAAGGTCACCTTGACCTACAAATTTCACAACAGCAACTGGTGGTAGAGGTATGGTATTAGGTCAATGCCTCAATGGTTAAAATACCCACTGGAATTAGGTCAACTTGACCTACATCTTAACGTATACGGGTGAGGGGATTTGCTATTGCCTACTTCCGCTTCATTTCTTTTTTTATGATCACCTGGCGTTAATTGCAAAGTCTCATAAAATTTTGATAAATTTAATCATGACAAATCATACATTAACCTTTAATGGTGTATTATTAAGGTCTTTCCCTTCCACAGAAGGAAAGACCTTACTGTATTTCTTATGATTATTATTTTTTTTTGGCGAAGATGTCAAAAAAGTGTCGCGACTTATCATTACGAAACTTAGTACTATTTATCGACACTACCAGGGCTCGACTTGAGTTGGCCTGCGAAACTGATCTATTTTTTGGTAACGGAGTTATCTGCCCGGAACCCAAAAACCTTGTCTGCAGATAAAGTCAGAAACCGTAACAGTTATCAAAAATCTGAAGCAGGGAAAATGTTGCTAGACTCCTGGTCATCATTCGTCACGCAAAAAAAATTTTTTCGATCAACTTCCTGGTTACGCGTTTTTGACCCGAAAAGTGTCACGACTCGTCAAATTTTTTTTCTTCAAAACGGTTTGTCCTAGAGACTTGGGACCTTCACCAATCATCCTAGGTGACATATGTTACATCTAAAAATGTCAAGGTCAAAGGTCAAATCTCAAGGTCAGAGGTCATGGTACACCTTGTCTGCAATATAGCTCAAAAACCATACAAAATGGAAGCAGACATGTAATGAGGAAAATACTCGTCTCATTTAGACCTTTATTTGATATAAAGGGTCGAACACTGTACGACAAACGGTTTTCGAGTTATTGCCCTTGACGCATTTCAGCTTATTCGTTTTTGGCTTATAACTTTTAAACCATCAAAGATAATATAGTAAACATATGGGTTTTTTGTGACCGTCATTAAGAGTCCTTCAATTTAAGACCAAAGTCGAATGGTTATAGGCAGCCATTTTCAAAATGGCCGACACCGTAAACAGTTTTTAAGAAATAACACCTAAACCGTACAAAATTGAAGCGGACAATACATGAGAAATGTGTTCGCCATGTCGAGATCTACAATAAGTGTTTCAGGTGCGAAAGCGTAAAACTTGTTGTTTTTGAGTTATCGCCCTTGATTCGTATTTTTAAATGATTTTTGTTTATAACTTTTTAACCATAAAAGATGGTGAATGAAACATGGGGTTTATTTGAAAGAGAATTGAATTACCTACAATTTGAACCCAAACAGTTCATGATTCGGTTGAACGGTTTCAAAATGGCGGCCAAAACAAGTTTCGCGAAACACGTTTTTTGCCCATAACTTGAAAACCATAACAAATAGTATAGTAAACATGTATACTTAAATGAATCAGAATGCAAAGAGCTACAATTTGAGTCAGAGGTCAAGGTCATGGGTCAAGGCCATTCCCTAGCAACAAGGTAACCTTAATGAAAAGTCCATAGCAACCATACATATTCTTAATCAAGACTACTTTCTGAGTTTAGATGTAAGTTTTTGCAACCGGAAGTGACATTTAGTCCATAGCAACCAACATAAAAGTCCTTAGCAACCATACTTTTTCTGACTGTAAGCCCCCTTATCTTCATTCTGGAGCCTATATCACAATAATTGGCAACATCTTGTCATAAACAAAGTGACTCAAATGTCTTTAGTACTTGTATAAAATACCAGAACAAAAACATAAGACAGGGAAAGACCTCACATTTGTTCTCTGAACAAATGACTTTTTAATTTTTATATATCATTCTCGGTGGTTTTAAATGATAAATTTGGCATTCATGCAAAATAATGACTTGATGCCATAATGTAATATTAGAAACAACGCGTAAAGCAACCGTAAACTCTTTCATTAGTACTTCGAGGAACTACTCAAGTTACTTAAAATAATTTCAAACATAAATACTCGATTTGTCGTTATATTTCAAACCTATTTCTCAGCAATTATCGGCAGATTTGTCAATTACAGAATTAAACCTGACATTGCTGAAAGAAAATGTTGTTTACACATGAAAATAGAAAGACAACCCATTTAACGAGCTTCCAATTACCACGGAGGAGCAACAAAGCATTCCGGCTATGGTAAAAGACAACTTCATTTAGCAAGTGTCAAATTTTGACGATTTCGATTCATTTACTCACTTCAGCTTCAGTAGTAAAGATATTTAGAAAATTATTGCAATGATTTAGACTTTATTCATATGTTGATTGAATTCAACAATATGGCGACAGTCTTTTCCAAGTGTCATTGAAAATTGAAGGCAAAATTTGCATGAAAACTAACTGAAGACGATATGCCTTGCTTCTCAATTCTCAAAGCTTATGCGTCTAATTGTTTTACTGTTCTCTCTAAACTCTGATGATGCTTGTATTATGTTTAAACACGCACAAGGTATTTTCCTGAAATGTTTAACTTTAAGATGACATCATGTGCGCTATTATGTCTCGGGGACATGGGTGACCAAGTGGTCTAAGGCGCTGGTTTAAGTACCACACTATTACAAAACATGGACTTCTTCACCTGTATGTGATTAGGTTTGACAGTTACCTTCAAAGGTTGGTGGTTTCCTCCGGGTACTCCTGTTTCTTTCAACATCAAAACTGACTGCCCTATATGACCAAAGAGCGTTAAAAAAGGCATTGGTTGCTTAAAAAACAAAAAAACAAACAAAGCTATTATATCTCACAAATGAGTAAAAATGTGGGGTTGTCCAAGAGTTTCGATAATGTCGTTTTTATCGAATTTTACGTGCTCCGGATTGATAGTTGGCAACGCAACGGATGTGTTGCAACAACCCGAAACTTTTAACCTTATTGAACCACTTGAAGTCACCATTACGACTTGAGTTGGTGTTGTTGTTTTGTTTGCGAAATTGTGTTGTTTTTTTTTTTTGTAATTGCTGTTGTTTCTTTATGTGTTTATTTATGCCCAATCAATTGCAGTAGGGGGCTAATAGTATTTTGGCCCGTTGGTCTATCATTCTGTCCATCATCCGTTCGTCCGCCCGTCCCAAACTTTGCGAGTTAGGGCATTATGTCTTTTAACATATTCTTTTTTTTTGTTTGTTTGTTTTTTATCTTTTTGTATCGATTGATTTCATCAAGTCTCTTTGAAGATCGGACATTCGATACTTTGCTTCTTTTTCAAAGAAAAAATACATACATTTTTAATGACAAGTTTGAGAACTCTGGGTGTGTATATGTCGACAAAAATGCCCTTGCTACATATAAGAGAATAAATTATGATTTTTGATTAACCAAATTTCAAATATAGAAAAGCATAGATTCCGAATGAAAATCTATGAAACAGATCGAAAACAGAACAAATAATAATTACAATGTGTACATGTACTGTAGTACAAAGAGAGATCAAAGATATGTGTTTTTATTTTTATTATTTTATTTTTCTAATTTTAATTTGCTTTTAAAGAATATAAATACGACATATAGCAAATTCCCTTTTAGATTAATTTAATTTTGTTTTTTACAATGTATTGTCATAGTAATTCCTGTCGAATCGCATTTTACTCGTAGTTTGAGACTAAAACAATGTTGTTTTGTTCGTATTTTAATTTCAAGAAAAAAATCAATCCCATTTTGTATCCCATATCCGTCCGTTACATCAAATTATGATAGCATTGGAACGACCTTATTGTTAATTAATTTTCAATATGGCATAGTTGTTTACATTGAAATTCATTTTCCATATTTTTGTGTTCATTACAAGAATTAATATCTCATTAATCAAATGTAAAACAATTTAAATTCTAATCAATTTGACAGAATGTTTCGACAAACAGCCAACGCAAAGATTGGCATGGAATAAATATTCTTTATATGAATTATTTATTAATAGTTCTATAATAAATTTTGATGTTTTGTATGCATGTGGATTAACTGTATATTAAATTTGAAATACAAATTAGCTTAAGCTGTAATTTTTTCTATGCTTCTACTTTTTCACCCCTACCTAACTTTTCCCCTTTTCCAGTATACGTACTAGCGGTCTTGGTCCATTCTAGCTGTTTTCCACCCCACTCCCATTATATTACCATTTCGTGTTCTTCATTTTCATCGCCTAAGTGTTACAAGGGCGTCACGTGTAATGCCGACTTACTAATTGATATTGAACTAAAATCCTTTTACATCTATGTACAAATACATGCAGCTATTAAATTGTTTGTACCATTGAAGTAATATATATAACTTCCATGTTTGTACATTGGCTTGAAAGTGGGAATATCTTGTAGAATTTTATTAATTGTTTTCGCTACTTCAAGTTAGTAAAGCAGATAGCAAGAACTATTTTAACCAACTGAAGCACGTTTTCTTTTGTAGTAAGAATAAGCAGCGAAACATCGACAAGATACGCTCATTTAGTTTTCGAGCAAATTTTGAGGTTACTGTGACACTAGTCGGCACATTACTTTATAATCACTTGACCACCATTCGACACTTGTGCTTGGTTTTTAAGATTCCATGTGGTAATGGGTGCAATTGTATGAGAATTTTCCAACACATTGCATACAAAGTTTTTCATCTCTCCCATAATCAGTGTCTTTGTAACAAAATACTTTTTTTTACAAAACATATCAGCACATCGAATTTTAGCATAATAACTTCGTTATTTCTCAAATATTTAATTTTTTGTATTACAGCTAGTATAAGTAGTTGAATAAAGAAATTTGCCTAAAGTAAGCATAAATGTGTAGAAAATACCATAAAATAGGTTTTGGGCTTCATTGTAAATTCTTATTTGAGAAAAAGTCTCCTTTTCCGTGCGTGTAAAATTACTAGCAGTTTGGTGCTTCAAATATCTAACACGCTCCAAATAACCAACTGCATAATATGTACATGTATCTACAAAATCAAGTTAAAGAGTTTTCTATTTGGTTTTTGTGTGTCATCAAACATTTTTGTCTTTTTAGATCTAGACAAACAAAATTTGTGTAGCCTAATGTGGATAACAAAACTGTACCCTAAACAGGTGAAGCGAGAGATTTGTCCTCTTTGAAAGTACTAGCGTGGTTTTATAAAAAATGAGCTGGTTAATAAAAAGAAAACGAATTGTATTTTTGATCCAAGACCAATAACAAGACTAGCAGCAACTACTAGCTTACAACAAAGGCTGCTGGCTGTTTTCCACTGTGGCTTTTTGAAATGCCGCCGACTTAAAGGTTGCCTTACGCATATATATTCTTCTCAAATAGTTTCATATTTATAAATGAGCATATTCATGTATAAAGCCTGATCATAAAATCAAAATGTTAAAATTTTAGAGTTCAATGAATGCATATTTTGTTCAATGATTTGTATCAACATTGTGTTTGCACAAGAGTACATCAAACAGTTCAAAGAACAAAAGACTCTATCTTCAATACAAATATTTGAACAAGTCTAAAGTTTCACTATTTGAATGAGTTTTAATGATTCCATCTCAACTTAAGGCCATTGTTACTCTTTTGTAAAACAGAAGTTTTGTACATCCCGAAGTTGTAACTCAATTAGGTGTTTGTTTGTCATTTCTTGTCAAATTTGCTTTAATGTGCATTAATTAGGAGATTTTCCCGGGAATGACAGGACACACAATATTATGATAAACTATGATGTAGTGATCATTAAATATTGACATAAGAAACTTTCCAAAAGCCTTTCATTCACTACTTCCATTTAAAATAATCAATATTAATGTTTCATCTATACAAAAGATCTTCTGAGCAACAAATATTATTTACTTATAGCAATTAAAATTTTATCGAACACGGCCGAAAATGGCGTAGAAAAACAAAACTCGCAAAAGCAGACGACAAAGAGCACGTGCGTTTTTTGAAACAACAAATTTATTAAATAGATATTGATTATTTAATTTGATTATTAATAAATCTATAGAGACATACCATTAGCAGGTTTCGTTAGTCAAACAAATAAATTGGTCAAGAAAAATATGGTGTTCGCTTACTTTATACATAATTTACCAAAACAACTGTTGTCATACGCTGTAGAATTTTCGCGCCTTCAACAGAAAAGATTGACGCAAATTTGTTAATTCAACATTAGAATAGACGTATTCGAAAGAGATTTTGCCATAAAGTTCTAAGGATTAACTCCTGGGAATTAAACGGTAAGAAATTCTATCTTTATTGCTTCAAATAGTTTATGTTTGTATAAAACCGAATAAATGTGGAGTTTCTTTAGGTCTGCGAAGAGCATATTTTTAAGCTTTTGAGTTATTAAAAAAGATTATTAAGATTATTTAGAATCAGATCAGAATGTAAAAATGACAAGAAATGAAGAAAAATAATACAATTTAGCTACAAATAAGAACATAAAGATAAAATGAAAACAAACCTATAGCAGAAGATTCCCGAGAGCCATTAAACAAAATATTTCTGGTTGTAAAAAAAATGGAATACAAGTACAACTTTCTACAACAATGTTTTTCTATGGTTATTTTTGAACTTTACATCTATTTTATATGATGTTGGTAAGTACTGTTATGGTCGTAATATTTTAAGTAGATATTCGGTCATTTGGACTTGTTTATATTTATCAGTTGTCTATCATGGGTCAAAGTAAAACAAATACGAGGTTTTATAAATGTTAGATATCTTTTTTGTTCTAGGAGTAAATATTTTTTACAAATTAAAACGAAATGTGTTTCTCTTTTACCCTAGGCTTATAATAAATCTTCCCAATTTGTCGTATGAGTTTAATTCTTTTAGTTATAACACAGTTGGTGGGTGCTTCTTTAATTGCGAGTTGTGTTGAAAATCAGAAAAAAATTGTTTTGAAACTAAAAGTTACTTTTTTGATTGTTTGTTTTGAAACTAAAAGTTACTTTTTTGATTGTTTGCTTTGAAACTACAATGTAAAAGTTACTTTAATGCTTGTTTGTTTTTAAAATTAAAAACGAAAGAATATGGAATATGTGCCAAAAAGACACCATCCACATATTGAAATGATTTAGATAATTGTACAAAAGCATAAATTTCACTGCGTGTGAAGCGCTTTTCTGGATTTACCTTCATCAGACACGCTAGGAGTCGAAAACTTGGAAAACCGGTATTATTACTTATTATTATTAATTCCCATTATTATTTCTTCCTATTATAATTAGCATTTTGTCTTTCTATTATGTTGACATACTGCAGATGCATGTTGTGTGAAACCTAGCTACATGTATCTAGATCGTCACAAATGTGAAGTTTAAAGGGAAAATTATATTTACGTATAATTAAGCTTGATAATTTGTATATAACAAGTCCAATCTATTTCAAACAAATAATGAAGAATTTTCATGTAAATTTTTAAGCAACATCATAAAACAAGATTCAAAAGGGAGTATTAATTATGTATTGTGTCAACAGCGTAAAGCGTTGAAGTACGCGTTAGGTTGACAGCATTTCACATTCTGTCATTTGACTGTCCTTTCATGGCAGCACGAATACAGATTTCATACCCCTTTTGACAATTCCAGTAATATGATAACTGTTTTCATATATTATTTGCCTGAGTGCCAGTGCTAATCGTTCTTATACATATTTAATAAGACACAAACAATATGATCATTAATTTTTCATGATTAATAACGCAAACCGTGAAGGTCTGTATGCAAATTATTGCATTTCATAACTCTACTTGGGTAATAAAAACAAAGAAATTATTGGGAAAGATGGCAATGAAATTCTACCCCCAGTTGGCATGTTTCTAATAAACTACACAACGGCACTGCTATAGAAATGTACATTGTAGATCTAAAATGAATATTAGACCGAATTAGGGATTATATATCAATATTGAAGACAGAGATTAGCTTATTTGATTGGCAGTCGGAAAATCTACATAGGAATCAGAAATGATAATTATATTTCTATATTAAATTTGCAGTGCATATGACTTGGTCGTTTTGACAAATGGTTTTGGTAATGTCATTTGTGTATTGGAGAGAATGTGGTAAATGTTTCTAAAGAGAAATAAAGTAGTTGATGTCATCGAAATGCCATGCTTGTTCAGAAATGATAGATGCTGTTGTCATTTTTAGTCAGAACGGATTTATGAAAATTGAAACCACGTAATTTAGGTAGGGTTACTTAATACTATCTTCCTATTACATTTTTTTCTTTTTATTTTTGTTGGGGTTTCCCACATTATATGTAGCACTTGTAAATTATTTAATAGTTACTAAGTATTATTTATAAGCATTTAAAAAAATATATGGTATAGCTTTACGATATTTTAACTTAATTGTTTTGAAATTCCATCTTTTGTTGCTCAATCTTTCTTCTATATTTGTAAGTTTAAGTAAATATTTTAAGATAGATTTTACAAAAATGTACTATCCATACATCCCATAAATCTTTGTGAAATTAATGAATGCTTCCCTGTCAAAACTTTGTTATTGTTTTTCTTTTCCACATGGAAGTTTTGCATGTGATATATCCATAAAAAAGGTTAAACTCTGAAAAACTAAGCTATTTCATACGTATAAATTGCTACATCCTGCTGATGGTGCTTTAAATTCCTGGTGGTTACGCTAATAAACTTTTTGTGTAGCACATGTATCAGCAATACGCTCCCGGAAATATCAGCGGATGTGTATTCAAACTTATCTTATCAGGTTGGTGGTTTGAATTTTGAATTTAGCACCTTCGACATTTTTTTTTATTAACTTATACTGTGCTCGTCAAACTCTGATCTAATTATTGTAACTTGATAGTAACTTTTCATTATTTTGGACCATAATTATGCGCTCCGGGTGTTAACGTTTCTGTATAGTCTTTAATGGGAGAACCGCCTCTAAAAGGCCATTGCAAATGCTTGCAGGCCTGGAACATTTAAGGTTTCTTCAATCTTGACTTTTTGCAACGGCGATTGAGTAAATTTTGTAGCCTCATGAAGTATTCAGTATAACTATCAATACTGAAATCGCATGCTTATACTTATTGGTGCCGGTACTGCTCACCCTTCTTGAGTTTAATATCGTTCACGTTGCCGATTGCAGTTTTGTTGCTTAGTGTGTGCTTTATGTTTTGCGTGCAACCTTGTTGCCTATTGCGTAGCCTGGTTTTACCCAAGTCTTCTCGGAGTTTTAACATTTTCAAGCTTCGTTGCCTCTTTCAAAATTTATTGAGGCCCTTGTTTTGACGTGAATTTGCGTTATGTAATTTGTTGTGTGTATTGTTGTGGATTTTTGTTTTTGTTTCGATGTTTCGGATTTCCGACTTCCGAATCCATTGATGCTTCTTTGCTTCTTCTATTGTTCTGAATTTTGTAACGAGGTCAGTACCGACCAAATTGATGTCATGAGTAAAGCAGATATTTTTGTCTTTGTCCTGGGAAACTTGAAGCGAAAAACATAACGTTATATAATTCTGAACTGCACTTATACGCCATAATATCTCATATATGTTGAAAATGCTATGTTAAAACTCCGTGAAATTCTTCAGTATAGCGCACTAATAATTTTCAAATCTGTTATTTGAACTGCGCAATGGGACGGTTCGATACATTTATTGCTTAAACCAAGAATATTTATGAATTCCGATCTTTTATCTATTGATTCTATTTGTAGTTTACGAAATTTAATATTTTTGATATGGATATCAATTTCACAGCATCAAAAACAGAATATTCGAAAGCCTTATTGTCCTTAGCCAGAATCGTCCTTTAGCGTGAGAAATTTGTAAGTAATTTGAATCTCATTTATTCTCAATGGATATTGACTTTCTTTTTTGTAAATAACCAAAAACCATTTATCTTTTATAGAAAAAACTAGAAACACCTGCAATAAACTGAAATTAGTATCGATTTGGGGTTATTCTGGACAAAACTGTATTATTTATGACACTGTGTTTTTTAATATTGTAATATATTGAAAACGTTGTTATGCAACATCAGTGAACAATATCACCCCCTTGTAAGTGTCTGGTAAAATAAAACTTATAGGACTAACACCAATTGTAGAGTAGGCAAAAACTTGATGCTGCAAATCACTATGGAATTGCATTGAACATCGGACAGACTATAATCTAGGAATATACAGGCAGAAAAACAGACAGACAGACAGAAAAAAAAAGAGTAGACAGGGGGTATCCGATTTCAGGTTACTCCTTACTAAATTGATGCTTTTCAGCACCTGCGGGTCTCCACCAATTCGCTCTAGATCCTGGTGGCCTCCTTAATTTCTCAGGCTTTCGCAAAATTTTCTTGCCCACCTTCCCAAGCAAAAAAGAGTGCCGCATGCTAAGCGAATTTAGCATGCAATATCCGTCATGGTGTTTCCTTTGATAGCTGTTTGTATATATGCATGCATATAAATCCCCAAAAACTGTTTACGATTTACAATTACAGACATAAGACAAAAAGCATTTTTTAATCAAGTTCCCTTAAAGGACAGCACCATTACAATGATATTTATAACAGAGAATAAATTTCAAGATTTTAATAAAGTAATAGATCAATGCAGATGCTAGATGTATATAAACGTATTTAAACAAGAGCCTGGATATAAGAATATTTAATAATGCTACAAATTATTGTGAATTATAAGTACAAAAAATATTTGTTAAGACAGTCATCCCCTTCATAAGATCACACATACAAGAAGATATACGAATACATATAGTCATATGCATGCTATGGTCACCAGGGCGCGGTGCTTGTTATATGAAATGGTATACGGGATACTTTGTGACAAAATCTTTTACTTGTTGTAAGCTGTACTCAGGAACTTAGTCAGTTAAGTAGCTACACGGCACCGTTTTATTCAAGACATTAAACATGATGATATGGGATTCCATAACGTTGTTACTAATAACAGAATGTGCATTGCAAAAGTTCTATCTATACTTCACCATTTACTAGTACATGTATTCGATTGCTAAATGCTTATTTATTCATGCATGGTTTTGAAATAAAACCTTATTAATCTCCGTTTAATATAGATTAAAACCTTGAATGGAACTTACAAGCATACAACTTGTTCTTATTACCATTCAATATAAAAGCAATAAGAGAAGCTTTGTCTTCCGGATTACAGAGTACGTGATTTGTATGATATATCCATGCTTTGTATAATACCGAGAAACAAATAAGATAATTCATCTTTTATTGGTGAATAAAAATTAGAAGCAGGGTAATAGAGAAGAAATCGTTCATAATCCATTGGATTTGTAGGAATTTCTCACTATTGCTTTTCTTTTTTTTTCCTTAAAAATGAATGTAAATTAATAGTGTCTTAAAATTATTCGAACGTTCGGCACACGTTGGCTAAAACGTTATAGTGTGACAGGGCCATTGATTGTTGGAATGAAAATATTGTTTTGTTATATACAACCTGACTCCAAAATTAAATGCTGCTTTAATAAGGGGTTTGGCATCCTAATGCTTGGACCAACCCAAGATATGTTTAAAAATCAATGCCTGTAAGTCAAAACTTTCGCGGCTTTGATGTACAGGCATTGTTTGTGTCTGTTTAAGAGGACAGCACAAAAAATGGTTTAATCCATCATTTTGTTTGGAATTTCCCACACTAAGTCAGGATCATTGTAACTTAATTTACTATGTAAGTACCTTTTCTGCTTTAACATTTCTGCACCCCCTGTTGGGAATTTTATTCATGTGATTCTCTTGTGGGTAACTTTGTTGCTGTCTTAATTTAACTTTATACGGCGAATAAATGTTTGGTTTTAAAACAATCGTATATAGTATACATTTTAACATAAACTTTCTGCTTTCGCGATAGGAGAAGAATCAGAAGGATACCCTGTAGGAGGTCAAATTGCCCGAACCTAGCAGTCCCTTCTTTTTCCAGTGACATTCATTACTGTTCTTGTGTCCCCATTTCTTTCTATTCATCATCATATCATGTTCATTTTATCACCCTTTTATGTTCATCTCTCTGATATATTCGAATTTGCGCTACTTGAGAGTAAAGCAGTAACTTAATTATTCTGCTTGCAGTTTCACGGCTTGTTTTTTTTTACAAATATAATTCCACTCGCTAGATGGACGAAAATTAATACATTTTTTTTAAATTATCATTCGACGTATACGAACATTTTCATTTTTAAAGAAGAAACCGACACAGTGATTAACCAACCAGCATTTGAGTTTTCCTTGGGCTTCTTTTAAGGCATTATCCTATCAAAATCTTAAATACTTCTATAATTCTTGTACATGTATAGAGAAACTCATGCAATGGACTTGTGTCAATGCATATTGTAAAGATAAATCTTTATTTTTATAATTTATATTTTTTTTTATGGTTAATACTGCTTTAGTTAGATCTCCGTGCAAACCTTATTTGCAAGTTCTGTTTTGTTTCTTCATTCATGTCAATTGTGAATCTGATTTGAACAAAATTATTTCTTTTTTATGTAACTTTTCAAATGCAATGCGAACCAATTATAAAATTGACCTTTTGGAGATTCAATCTCAGAGTATCGACATTTATTGCTCTTACTAATGATTACATCAAAAGTATATTTCTTATTTTTTTATAAGCTACATTTTTGTAATATTTAAATTTAACATTACATGTATTGCCTGTGCACATATAACTTATTGAAAGCCCCTCTTGCAACTACAAAATTGTTCCTCGATTAACATCGCATATATCTGCTCATGTCTTTAAAAGAAACCTGCAAAGCATCACTAACTCATAACTTCACCTGTATTGGAAGTCTGATTAGCTAAAATACGGAATAAAAAATGCCATGCAATGATTATAAAACTATTTGTTGCCGTAGACAATATCCTTTGTTGCTCTCTGAAACCAAGGGCTAATCTGACGTTTGTTCCTTTGGCTTGGAAAATCTAATAACAATTAGTAGAGTTTAATTATTAGCAGAGCGGATATTAATTCTTGGGTATGCTTAGAAGTCACGAAGAGACATATACATGTAAATATCTATTATGTTGTTTTCTTCATTTTGTTATTTCGGGATTCTATTAGATTTTTAATATGGTATAAAAATGCCAGTAGAGGTAGATCTGGGATTGATGTAGTATTCTTATGAAAAGGTAAGTCTTAATTGTTCAAGTCATACATTACTCTATCAAGATTTCATCAGTGCTGATATTATCAAAATATACCAGCACGATATAACAGATTTTGTCATAAAATGACATGTTATCAGTGCCTTTACTATCAAAGCATCTTTAATTTCTCTTTAGAAAAAATTAAATACTTTTTTGGTTTCGCGTGTAATTTTTGACACTACTCATGCTACTGGAAAAGTAATACTGATTATTGAACGGTGAAAGGTTTATGTCATCAGCATTTGACCATTTGAACTGACCAAGACAAGGTAGAAACAAACGCCGTTCTTAATTAGAAAAAATTCTTTTCACAAAAGGTTTGTATTAATGGTTTACTTTAAAATATAAAATTCTAGTCATTAGTTTACGCAGTTATTTATAAGCTATTTCTATTTCTATTTCTATAAGGCTTCGATAGTTGGATTTCGGACGTCTGACAAGCAAATCGCTTAAAAGGGGTTACGTAACTCCCCAGTTGTTGTTTTTACGGAAGACATCATGTGCTTTCTATCTCTCAGAATGAGATGAGCGCAGATTTTGGATAGTATTGCCGTCTTTTACCGGATTTGACCCGCACTTAATCGATCTTTATCAACGTGACGAATACATGAAATATTTCCTGCTCGCTATTCCGGAGCACCTGAGTTCAGCTTCGTTTCAGATTGGGTTTACGTTGCTGATTGCAGTTTCTTTGTAACATTGTGATTGTTTTGCTGTGATGATCTCTTCGGATGAATCATTTGGTACACCTTTTCCTCTTTTGACATATTGACACAAAAATATCGAGTGACTGCAAAATTATTTTTAAGCAATAGCAGTAAAATATATTTGCAAAACAAACACCTTATTCATAATCATTAAACTGTTAAAACAGTGTTTTGTCTGGCAATCAATTAAAACTTCTAAAATTGTTAATTAGACCACCTGTTAATAATCCGACCCCTCCCCCTTTTACCAGGTGTTACATAATATACAATTGTTGACTGATCATGAGGGAAACAGTACATTTGTTTCCACGAGGTACTTACTATTTCACGAGGCGCGTAGCGCCGAGGGAAATGGTAAGTACCGAGGGGAAACAAATGTACTGTTTTCCGAATGACCAGTAAACAATTGTTTTATTATACGATTCAGTATAATAAAACAATTGTTTACTGGTCATTCGGAAAACAGTACATTTGTAAACAACTTAACTAAAACCACGCCTACTGATCACTCTTTACCTTGTATACAGTACACTCTAGCCACGCCTACTGCCAATCATACAAAAACCCCGCGAAATTGTATTACGGTACTATTACCCTAGGGAAATAGTTTTTACTATATCCCTAGGGAAATAGTACTTTTACCAAATTCAAGATGTAATAGTTAAAATGTTTACCTGTATTTTATATAGAAAAAATCTACTGAAGTATAATAAACATAATTATGGTCGTTTGTCATTTGTGGGAATATCTGTTAATATTGCACGGTGAGTTGATTATTTTTTTGTGTGTCTAAATTTTCATAATTTATTTTTTCCTTCAATCTAACCGTAAATTACGGTAAACTGGTAAACATGCACAAAACACTTTTTCACTTCTTCATTAATAATAAACAGACTCGCCAACACTGGGGCTCCCGCACGGTACCCCCTCAGGTCGCAAAGTCGCTTTTAAAAGGGGCCCGAGGTCGCAATGTCGCTTTTAAAAGGCATATTGTAACCGGAGAGCATGATTTACTTCACAAAATCGACATGTCCTGAGCGGGATTCGATCCCGGGACCTCTAGGTTTACAGTCAGGCGCTCTACCTCTGAACCAAAGAAGTACTTCCCTTGTTCAGGGATAAAGGCTGGCTATTTAAATCTACTAATTAATGTACGAAGGGGAGCAACCCCGTTACACTTCCCCCTCCTCAAGAGTCATCATACCTTCATGTATGACTCTTAACACAACTAACCCTGGCTAGTTTTCCTGTTCTAACCATCGTGGGTTTTTTAGTTGGGCGCCAATGTAACCGGAGAGCATGATTTACTTCACAAAATCGACATGTCCTGAGCGGGATTCGATCCCGGGACCTCTAGGTTTACAGTCAGGCGCTCTACCTCTGAACTAAAGAAGTACTTCCCTTGTTCAGGGATAAAGGCTGGCTATTTAAATCTACTAATTAATGTACGAAGGGGAGCAACCCCGTTACAATATTTTGGCAGAGGTCGCAGGTCGTTTTCTGGAATAGGTCGATAAAAGCCATCAGGTCGCAGGTCGTTTTTAACCCTGCGGGAGCCACAACGCTAGTTAAAGGTATATGGCATTATATTTTGCTGCAGATCAAGAAATTTAGCCATGCGGAAAAGGGGCATTTGTTGGCAATAATGGGACTATTTCTTCCCGCTTCAAGGATTTAAACGTATTGGAATTCATACATGTACACGTAATGGACCGAAGACTGAAAATGAACTGAAATATTTACCTTTAGCTAATATTACATTTACCTTGAGATCTTTTGACCATTGTCATGATTGTACTTTCAAATTGTATTTAGAAACAACATTTGATATTAATTGAAATCTAAGTATAATGTACTCATTCCCATGTGAAATTCGAATAAAATGTCAGTTAGGAACCCCAACAGATAATTACACTCAAAACATTAACCTGTGCTTTTGAAATTTAATTTAAATCAATTTATAAAATGCAACGTATTGTAAATTGTTTGCCATCAAAATTAATATGAGAGTTGAAGAGTATCAATTTTCACACATCATCATACAATTGATATGAAATATCGGATTGATTTTTCACTGGATATTACTTCTAATAGCCCCATTATAAGGTAGAAATTAAACAAAATGCAAAACACGGGAGTAAAATCACAATTTTTTGTAAAGGTGTCAGAATAGATTGTTTATTCATGGTTAATTTGTATGCAAAATGGTTGGTAGTTGTTAGAAGTTTTTTTTACATTGTATAGAATTTTTTTAATGCTTATATAAATTAATATTTTGACAGTACTGTTTTGTCGATCATTGTAATATCACATAATAAACCTACATGTTGAATCATAACACATAAAAGAAAGATCTACATGTACATCATAATTCCCATGTACAATTTAACTTCTATTACGAAATCCCTGGATATTCTCAATCAATATAGAACTTTATTTTATCAAAAAAACATGATAGAAATATAGAACATTTAGAAAACATAGTTTTAAGGTTTTTAGGGGTCATTCAATGAGATCAATGAGATTTTGGCAGCTATCATATTCTCATTAAAAAAGCAAACAGCAACAGAGCAGCAACAGAGTTTTAGAAAGGAGGGGTTATACGTTAAGTGGGCTATGGACCAAAAACAGGGGAGAGTGTTTCAGAACAGTTTTACCAAAAATCTACATGAAAATAAAATTTTCAAAAGAAAGAGGGTTCTCCAACCTTCGGACACCCCACACTCCCCCACTGAGCAACAAATTCAAACAGAACACGCAAAACTTGCACCAGAGCTGGATTATTTAACTGATGCATATACATGTATGAATATATATCTTAGCTAGAAACGTGGAATTCATTACACATTATTGTCAATAATTCGGTTGCCTTTGTATAACAAGATCAAAGTTGTATAACAGTTGTGAAATGTGTCCCATGCCAATTTCTATATCTCAATAGTAAACTTTCTCATTTTCGTATCGCACAGAAACATCTACCGCGTGGTTTTGTTCCAACATAGAAAAACTTAACAAATTTAGCATCCGGGCAATGTTTTTCCTTTTATTAATACATTTAACATTGTAAAGGTATAAACATGATTTTTAGCTTTGGCGAAATGAATAAAGGCATAGTAACTGAATAACCAGACTTGGAGGATCATTTTTAAATGTCTGAGAGAAAGACACAACAAGGTAGACAAGTCGACCGCAATGGTCCTGACTTGGTACAGGTTTAAACAGGTTTTATTGCATCAAACCTGTCGCTCTCATTTTGATCTAAGGGCTCTGTAGTAACACAAAATACCACTAGGTTGCGAGACATAAAAAGAACAAAATGGCAACGCCTTTAAAAGCAGCAAAACCCATAGGGTACATAAAACAACTGTATTTGGCTTCCCCATGATCGTTAAAATTTGGTTCAAGCAGAGAAACTATCAAACCATTTATCACGTCTTCAGGACGCGTGCACTTAAAAGTTTGGTATCAGGTGTTCCCACAACCACCTCTGTAAAATATCTTTTTTAAGACGTAACCCTTAAATCATTAAAATTCTTTTATTTTCCAAATATATATAGCGAACAATCCTACCATGTTTTTTAGGATTGTTTCTACGAACAAAATAACAGGTAAATATTGGATTGTTAATGCTGTTTGAAATGAATCAAATGTTATTTTTATTATGAAAATCCCAGTCTTATAAAAGAAAAAAAAATATATAAAACAATAATTAGACCTTTATATAGAGTTTTTAAAGAATATTAAACACCCACACAGCATATCATGATGATGTATCTAATATAAATATAGCAAATTTATAGTTTAATCCCAAAACAGATTTATAAACTGCAGCGAAGAAAATTTTTGAAAATCCTTTCTTTTAATTCTTAACATTAAGCGGATTTTCACTACATACGAAGAATACATAAATTAAGAAGATTGAAAAGAACATGCATACCTCTCATCTATATGAATTTTTTATAACAATACTTTTGAATCATTTGCGTTTATTTGCTGAAAGATGAGTTTTCTTTCAGATTTGATTGTAATAGTCAATTGTCACGGGATATCATTACGGCAAATAGTTGTTACTTTTGTCATTGTTCTAAACAAATTCGGAAATTGCTTTCCTTTAAAGATAAATAGCTAGTTTGACTTATCTAATTTAGCTATCTTAATGCTTTTAAAGTTCTTAGTTATGATGACCTTGTAGTGTTGGTTCGAAAATTAACAGAGCTTTACAATAAATGCACTTTATGTATCTATAATATTTTGCAAATGAATAAATATTTGTGTTTTTTATATACAAGAGCGATTTTAAGGTGTAAAAATAAATCTATGATTAAGAAAGCGAATTGTTGGAGTAATTTTACAAAAAATGATGGAAGATATTTTAGAACTTTACCATTTTCCAGTATACAGGAACCAAAGCAATAGGCTTATGTTTATGCTTTTCATATTCATCGCCTCCAAATAACTTTTATATACATGGATATAGCGTTGCAACGGCGTAAAACACCAACTTACTCACGCACTGTATGATAATCATTCTATTTCCAGAAGGGGACATTCGTAACGTTGATGCTTCTCTGATTCACGTTCGTTCCTTTTAAACGTTGGAATCAACTGCAAAAAAAGCAAACAGCGACCATTGGTGACTGGGTGCTGTATTTTTAATAGCAGATTTCATTATTGCATTTGGTTTGTTGAAGTAAAATCGTGTTCTTTTTAGCACTGTTGGATAAAAAGGGGTATCCCTTTTACTTAAGGGAGCAACCGTTTTATTTTTAGGGGATGGGCTATGGTCATGCTTTTTCATTTTCAGAAAAGAAACGAGCTTCGAATTTCGAATTTTACCAACCAACCCCCTAAAAATCAAATGGTCGCTCCCTAAAGCTTGTTGAATCCATATGTTCAATGACTTATAGATTTTAAAAACTTTTTTTTTTAAAAAAACGACAGTTACTGCAAGTATTTTACTCAACCGAAGTACCTGACTTTATTTTCGTTTTGACTTCAGATAGCTGACTACAGTTAAATTGTAATTGTGTGGTATTGTTTTGGATGATATTATGTTAACCGATAAAGTCTTGGCCATTATACATGAAACAGCATTCGATTTCCCCATTATTACTTTATTTTTTGGAATTATTTTTTTTTACATGGAAGGTGTTATTTGTTTTAAATAACCCGAGAATAGAACTAAATAAAGGTATTAACAAAACTACCGAACTTGAACATTTCATAGTCCAGAGAATATGACAAAAACGAATCAGTCATACCGGAGCATCGGTGGATTGCAATGGTCCTGACTTGGTACAGGCATTTCAAACGAAATTGTGGGTTAAACCAGGTTTTATGGCGCCAAACCTCCCTCTTCCATTGCGATCTTAGGATCCGGTAATGACCATAAAAAGATAATTTTAAATATTTTAAGACCAATTAGTTTTCCTGTTAAATGGTGAACTCAGCGTTATCTGTATAGTTATTTAATATCATATTCATACACTGCACGCTGTAAATGCACCTAAGCACATATATGGTAAACAGCTAAATTGTCTGTAGCGTTCAATACTCAGCATGATGTTCCCACGAACAGTATAAAGTACATGTAAATCAGCTCTAAGAAGTATAACAAAAGTGTATACAGTTCCGTAATTATATCTTAAGACGCTACGAATATTAATTTATTTTTACAAAGAACTTCCCCCATAAATATTCATCTTTTCAATTAAGAGACATTACTTAATTTTCTAGTCGGTATATACGTATTATGTACGAATCTTAACAGAAATATCATTTTGAATGCAGCATTCTGAGTCCATTACGATCAGAGTATAATCAGCTGATAAAAATTGAACGGACTGCCCATTTAACTGTGGAATGCATTAGAGGGCCTTTGTTTCAAACTTTCAATATACCTCCTGCAAAATAGAGTACTTATTTAGTTTGTTCCATCTACCGAAAATGTTTTGAAGTAATTGGTTTTCAGTGGACTAAACAATTTTATATTTTTAATATTCTTTGTTGATCTAAATGGATTTTGATTGAAAAGTATTGATAATATGTGGACATTTTAAACATGAACACTACATTCATTTTTTATCAGAATCTGAGTTGAAAACTAGCTACAATGTGTAACTAATTGTAAAAAAAAAAAACAATTTTGACTTCAGTTGAGAAAATGTTGGTTGTAAACAGCTCTAAAAGCACAATAAATCTATTTCAAGCTATGTCCTACCCACAATGGAACTTTGTCCTGCGAGTTAAGAGGTAGTAATTGGCATTTAACTGTACCGTTGATACGTCTTGTCTCATTCTGTTGATTTGGATTTGTACATTTATTTGCTTCTTTAAAAAATGATGCCTTAAAGAAATTTTCCGCTTCATGTCCCTTCATGCATGAAAAAACACTAATTTGAAAAAAATAAAATTAGACATGCTGACAGGTGGCTTAGTTATATCTAAGGACAACCCAATGTGGCCTTCTGAACTGATAATAAAATGGTTTCTTTCATCTGGCCCAAACTCATATTCTAATTCTAGTAACTAGTGTATACAACATGGCACATAACAGTGATATCATTCTCGTTTCAGATCATCCATGATGAACCTTAGACTTGAGGATTGGATCCGTCTTTCTGTATATTCCTTGTTGTACACACAAGTTGCCTCTCAATGCCGCTTTCCAGAGTTTGTCACAAGACGAAGCATGTGGATAGCAACGTACGACAACGAAGCTTCAATGAAGTCCAAGATTACCAACAATACAATAGAATCGTCCTATTGTACCAATAATGGACTCGTATGTGCAGAATTTATCCGGAAGTGTAATGAAACACGTGATCATGATAAATTTATTGTCGAACACACCGAAAAGACACAATTACTTGCTGAAACAGAATACCTGTGTATTCAGTTTATCAGAAGATCGGATGATGTTATTCAACTTAAAACGTCGACTAAGATGGCAGTCAAAAGTCCATCGATGTGTGACAACCTAAATTTAGATCACTGGCCATTGACTTCGCCCAGCTTTCAGACGTCACCACCAATACGGTGTCCATTTTCTGGTGGATTCAATATGGAAATACGTAAAAATGGCCAACAACTTTGCGCGAACAAATTTCCACGTGGTCGAATGGAAAGTGAATGTGGTTCAGGGTCGGGCATTGTTTTCGATTTTAAAAATGAAGACTGTATCCACGAAAATTTAAAAATGGACATCATTCAGCATGTTGAATGCATGGCCGAATGGACTGCTAGTGACCAGAAATTCGTAATTCTCCGACCGGATTCTGATGATTTTCAGCCATATTGTCTGAGAATTACATCCTATACCGACTACTCAATGGATGCTTACCTATTTATGGACTTTGTTTGTGATCCCGGAAATTCACATGGCATACCATCCAAAACTGTAAACTATCTTAAAATTACATTTTCAAAATACTCAATTCATTCTTTATGCGAAGACGAATTTCAAGAATGTAAGGAAAGCAAATTCTGTCAAACCGATATGGAGGCTCACTGTAAGAAATCGTGTGACCATTGTCAACCCGAGGCAAATATTTGTCCCATTCCAGAGTACATTCGCGGATACTGGGGCGTCATTGACACAAATGTCACAAGATTTATCAATGTTTCAACGTACGAGTTTGACCAGTACGGACATGGAAAAATGCAATGTCTTCAGTCAGAACATACAGCCAAAAATCAGATAGTTTTTCTACAAATGTTTGACAATGGATGCTATCCTAAATTCTCATGTCTAGAACTTTTTCAAATCTCCCCATCCATTAGGCAATTTCGTTTCGGAAAACGTATAACCTGGCCAGTGTTTCCCTTATCCGAGGTCGGCAAATTAGCATGCGACGAAAAACAATTCAAAACAAACGCCGTGGTAGGTAAAACGAAGGAAAATATTGACACTCCGAAAACTTCGATTATCGATCCGAAGTTTTTCCCGGGAATCGACTGTGGACTTGAAAATGAATTTGAAAACATTTATTCATTATATTTCAAAGAGGGAGATAAATGTGATGGTTGCATCTCTTTTGATTCATATATTAACAAACGTTACTTCACGATAACAACCATTCATTGTTCGGCTGCAGAAAGAAAACTTCATTATCATTGTTTAGCATCATTTAGATTCAACACAAGTGCTTCAACAGCGGTCATTACAAAACAAACTTATAAAAACCAAGTAGAATTCCGTTGCTGGGTTTTTACCGGAAGTGGTGCTAACCGGAAACTACTGGTATTAAAGGTTTCCGAATGTAACGAATTTTATATTAATTTAGTATTAGACGGTCATTTGAAGCCAACAGCAAGTTTTGACATTTTAGAAGAGGGCCATAAAGACTGTCCAAAAGCCAGAATTGGTAGTTATTCCATTGTAAACAAGGATTCTAGCGACAATGCCCGCGCTCCCGTTGTTTCTATCCCACATGATGGTTCATCACCACTTCATTTGTCTAACTGTATGTTCTTCATTCTGTTATCAGTTTTAGTTCTATCATGATGTCACATTTTTACTCATCAATTACAATCATGATGAAAGCTTTAACCATGTGTAAGTGCTATGTTCACATCAATGGTGGAATTTTCTAATTGTTTAAGAGATTTTGTATCATATAAGCGGTGTAGTTGTTGATCTGTGGTTAACAAACTAGAAAAAAACTAGAGTAAGCAACATGTGTTAAAAACTTGTTTTAAAGTTTGTTTGATTTGTGCTGCATTTGTCGCTAAGCGATTAAAAGAATTAGAAACATCTTCATAATGAACGGTAAATAGATGAAATGTCACTATATTTAGATATAAAAAGATAAAATGACTTGCCAATTAAATTAAATCAATGCTGAAATATAATTTCCTTAAAGATCTCATATCATCATCATTATTTGTTTTCATACAATATGTCCTTCTTTCCATAGACTAACAGGCCCGTACTCATATATTTTAATGGAAAGGAGTGCGTTTACATGAAACTTGATGAAGTTTCTATGAATTTTAATTACTTTCTCCAAAACGCACCCCTGTACACCCCCTTCTGAGTACGGACCTGCTCGCCTAATGTGGCTCTGTTGTCCTGTTATCATCAAGATCAAACGTTTAAAAAAATGGTATCGAATGATTTTGTACCTAGCATCACCACTAGCTTCGTTTACAACAACATGAAGAAAAGTTCTTTTAATTTTTACTTCATTTGTAATATAGTTTAAGTCATTTCTTAAAGTGTTCAACTAATCAAATGAAACCTTAACCATTAATTTGCCTGATTCTTACGTAGACTGATACATTAAACAGAAGATTTGAGACTTTTCATGAATTATGATCAACTTTTATTTTAAAATGTATTATAAAAGAGTTAAAGAGAATGGCAAGACCATGATATGGTTATATCCAGACTGTTTGTAAGACAAATTAGATAGTTCTGACTATACAAGTTCCATTACAAGTTTATATATCAGCTCCATATTACCATTTATGTACACAAGTCCCGGGACACAAGTTCCATATTATCGATATTATACTTGATATGTCATGCTTTCTATGTTACAAATGTAAAAGAAACCATTATATTTTGTTTGTAAACAATGTTATAGTTATTTAATTGTTGTGTTTTTAATAAAATGATTTGATACATAATGATTTTTGCATTATACCCTCAGAGAGTAGCTACATTATCATCACCGTGTCAGTCCTTTACACTTTCGTAACAGATTTCTTGGCTCTTATGTCATGTATGTAAGGGCTTGATTTAAAATTTGGTATACAGATTTAGCATGACGCTTTCACGGTCAGTCGGTCATCTACAAATGTACTTCCTGTTTTCCGAACCGACTAAGACGATCTTATGGGAAAAAAAGTAAAAAGATCATAACAGATGGCCCGGTTTCTACTGCAGAGATTGATTCAAAGGTTTGCTTAGATTGTATTAACTTATGTTGAGTTTTAAAATGATGTGAATATAGCAACAACTTTTGAAATAGCAAATGTATTGTATATTGTAAAAGCAATTATTAGTTTGTGCCTTGTTATTGATTATCAATAGGGGGAAGGTTGGCGCCAAAAATGTAGTTTAACCCCACCACATTTTAAATGTGCCTGTCCTAAGCCAAGTATCTTTATCAAAGCTTATGTTTCTATTTCGTCGAATTTATGTTAATTGTTTTTTTGTCAAGAAGAGGCACTTTCAATGGACTTTAGGATTGGGCCTGAATCATATCTAATTTATTTTCAATCCAGGGACAATTGAAAACAACAAGCCACATTAAAGGCTGCTGGCTATTTTCCAGTGTGGATTATTTTAAATTGTCGTTGTTTATATCGAAGGTTGTGTCGTGTACACTTATTCCACATCTCATTATCTTCTATTGTTGTTTTCAAAACACAAGGTTTTATACAGTGAGATAAAAAACAGAAACTATTTTACGCATACGTACCGCAATGGTAAGTTACAAAGTTATATTGCATTACTCATTAACAATGAAATTCGGCTATATTAAGGAAAAAATAACATGAAAGAAGTGATAAAATGAACATGAAATTATGATGTTAAATGGAATGGGGACACACGGCAAAAAGACTTTACGAGTTTCCACTGCCACGAGGAAATAGGGTATCATGGGTAAGTTGGACACTTTAGTCTACTGTACGGGATCCTACTGGCACTGCTCGTATCTAAACTTATAATGTGCAGAGAATGGTACACCATTATGGTTTGCCGTCAGCTTTTCGGTATAACGCAAGATAACAAAGTTACTGTTCTTCCATTCAACCACCTGGGTCATCCAATTTGCTGTAGATGTGAGGGCGAAACGTCATAGACCGTCAGAAGGGTAATAGTCCTTTTTAGAAAGTATTTTCCGGACGTGCAGACTTGAGAAATATTTTACTTATGCACTACAGGTTAACGACTTCCGGGTAGGCCTCTCCATTGAAAATCTGTTGAAATTAACTAAATTCGTCAACTTGTTAAAACATTTTAAATCTGATTGCCAAAGTCTAAAATTACTAAAACATACGTTAACATCCAAGGCTTCACTGCAAACCAGTTTATTTGAACAGGGAATGGGAAATTACGCCAAAATCGGATAGGGATAAATTGATGTTTTTCCTTAGCTCAACGTTGTTCACACCATGAGGCCGACCCACAAAGGGAAACTACTCTTGCAAAAATGAAAACAAAAGAATCGGAATCGGAATTCCGGATGACTTTTTGAAAAGGGCTATAGGCGATCTAAAGTATATACTTTTACAACCATGTTTCCGCAATCTATTTTGCACTCGGGGTGCCCACTTGGCGATAAAAAATGGACACATTTTAGAAGTTTTGTAACCAATCCTATACGAATTCCTACACTAGCTAATTTTTGTGAAGTACGGGGAAACAACTTTTGTGGAGTTCAAGATTTTATTTTTCCACAATTGCAGCTCGTGACCTGTTAAGACATATGTTCTTTCCATAGGAATAACTGGAAAAAGTGTTCTTTTTCAAATAATAGTATTTAAAAAATAGAAAACAAACGAAAACGACAACCCATTAGATAAGCACAACTTTGTGGTCAATTTATCATTTCTGATGAAAGTATAGATTCTGTAAAATATGACATTCTACCCCGTTGGCAATTTAGTTTTTATTTACAAAACTTGGTGTTAAATATTTAAGCTTCAGCAAGAAATACCTAATATTCGAATTCGAAAGTCCTTAAAGCAAGAACGAACCCTAAACAAAGATACACAGAACATTAAGATTTATTCGGAGAGAGGAGGGGTAAGCTGATCCTGCTTTTTGCGACAAAAACAACACTTTGCCAATTGATTCGCTCTGTATCAAATCCAGATTTATAGAAGACATTTTAAACAAAACATCTTTGACAAACCATTTTAAGACATTGAACACACGTATCTACTGACTAATAGAATTTCTTATGAAAACAGTTTCCGTGCCAAATTCATTAAACAAGATTAAAAGTACACATACCACAATCAGAATGCATTCAGTATTTCATGTCGAACTAGGAAGGGTCTAAGGTGCTCCTCGTGAGTTCCCGCTCGCAAAACACTCGTCGCGCTGCCGTCGATTAATTCAGGGTAGGTAAAATCTGATAAAAACGGCATTACAGAAGCTTCACTTCCACAAACGCACATAGAGTGTCTTCACATTAGCGACCAAATACCCCTATTTGTTTACAAGCACACGATATCGATATCTTCCGTAAAGTTTCTAGGTACAGGGGAAAAAAACAGAGGAGCAGCGTAATATTTTGCTAAGACAAAAAACTTTATTAGGTAATATTGAAATATCACAGAGGTTCTGGAATAACAAAGTAGTTGGTCAATGAAATTAGGGTAAAAGCTACCGGTAAAATCTATAGTGCAACGCTGATAGCAACATTTAATAGAAGCAAACACATAAAGAAAATTAATACAACAAAAAACCATGCAGTAATAAGTAATAGAAAACAATGAGAGGAGGAATAAGTGTACGCGGCACATCCTTTAATCAAGCGGCAATTCAGAAAAACCACAATGGACAACCGCTAGCAGCCTGGCGCTGCTCGCGGTTCTGCAATTGGTCCATGGTATAAATAAATTGCATATAATTCAAATCCAGCCCCGAAATAGTCACAAATAGACCCCCTTCTTAAACAAGGAACAGAAAACATCAAAAAGACAACTACAAACAAAAGCTTTCTCAAAGATTCCTGGCTTAGGACAGGCACATATAATATGTGGCTGGGTTAAACTAGTTTTTTGGGCCCAATCTTCCAAACCTTACCTAAAAATATATATAAAAAACATAACTGGTTCTGTATTTCGCTTTTTAAGTACATGTACTTTCTTTCAATACTTTTTGTTTTCGAACGTCAAATTCTTTGATTCAAATGCTGCTGCTTGATGAAAAGTTACTCCTTGAAATAGGCATATAGAGCATATTAAACTAAATTTGATATTTTGTAATTTACAATCATCGTGAAAAATATCTGTTTCTTAATAGAACTATTATTGAAGTATTTAATATTCTGTTTCAAAGTTTCGAAAAAAGATTCTTGCTTATTATAGATTGATAAATTAAGAATCCATTTCTTATATAACATTAACCCGTGCGGGTTCCGGGTGGCTAATAGGCCCGCAGCAGCGCTAAGCTTGTCGGTAAAAGTCCACTAAAGAGCGCTCAGAAACCTGAGATCGGGTCAGGCCGCTTTGCCCACAAAGCGACTGGGATGTGTGCCCCGGGTGGTTGAATGGGGCAGCCCTGACATCGAGAGATGCGGGGTCGTCAGGCGATAATGCGGAAAACCTGACCACAAACCATAGTGGTGCACCGTGTTGGGAAAAATGTCACGTTCCTCGCACGTAAAAGAACCCTGCTGCAGGTCTCGGTAAGAGTAGGACCCGTAGGATCCCCATGCAGGAGGCTAAATTTCCCGTCCCTAACCATCACTTCTTTTCCAGTGGCAGTCAAAACTCTCTTACCCGATTTGCCTTGTGTCCCCATTTCCTCCACTTCATCATCATTTCATGTTCATTGTATCACCACTCTCATGTTCATCTCCCGGATATAGCCGAAATCGTGCTGCTTGGGACTAAAGAAATAACTAACTAACTAACTTATATATCATTAAAGACTAAGTTAAAAAAAAACACCGCTAAAATTAAACACGAAGGTTACATTGTATGTATACTTATAATTATATGTAGTAAAAACCTTATATGCACAAAAGTCATGAAAGTGTAAATTGGATATTAGTTTACGAAAGGAGACAAATTTTCTGACATTAAGAAAAATATTACAAAACTGATTTCATGGGAAATGATGGTATGTAAATTATATTGTTATTTTCAATATAAACGGAAGAATGGTATAGTTAGTCATTGTATTAGAAGGAGATGACATTTGGAAAATATTGATAACACTGACAACGCACAAAAGGGACCTACAGCGAGAGAGGATGTATTTCTCCAAACGAAGAAACATCATTTAATCCAAAAACATACATAATGTATGAGTTCGACTGCATGATGACACATAGAAGAAAACAAAATCTTTCTTTTTTATCTTCCAAAATGGCGGAAACTTCCGTCACATTAAGGAAATCGTTACCTAAACTGTTATTTAATAACGAATTTGCATTAATGACGCTTTTATAATGTTTTGCTTCTTAAGAATTTATTAAAATAGTTATTTGAAGAAAGAGTAACTAACAATAATATTGCTTCTAAAGATCTACTAAAAGTACCTTTACATGGCTGCATGACAAGAAGGTTTAAACATCAATGAACCGAAATATCAATGAAAGATTAAAAAGATATGAAAACAAACTATTTTTTAAGACAGAATCACATACCAATTTTATAATATGAAGGGTCAACTTTAAGCACATTTGTAAGCGTACTTGGAGTTATTCACGGAAGATGAACAAAATTTACCTAAATTTCTTGTAAAGTTGGGTTTGGTATAAAAAAGAAATCTGCTTGGCCCGGTCAAGGAAATAGTAAACAAATTTTGATAATGATTAATATTCCGTTTTTTATTCAAATAATCTTATAGCAGCACAATTTTTTACCAAAACCATTTTTATATGAACTCACCTTACAAGGGGGTCCCTTGCGGGAACCGGGTGGTGAATAGACCCGCAGCAGAGCCTTGATAGTTGTAAGGGTCTTGGGGTTCTGATGTCGGGTCAGTGCTCAGCCCACAGAGCGACCAAGTGTGCAACGTAGGTGGCTGAATAGGATGGCCATCGTCCGCAGGGGTTGTCAGGTCTATAATACGGAAATAGATAAATAAATGGATGGTGATACGGAAACCCTGACCACTGACTGTAGTGGGCCAACGTGTGTGGAGAGTGCCATGCTTCATGCACATAAAAGATTCATTTGTGGACCGCCAAGTAGTGCACCACATAGGCTAAATTTTCCTCCCCTACACACCTCTCCCCTTTTCCTGTGGTCTTCAAAAACTATTGTTTCCCACCTAATTCGATATTGCGTTTATCATCATCATTTCATGTTCATTTTATCATCCTTTTTGTGTTTGTCGCCTTTAGATATCCTATATAGCGTTACAAGGGCTTAAATACCAACTCACTCACTTATCACCTTACTAGGGGTGATAAGTTATAAGGCAGAAAATCATCAATGTCTGAAAAGCACTTCGGTCCCGAATTTTGAATCCTTACTTTTTATTTCAAATTAGGATCAAATGGAGATAATTTGCACTGTTATTTTTACTCGTGTAGGGTTGTCGTTAAAAATGATAATAGAAGATGAACATAAAAGCTGGTGACATTTAAGGTCCCAAATGCAATACAGACATTACATGCTGGTTCTTGATTTATTGAAATTCTTAAATTATATTTCAAGGAGGACTAAAATGAAGTAAGATATAAACGTACAACTACAACTCATATGGTAAGGTATGCATGGGATGAATAACAAGCCATGTATCCGTATGTAAGTTTCTGATTAGCTGGAATAATTACTGTACGATAGAGGTACGATAGCCTTTACGTAACTGACCAATCAAAAGCTAGCTGAAGATCGTGTTGTCTCATCACATATCAATTCAAATATCAATACACGCTCACAATATAGTTCCTTTCCCAAAATCAAATTACTACTCTACTTTTGTACTAAACATAAACAATGTTTAAAATTTGTAGATATTCTGATTACCAGTACTTTCAGTACTTTGATTTTTTCATGCTGGGGGGAAATAGAGTAAGCAGTAGGTAGGTAGGCCTTTCTTACCCTAAGTAATGGAAGGTCGATTTCAATAATAACGTTCCTAAGGTATTAAAACGCCTAGGGTCGGCATAAAAAAACTAAGGTCAGCAGGGAAACCGCCATAATAACACATAATTTGTTTTACCTACGTTGATGTCAACAACATATAAAACATCTAAAAATTTGGAAATAATGACCCGCCTTTAACATCAAATTACTGGTCAGCCCGTTATGAAATTGATCAACTGCACAACAATTTTAGCTGCATGACCCTTTTATCTACTTTATCTACTTGTTTTATGCGCGAAAATAATTTTCGTTGATTCAAGAAAAAGGTAAGGTCAAGACATATCAACTGTCGAAAGTAAGCTCCTTTAGATTATTTCAATTCAGGTTTTTTTGTGCGTTTAAATTTGTAAGTTTCTTCGTGTTGTTCTTGTCCACGTTTTGGCCTTTTGGACTTTGACATTCGAATGATGCCCTATTTGTACTTCTATTCTTCTTCCAAATACTGCATGTACCCCCCTTAAACAAAACTTAAAATAACAAAATGTGCCTTAAAGTATTGCTGATGATTTACATAAAATCTATTACCAGCTTAAACATAATGACTTAATGTTCGCTTCTGAGTTGACAGTTAAATGTTTAAAAAACGTCCATTGCTGATAAAAGCAAGTCAGTTCAAATGATCAATTATTGATTCATTACAAATAGATATTGTATTTACGAGCCTGTAGTAATTTGATGCATTATAGCACGGCGTCGAAATCCCGTAGCTTGATTCATCTGAAATTTGAAATCTCGCTAGTTAACGCAATTAGACTCTCGTTCACTTTTTGTGGCACTTTGTAGTTTCCCCGTATTCAGCCAATCGTAACAGGTATATAAGGAACTTGATACTTGAATCAGTAGAAATAAACCACAATCAGAAACTGTGAAATACAACACCAGAGGAAGACACCCCTAAAGTGGTAATTTGTTTCTAAGGGAAATGATTTTATCATGTATACGGCATGCAAAATTGTTTTTTTAACTCAATAGAAGAAGTTGGACTAAAATGTATTTAAATATCTTTCATGTAACGTATTTTCCAAGATTTTTTAAAACATTTTTTTAAATGAACACCGCAAACGGGAAGTACAAATGCAGCTAAAAGACTAAAATAAAGAATTCTACCAATTGAAACATGGAGGTTAACAAATCTTATCATCGTTCTCCAAACTATCTTTAAACAGTTTTACCGACTTCTTTCCCTTTCACTGAGAAAAAAAGGTATAAACAGTGCATCACGATATTTACTGTCTTTCTTTATGTAATAGTGGTCTATTTTATTTCCCTTGTCCGTTAATTGTCCAGCTGGCTCTTGTTTTTTTAAAACTATCCTGGTACTTTATTGAAGCGACTTTATGAATCCTCTATCTGGTATCACGATGCTTTAGCTGTGAAGTTCAACTATCTACATCTCTACAAACTTCCTACTTTAAACCAAATCTCCATCATAGTAATATATATATCAGCCAAGTGGATTTTGCATATCTACAAAAAAACCTGCTTGATTCCAAATATTAACAACTGGAATGGCGGTCTTCCATACAAGGCGTACATGTAGATGACTTACGTGCATTAATAGAAAATAATTAGATGTGGAATAAGTGTACGTGACACAGCCCACAATCGTGCACAGAAAATCTTAAATCGCTTTAGGGTGCAAGACATAGTTATTCAAAATGACGTCACCAGACAAAAGCAATGTCAGTTTCCATTTAATGAAGAAAATCTAGCCATCACTTGTTCTATGGACACCGGGTATGGACATTTATAAATAAATAAAAAGTTAAAACTATGCTCATTCTAGTGTATCTTGTCTTATAAACATATTAAACACAAAACTATTTTTAAAAAGTACCAAAAATCTGACAAAGAGAGGGTGTTTTAGTGAACAATCCACAGGTGTCATCTCATTTTTAAGACATGAATTTCATCATTTCTATATATGTCAAAACCTGAACACAGAATATCACAAAGAGCATGTCTCATAGGTGTACATGTAACTGTGAAAATATTACGGTACGTTATGTTGCATTTTTAGGTATATTAAAAAGTGGCAGTTTGTCGCACAGAAAAAAAGTGGTTTTGTAGTTATCTTTTTTCATAAAAATATCAACATAAAAATACTTTATTTCGTAAAAGCAGAAATGATATAAAGTTTATACAGAGAAGCATATAAATCGCTAGAGTGCAAAATAAATGGCAATTCTTTCTTCCGGTATAAAAAATATATACAGGACTCCCTCCACTCATTGGTCAATTAATTGGACTATCACCATTAGTATTTTTTACGAAACTGTGTCTGGCATTATTATACCATATAGTACTATAGAAAGAAGCTATATGCCAAATATCAAGAGGCTGTGACATGAAGTTGCCCGAAAAAAATGCGACGAATTTTTTGTGACGCCGCAGGACGACGGATAGTGTCAAAGTTACCCCTATATGTCGCTTTTGCAACATTTTGCAGGAGACATAAAAACGAAAACAGGCATTAAAAAACAACAAATTCATTTAGTTGAACTCAATGAACAAAACTTAGAACAAGACTATAGTTCAACGTTGGGAATCCTTTGATACAAAACTAATACGTTTTTCACAAAAAAAGATCAATGGAAAATTCAGGATAATGCAAAGGGGCAATTTCTACTGCTTACTCTTCTGGAGCAACTGACTTCACTCTTTATACGACTTGGGTTTGCTTTGTTGATTTCTGTTCGTTTTTGTGAGTTTTTTATGTTTTGTATTTCCTCGTGCTGTTTTTGTTCGTGTTTTGTCGTTGCTCTTTTGGACTTTTGACACTAAAATGCTCAATTTGTGCCTCTATGCTTCTTTTTTTTTGGGCTGACCATTTTAGAAACCGTGTTTGTCGTTTGAGTATTTTGAACAACTGTGCAAAAGATTGAAAACGAGAATCAAGAAAGCTTTTTTACAGGGAGCATGCCGTTTGTTAAGTCTCATCAATTATCGCATACGGAGTAATTAAATCAAGTCATTCATCAAAGAATTAGATGAAAATTGACACGTGTCAAGATCTTTATGAATCGTTGACTATTGAATTATATAATCATTTCACCTTTCAGTCTTTTAGAGCTATACGACATTGTGTCAAAAACTCAATGTTCAAACTATCGGAGCTTGTTTATGGGGGGAGGGGTTTACCAATATTCCATAAGATTCATCACATATCCCGTATATTTTTTTTCAGTATTCCTGTAAATAATTTATAAAATGGTTTTAGATATCCCATATCCCAGTAAGTTTTGCCTAAAATATCCCGTATCAAATGAGAAAATATGTGAACATGGTGAATATTCCATATCTAAATATAACCTAAGCCAAAATAGTTTTCAATGTCTAAACAATCCAAACCAAACTATTCCAAATAGCTGTTCGTCGAGTGATGTCCTTTTGAGAAATAGGCATGAATCAGAAGGAGAAAAGCGCGTACTGTGTGGTGTTGCAACACTTGGTCAAATAATACATTACAAGGTCAACAGGTACATTTTTAGCATAAATATAGCGGTCTGACATTCCAATGTTAATGTAGCAGATCGGTAAATAAAGGTAATAACAACATTACCAAACTTGGAGAATCAATCTCAAATGTCTATAAGACGAGACAAAACAAGGTAGACATACCGGAAAATTGAAGATCGCAATGGTCCTGACTTGGTACAGGCATTTCAAAAGAAATGGTAGTTAAAAAAGCTTTAAGGCGCGCCAAACCTCCCTCTTCCAATGCGATCTTTGGGTCCGTAGTTGCACAAAACACAACAGGTTTGTGATGACAAATCAGGGATGCTAAGGTGGTCCTCTCGATAAAGTGATACTTAACATTTGGAGTAACTGTTGTTACAGTATTACAAAAACCCACTTGGTATAGAAAAAAAGGACATGAAAGAGGTCATTTTTATATGTACATGACCACTAACTTTAGAACATATTAAAGTATTATATTCATGCATACACAGGCAAAATTTAGACATACGTCTGACGTACGTTAATAAAAACGTGCTTCTGACGTAGTGCATAAACGTACGTTAAACATACGTTTCTAACCGCTGTACGGTAAACGTAAGTCAAATTATTGTAAAAACATATGTCAGACGTACGTTTTTTAAACGTGCGGTAAAGGTACGTTTACCATACGTCAGACATATAGTTTCCTAAAATGTATGAAATTAGTAAGTTATGTATTTAGTGTGTTTTATTATTAAATAAAAATATTGCCAAGATGAATTTTTAACGTGCGTCAGACGTACGCGGTAGAAATGCCAATTTAATATGCGTCAGATGACATGCGTTTAGCGTACGCCAGACGCACGTTAAACGCAGTCAACATTTTGCCTGTGTAGTACAGCAATAGTCTTCCTTAACAAGTAATGGTAAGCAAGAACCCCAATTAAGCACTAGCTTCAGTCTCATTACGACTTGAGTTCCTCCCCGAGTTCCTCTTCAGTTATTTTTTGTTTTTTATGTTTTGTGTTTCTTCCTGCCATTCTCTTCGTGTTTGCAGGTCTTGCCGTTGCCCTTTCGGGCTTTTGACACTGGAATGCCCAATTGGTGCCTCTTTGCTTCTTGTTTAATTTGACCCCACCCAAAACATCCAAATTCTATGTGGGTCTTCATTCATTAATTTTGCTACCAAGACAGTCGTGTGACGGTTCAAAAGTAAACTATACAATTTAATATTTCCAACAGAAAACAAGTGTCCAAAATGAACTTTTTGTTAAAACTTTTAAATCTTATAGGTTACAAAAAAATTTCTTTAAAATACCGTTTCGGAATTTCAACCACAAAGTGCATTATATGGAAATGAATTTAATTTTCTTTTCCAGTTGTGATTGAAAACAAAAGTAGGGTTTCTGGCATTGATTTCCCGGGGGCAACAGTAGGTATACCAATTGATGTATGATTAGCAACGTGGGGTACGACAGATGCTTGATTGCCCATGAAAATATCGAAGATTGAAATAAAATGATGTTGTATATTGTATTTTACAATGGTGATTTGAGGATCAAAAGGTTAAAATCCAGCTCACAGTTTCTGATTAGATGTAGATGATCTGTTTATCATTGAAGATCAGAAATATAATAGGAATTTACGAGGCATTTATTGTTGTAGGTAGTCAATGTTGTAAAAGGTCTTCAAGGGCAGAATTAATATGGCATGTCTGAATCAGAGCTGATTGGCTTTAAATTCAAGATAAAGTAAAATTTAAAGTAATATCATGTTAAGAAAAAGGGCAAAATTAAATGCAAAGGGGAGCAAAAAAGGAGGGAATGTGTCCATTGGAGGCAGGTGCCACCGCGAATGGCCCTAAACAGGAAAAAGATATCCATCATGTCTGAATAGCTATACAAGATGTACCTTTTGTCATAGTCAACCACCCTATCAAAGTTTGAATTATTCTCATGCACGGTTTTTGAGAAAAAATGACGGAAATTCGTACTGACGTCGTGCGGACGGACGGGTGAAAATGAGTAAAACTTAATTAATGTCCCCTACAAATCGCGGGGGCATAAAATAGATTTAAAATTTCCATATCATTTTTTAAAAAGAAAACCTACGATTGTTGAAGGAATCAGGCAAGACAAAAAAGCACAAATTGTGATACTTTAAAATAACATTAAACAAAAATATCTAAACATGAACACTTTTGAAGAGACTATGCAATTCCTTTTTAAAATAGATATTTTCTTATATAGTAAAGCAACGAGAACATTTTTTCCACACTTTAAAAGAACATGTATGACCGAGTGTTAGAATTGTACACATACATGTATCCAGTTGACATTATAGAAAGTTTCGTGGCGTTTACCTAAGACTTAGTCTTTCCTCCTTTATCGTGACCTCGTGTTGTTTGTTGGCAAGTTTCGGTTCGGTCGTTGCCTGATTTTTCGCCTGGGTTCCTTGGTTAAAAGTTCTGCACATTTGATTTATATTTGTGTCCTCTCCCTACATGTATATATTGATATGTAGGATAAGTTGCATGCACATTCGTGACATAAGAAAGCTTAGATTTGAGAAAAGGTTTTTACAAAATCTACAGACACAATGTGATTAGTCTGAAATATCTATGGCAAAAATACAAAACAAGACAGAGATACACATGGAATTGCAATGGTCCTGACTTTGTACAGATATTCAAAAGAAATGGTGGGTTGAACCTGGTTATACGGCACCAATCTTCCCCCTTCTACTATGACCTTAGTGTCCGATAGTGACACAAAACATAAGCTGGCAACCGGCTCCCTACTGTTCAGATAATAACAGCGGGGTACCAGCTTATAAAGGGGTAGCAAAAAAATGCACAACGGTTGTTAGACAAAATAGGGATACAAAATCTAATAAAAACAAACAAATATCGACAGAAATTTTTAGATACCGTATATATAAAGGCATATTTTCCTAACCTTGAATTTAAAGCGGGTCACAAGAGACAACAGTGTCGTATAAAAAACTGAAAAAATTACAAATGCGTACACCCATCCCCCGTTTTTTTTAAGTAATTTTTCAACGTTTTTTACATTCAATATTTAATATTTTTAAAGCAAAATAAAAAAAAAAACCTTGTATATAGTATTGAAGAATAGACCGTGAGATTTTTCCATAAAACGTCAGTAATTCGAAAGAAGTCACATTTTCCACAATTACACATATTTGGCCTTTATTGTGGGTAAGATAAAGCTTATCATGGGTATTGATGACTCAGGAAACTTTCCGGATAATTGAATTATACCGGAATGCATCTGGAATTTTCTCTGTCTAATAATCATATATTCTGCTTCCTTTGGGACGTTTTGCAAAGAAACATGCAGTCCATGGAATGTCATGAATTATTATCACTTCTCGTTAAAGTTCAAGGTTAATTGTTCCACTTAGACATTGGCTACGTACGATATCTCCAACTGCAATGCTATTTATCTGTTGTTTGAAAATATTTTCCCTTGAGTTCTTGTTCAATTCTTGTAATCAAAAATATAAAACGATAGTGTAAAAGTACAAACAATCTTAAATAAGTTTTTATAGGGAAGACGAAAAGGTTTGAATCCCTAGCTTTTAAAAGCAATAACTTTTTTGGTGTAATCTATGCGCACGTTTAATTTCGTTTAATTTGAAGAAATGTGTGATAGCACTTAAAAGAAGAAATTTTAATGAATGTTTTGGATTATAAACTTGACTTTCTAACACGTCTTTTTTGTTATTTTAACAATTAACACACTTTAAAATCATGACAATTTAGACCTCGTATTTTTACACGATTCTATGGAAGCCTAATAGTGCCAAGTATAAGAAAAAACATTTTATTTAGAAGGTGACCGCCACTTAATAAATGGCGAACGCCACCTAATTATATGGCGGTTACCACTTTTAAATATGTTAAGGCACTGCCACTTATTATATGGCGGTGACCGCCTAATGTATAACTTGCGATCGCCACTAATTTCATTTAATATGATTAAGGCCCTGCCTTTTTAGCAAGCATCGAAAATCTATATACCTTTTATAAATAAATCCATGTGCTTGACCGGCTTAGTGTAACGTAAAGACGGAACTTTTAAAAAAAGAATTAGGTAGTTGCAAAGTCTGACCCCACCCAACCCAAATCATATGCCTGCACTTGGGAAAGTTGTTGTTAAAATATCTGGGATCAATAACTACCTATTAAAAATTCAATTTAATATTTGTGCAAAAAATAAATCCTGTAACATTCTTGGACGACATTTTATTTGTGCAAATACTAAATCCTGTAACATTCTGGGACAACATTTAGCGGGGACGAAATTATCCCTTTATGGATTACGTGACGTCATTTCCTTATCAGAGTATTTCGCGCTTCAACAGCAGACCAAAACAACATTCAGATTCTGTCAGGTTTTGTGATATTTTCTGAGTATCAGTGTTTTATTTGAATCATTGGTAACAGAAGGTACATTAAGAAACCTGGCGGAAAAAAACGGTGAAGTAAAAATACCATGCATGATTGAGGAGAGTGACTGAAACCCCACAGGATGGGACTCTTCTTTCATTTTCAGGCAGGTAAGAACCTTTTATTTATTATTATGAGTAGGTTTTATTCAGTAAATTTATGTATTTTTTTTATCTTACTTTATCTTACTTAGAATTTAACAAGGCTTGGTCAGTATCATGCATTTGGTATGACTAGTCAATGGGACGATGTTGCCAAAAGCTAGCTCGGTAATTTCCGGAAAATCGTTTTTCAGCAGAAAAGACCGAATGATGTTTGAATAAAAATCTGTGTGTAAAAATAAATAAGTGGATGAATGAGGGTTTAATCACTGTTTTTGAAATTCTATTTTTTATTTTTTGCATAACAGATTATGTTGTATCTTTATAAGCCCAGAGGGTTGATTGTTTTACTTGCTCCGTGCCTATTATTTTTTTCACTCCGTAAAAGTAAACTTGTTCCGGTTTTATCGTCAGTATATTTCTGGCACATCACAAAACATGCACAATGCCGTAAGGCTCGCATCTGCGATGCTCGCTATTAAGCGGCGGTCTCGTGCCAAATAAAAATGTTTAGTTGTACCTGGCACTTTTGTGCTTCCATACGATTCTTCTTGATCTGTTACTATGATACCATACATTTTGTAAAGCTTTGGTGTAAAAACAAACAAAAAAACTTATAAAGCGAATTGTTGTAATTGGCAAATTTGAGTAAAAAATGCAAATTCTTTTATTATCCAAATTATTTTCTAACATAGAAAGTTAAAGCATTATAACATCGTTACATTGTATTAACTGTGAATAATTCACAACTTTTATGGTTTGCAATTGCAAGTATCCCCAATCCGTACGGAGTTGGAGAAGGGGATATATATGCTATAATAGCATTTGGTTCGGTCGTACGTTGTTGCGTACATCTTGGATAGTTACAGAAATCCGTACCAAAATAAGGTTTTGGTTAAGATCCATATCAATATTAGAAACGAAAGAATATGAAATATGTGCCAAAAAGACACGATCCACATATTTAAATGATTTTAATAAATGTACAAAAGCAAAATTTCACTGCGTGTGAAGCGCTTTTCTGGATTAACCTTCATCAGTCACGCTAGGAGTAGAAAACTTGGAAAACCGATAGAATATTAGATTTGATAAAAAAAATGCCAAAAAATATTTTAACAAGTTTAGTCCCATTTGCGGACTCGGTTGGAAAAAAGGCTCACAACAGAGCCTAACTTATCGTAAGATACGACTAATTGTCTTAGGATTCTGACATCGGGTTAGTGCTCAGCCCATTACATGACCAAAGTTTGTGCGTTACTGGCTATATAGGGTAGTCCTCGTCTTTGGGGAATGTAAGGTTTATAATAAGGAAAGCCTGACCGCTGATCATAGTGGATTGAGGTGTATGGAGAATGCTACGGTTCATGCATGTAAAATATCCCATTATGTACCGCTAAGTAGTTCAACACATAGGGTAAATTTTCCGCCCCTACCCTCCTCTTTCAGTGGTCTTCAAAATATCTGTTCCTTTTTTCCCACCCCATACTCATATTTCTTATCATTATTTTATGTTATTTTATCATTATTTTATGTTATTGACTAACATAAAAATATTTGTCTAAATATGATGAAAACAGCCTATACTATATAAACACAAAACTACGCCAATATGTAATTTATCCGTCCAATATGGATATTGGACGGATACCGCCAGTCAATATAGCATATTGGACTAGTCAATATGGCATGTCAGCCATATATTGGTCAGGTTAGTCAATAAAGGTATAATTGCGTAAAGTTATCCATATTGGCTAAGTTATTGGTCCTCGGCTAGCCATATTGGACTTCGGCTTCGCCTCAGTCCAATATGGCTAGCCTTGGACCAATAACTCAGCCAATATGGATAACTTTACGCAATAATACTATATTATTTTATCATTATTTTCATGTTTATCGCCCTTAAACAATCTATAAAGTATTGTTTGGGCTTAAGACACTCATTCATTGACGAAGTTAAACGTGTGGTTAAGGACCATCTCTCAGCAACTGCAAGTGATAGAGAAGTGATATTGGCTCGGTGTTTACATATTGGATGGTAACCAAAATATGTATCAAAATAAGGTCACCATGACCTATACTGTTAGCATGAATGACTCAAGTTAATGTTTTGGTTAAGGTAAATACCTCAGCAACTACAATTGGTAGAAGAATGACATTGGGTCAGCAAGGAATGAAACCGATTTGCCAACACCTATTTTCTAACGGTGTCCGTGGTGTGTGGAATCCCCGACAGACTGGAGACTGCTAGGCAACAGGTGCCGCAGAGGTAGTGGTTCGAATCAAGCTCACACCCGGCTAAATTTTCTAATGTTATTTGCTGTACAAAGACTTGGAGTCATACTGTAAAACATAACTCACGTTCCTGTTAAAAGCTGTACCCTACCATATTCATTATCTATATCACATATAATTTTGTGAACAACATCCATACCAAAATGAGGTTCCATTGACCTACATTTTTCAGCATGAAAAACTCGGGTTAAAGTTGCGATTAAGGTCCATACCTTGTGAATTAAGTGCAAGTGATAAAGGGGTGAAACCAAAATAAGGTTATGGTTAATGTCCACATCAAGTCTTAGTCCCGTTCGGGGCCCGGGTGGCAGCAAGGATCGCAGTGGTCTTAGAATTCTGACAACGAGTTAGTGCTCAGCCCATACAATGCCCAAGGATTGTGCCCTGAGTGACTATCAACTTTGGGGGTTGTTAGGTCTATAATAATGAAAGCCTCACCACTGACCATAGTGAGTCAACATGTTTGGAGAGTGCCACGCTTCATGCACGTAAAAGTTCCCATATATTGTGGACCGTCAAGTAGTTTAACAGATGGGGTTTATTTTCCGCCTCTTCCAGTGGTCTTTAAAATTACTGTTTCTTTTTTCCCACACCCTACCCTCATATTTCTCTTCATCATTTCATGTTATTTACAAATCATGTTTATCGACTTTATACAACCTTTATAGTATTGCTTGGGTGTAAGGCACTCACACACTCACCCACTCACTCACGAGGTAAAAACGTTTGGTTTAGGTAGAAGAGTGATATTTGGTCAATGGAGCTAGTCTCATTGACTGATGACGTAGGCGGAAGTTCATGTTACTCATTCTCATTATTTTAATATCCATGCTAGGGAACGGACGTGTCGAGTGCGACACGTCATACTGTAAGTATTCCATTTTATTTGCCTTGGTGGCTATGCATTTATATTTTATAGGCCTAGGTGGCCATGCACTGATAATTTATAGGCCTAGGTGGCCATGCACTGATAATTAGGCCTAGGTGGCCATGCACTGATAATTTATAGGCCTAGGTGGCCATGCACTTTAAGGCCTAGGTGGCCATGATATAGACCTAGGTGGTCATGCACATATAGGCCTAGGTGGCCATGAACATATAGACCTAGGTGGTCAAGCACATATTGGCCTAGGTGGCTATGAAAAGATATTTCATGAAATAAATATTGAGTCACATGTGTGCACGTTTGTTGCGCAGAGAAAAAGCTTAGAACATGTATAACTTTAAAGAAAATATATGCCAACAAATTTTAAGAAAGCATATGAATAATAGATAAATGCTTATTTGTGAACATAATGTCATTGTGTATTTTCTATTTCAAGGACATATAACCTTGTTGTATTGAATGAAGTTCACGTGTCGTTTTATCGAGGACTGATTTGGTTGAGTAAATTTAAATATACACCGAACATGTGCTTGATTATTAGTTAAAATTTACAAGTATTTATTTTGATTTCAGAGATGTATAAAGTGTTATAAAAGAAGAGGATTACTTTCTGTGGAAATACTGGAATTCAAATATATGATTGAGGTTAGTTAGTGCGTTTTATCCAACGAAATATTTATAATATTCAAATTATCTGATCTTTGCATTGTTTTTGAAAGATATCTGTAGTGTTAATGCATAATAAGCTTGTTCTGTTGGCCAATACATGTAGCAGTTTAGTCTTGTAAGTGCCGTCATGTAATTTCTTTTCGAAAACTGTTTCGTTAGTTGCTTAACATTATTATCAGAACTCATTAAGAAAAGAAGTAATAGTTATACAACGGACATATATAATTATATAACATGTTTAATATATGAAATATCTTAATAGGCTAAGCTTGTTAACAGTATATAGTATTGTTCCTTTCAGAGTAACATAAGGTACGGAATGGAAGTGATCCCGTTACGCTGGAAAAGCATTAACCCAGAGATGGAAGACAGAAATGAAAGCCAAATTAGACAATGTGAATGATATAGCAATCTATTATAACAATAGACTTAAGGGATCGTTATTTCATGTTAAACGAATGTTCAAGGCAAATAAAATGATATAATTAAAATGTGTACTTTGTTGACATGTTAAATGTTTTATACAAATTGCCCTAATTCTTGTTTGGTATTGCTTTCTTTGTGAATTTCCTTTCGTTAGCAATTCAAGGGACACTGATGCCCTAGTGGGTTCGCTCACGTGAGTTGCATACGAGGGGATTTTCTCCTTTAGGTGTTACAAAATTGGTATAGACTAGTATTTGAATTAAACTGGTCTTTAGTAAATATGATTTTTATTCCATTTATTTTGCTTTAATGTTATAGTTACACACCGATATGATTTTCATCTAACTATATAATAATAGGGAATCTCAGGAACTTGTTTACACTTGAAGAAGAGATCCCTTCGTTTTGCAAACTCACGTGCAGATCGGAAAAGAAACTTGAAATAGTGGATGTATACCTTCGCATGTGTCAGACTTAGATTTGTGTTGGTGCTTAATATGAGATTGTTGTATAATGATCGCAAAAGCCATTACAATCAGTTTGTAATACAGGTTTTATTAGATAAGCCCTTGTCCTTGTCATATCGTGTTTATATGAGGTGTTTTATTTTATTTTTTGAGTTTTGGGAAGAGAGCTAAAGGTTGTTTATTGTCGTTTCGTAATGAAATTTGCATCTTGTAAGCTGTCGAGTTTTACTTCCCATAACTTAACATGAACTGAAAGCATAAAGATAGCAGACACTGAGGATATGGGTATAGTCTCATTGACTGATGACGTAGGCGGAAGTTCATGTTACTCATTCTCATTATTTTAATATCCATGCTTATGGATAGACAGTAGATGTGATGATTGTCATACACGTCAGTTACAGTACTAGTGTCACTTAGCTTAGATATGAGGTGGTTTCCTTACCCACCCTTCCCGCCCTTTAAAACCAATAGATGGATGTTTTAGACAGAGATACACCAAATCAAGGGGTGAAGCCCAATTCGTTTGAGAAGGTCATAATTTCGGTTGAGAACGTCAAAATGGCGGACCAAAACAATAATTTAAGCTATCGGTGAGTAAAAACTATGTTGTTGCCAGTATACTATATCACGGTTCACTTTGTAAATATTGCGTTTCGGCTCCCAGATTGTCAATACAACCCCTAATCATTTATAAGTAATGATTGATTTGTGAATAAAAAAGCTATTGAAGGAAAACCGGGCCAGTGGAGTTGATATTTTTAACGGGGGTACTTTCGACGGGTGTTTCTGTCAAATTAACAAATGCTTGTGTCGATTTTCTGTGTTCGATATACCCCCTGGGTAATATAAATAATGTAGATAAGACGACGTTTGTCAAAAACCCGTAGTTTTCGATAAATCGGGGTTTATTCCCTAATTTGGTTTGAGCACCGCACTGTATGACATTTTTAGTTTGAGCATTTTTACAAAAGCAGTATTTAAGCTTTCGATAGCTTGTATGCAGCTTCAGATAGTGGTCCCTTATGATGGGATTGGTTTTCAGGTCTCTCTGAACTTCTTCCAGTTCAACCAGCCGACAAAGATTTTCAGTTTGCGCTCGGCGGGGAACTCTGGAATTCTGTTATTGTTATATAAAGAATACACCATTTGATTTTAATGAAGGGTGTGTGTGTGTGTGTGTGTTGGGGTTTAACGCCCTTTATTGACGCACCTTGGCCATGTACGGCTGTCAGTTTTACAATGGTGGAGGAAACAGGAGTACCCAGAGGAAACCACCGACCTTGGGCAGGTAACTGACCCGGGTAACTGACAAACCTAATCACATACATTTGGGGAATTAATGAGGGAAGACGCTATGGTGTAATGTAAAAGCGAAACATGAGGAAATAAAAAGTCAGAACAGTGTTTTACATTAAAGCCTGGAATATGTTTTTGGCTCAGTTGAGAATTGTTAACCAAAATAATTGCGCGCAACAGTGCGGGAAAACAAAATCCAAGCTCCGATTTTTATACGACCGCAAATTTTTGTGATAGTATTATGTTACACGCGAGGAACACGCGAATCGATCCAGGTACTTTTTACTAAACTCCACAAAAGCAACTGCATTAACTTTATACTTATCAAAGCAAATTGAATGAAATAACATTTCTTAAAAGGCTGCGCTCGTGCGAAATATAAATTGTACGTTGGTCAAATTGTTGAATTGTCAAACTCATGGAACTTAAACATTTCCCCATTGACACCAATTGTAAATAAATTGTTAATGCGGAGATCCAATACGGCTTTCCATACGACATAAAATTAGGGTTATGAAAAATCTTAACTTGTTAGTAAAAATCTTTAGATTCTATTCGCATATACATGTACAAAGTGTTAGTAAAAATTACATGGCTCGATACGCGTGTTTCTTGGAGTGTTAAAGTCCACCACAGGTTGCATGTGTCCAATAACTTTGTAAGTCCACAGTGGGCTGCATGTGTCCAAAACAAAAGACTATCCATATCGGGCTTTCAACGTACAGGGTTCAACCTGTTGCGGTCGTATCATGCTGCGCTCGGCGTAGTTTTTTATTCCAAAAATTAAAATAATGCAAGATGAAAAAATATCCATAACATTAACCCCCATAAAAATCAAATGGCCGCTCCGTCTTGAATATTTTCAATACTGATTAAGAAATCTGGAATCAAGTCATGCTAACATTTCCCGTTTATTTTTAGGCCAAAAGATGCCTCGTTATAAAAAAAAGGCCCCAGCATTAAGTATATACAGGTCAAGGAAAAGAAGGTCCTTATCACAGAGCAAGGTCTATGGGAAAAAAGTATGTCGAACATCCGTGATAAGCACGCCCATTAGAAGAGGATCTGCATATAGTCCTTCGCCGTTCAGGAAAAGTATGTCACCCTCACCCTTACTTACCAGAATGACTCCCTCACCCTTACTTATCAGGATGACTCCCTCACCCTTTTCTAAAATGATGTCTCCCTCGCCATCAATAAACAGAAACACTGTCTCCGCATGTGCGAATAGGAACGTCAGTTACGGTAAAAAATTGTCATCATCACCAAACTCTAAAAGCAAGAAGAAACTATCATTTGAAAGTGGTGATCAAAGCACTCTTGATTTGTCTACTAGTTCATCTGTCAATGAGACTATTTCTCTGCTTGTAAAGCTGATTGAAAACGGCAAGTTTAACACTAACAATATTTCGTTCTCAATCTTCAAAGATACTTTAAAATGGCATGATCAGACAAACGTGTCACAGATGAGATATTCGAATGAAACTAAGGACTTCTTCTGGACCGGTCGCAAGCTTTTTGGGGGACAATTTATTCGCTTTATGCGAGGATTCGCTCATACAGATTTAGTAAAACAAAGAGAGACTAAAATCGGTTGCTATGCTCCTGAGGACACTAAAATTAATTTTGCGGTTCCAAGTAGACCAATATTAGATAAACATAGACCTCTACTTCCTGTTGATATTCCCGACACCCTAGAACCCGGGATTTTAGATCAGAACTTAGAAATGTACTCAAAAAAGATGCAAGAAAAATCACACGTTGTCATGTTTGATGGAAAGAAAATTGTTCCCAACTCAGCCGATATATTTCTTCTGGACCAAGAAGACGAACCAAAGTTATCGCATGCCAAAAAGGAAAAGGATGAAACTGTACGAATGTTTGACGAAATATTGCAAATAGTGCTTACAAATCTTGACAAAGGCTTTGATTATGTGTCCAATATACCAAAGGAATGCCAACACTGTATTATTCAATTATGCCTACAAGGAATACAAAAAATCAGCATTAGTATTAGAGGTTTGCGACAAAGCAAAGCTAAAAAGTCTGTGGTGTTAGAGAGAATATTAAAGCAGTATGAAAAATCTCCAGATGCAAAGTACAAGTATGCGATCAATAGAATTAGAACATTTCTACATGAAATAAACATCTGTTTGAAAGATTTGATATCTGTGGTTGATAATGTCGCACGTGTAGCATCATTTTTACAAGGATCGAGACATTTGTTTATTTACCAAGAGAAATACTGTGTTTTAGAGAAACAACAAAATTACAGAGAACTTAAGTCACCTAATGATGTTCGCTTATTGCTAGGTACAGATGACATTCCATCGCCGCTAGTAAAACAAAGAACGGACGAGTGGTTTGAACTGCGTAAAACAGTTAAAGTTACTGGTAGCCAAGCTTATAAAGCATTAGGATTAGATACTCTGGCTGCACAAAAAGAATATTTCAGTGTTGCAATAGGAGGAAAAAAACCAATGGAACCAGGAATGGCACAAAAAAGAGCAATGGAACATGGTACTAAAAATGAGGACAACGCCATAGCAACTCTCGTTGGAAAAATTCTACCAGTTCTTTACCCGAACTATATATTTCACGAAGAAGGTTGTTATGAGATTTCTGACGCCGACGGTAAGAAATTGTTGATAGTTTCACCGGATGGAAGCTTACATTCTCCAGATGGACCACTGATATCTGTAGAGTTTAAATGTCCATTACCAAGCTATACTGGTGCAACGCCAGTGTACTATGAAGTATTGAAACGGCATTCCCTGCAATGTCTGCTAGAAGCTAGTGTTTTGAAAGCACATGAACATCTGTATATTAGCTGGAATGAGGACAGCACAACAGTGTTTCGACTTAAGCCGAATAATGAGTTAGTTGATCAAGCTGTTGAAAAGATCAAGCAGATTTTCTATAGCGAAACACCGAAAATGCCCACGAAAGTAACACAAGACATAAAAGATCTTTCGAAAAATATTGAAAGTCACCGTTTATCAGCAGAATTTGTGGGGGAATTTCCCTCCCTTTCACGAGTTACAAATACCACTTTTTCGCCCGATAACCATTTGAATACTCCATATCTACAGCCGCTGATAGTTCCAACTAGCTCATCCAGCGTTGAAGAAATAAGTCTTGACGAGCTTCTCGACACAACCATAAAGGCAACAAAGTATGTTGAAGAATCGTATCGACTTAGAAAACCAACTGCCTCAGAGGTCTTAGTATATCTCATCAGCGATATGGATAGAACATGGGATAAAGAAGTTGGACATGGTATTCCCATTTCATATTTGTATAAAGGATATAGTCTTACTATATCAACTGCAAGGCGTTTAATGGAACAAATTTTGAATGCATGTCATGACAACAATCTTCATGTTCCTTGTGTAACGTTTGATGGACAATTTGCGAAATTGAAAGATTATGACATTGAAGACCGACCATTAACACTTTTTGGGGTACAACGCCAACTTTGGACGGAGGTGAAATCGATGAGCAAGAAACAGCTTTTAGATTGTTTGCTTAGCATTTATGGTGACTGCGAATACACTTGCGAATATGACACAGTTGTAGGAGAAGATGGATTCATTACAATCAAGCACTTAAAAGCAAATGTTGTGAATAAAGCTAAAGATTATCCTAAACTCATGACACCAATTTGGTTGTTCAAGGAAAATGTGCAAAGCACAGATGAGACGGAAACAGAGAACACAGAAGGAAATGAAATCATGTCTTTGGTGAATGAAAACTTTGAAAATATTTGTTTTCAACAAGTCGAAGAGCATGGAAATCAGAACATCGAATCCACAGGAATAGGTACGGATGATCGAAATGAGGAAATTGAACCACAAAGACCAGATGATATACAAGATGAGACACGGGCAGAAAATGACAAACCTTCTATAACATTGAACGAAAGTGACTATGCGGTCTTTTACAAAGTACTTTGTGAAGGAAAGAGAAAGCAAAAATGGATGGCTTTAAGCGTTGAGTATGTCGAAAAACTGTTTTCCGATGTCGAACAGCTTAATAAAGACATGACAGCTTATGAAATAAAAGATATTGTTAAGTACTTAAACATTAGGCTACAAAGTGTCAACTTGAAAGTGCCTTCAACTCTGCGTAAAACAGAACTAATAAATAAGATTGCAGAAGTTTGTGGATTAGGTTCAAATATTAATGTCCCTGAAAGAAAGAAAACAAGTAAACGACAAGTGAAAGCGCTAAAAGATTTATGCAAAAAAGTAGTTAACTCAAAGCAATATCCAAAACATGTTCTTGCTGTTGCTTATTGCTACTCTGTTTGGCCAAATTACGAGAAATCGTTTTATGACAATGCAACGGTTACAAAAACAGTTCAAATATCGGACGAAAAGCAAACCCAAAAGATAATCTTTTCTCCACTTTATAAACCAGAACGCAGCATTTCAAGGAATCAACTAGAGGTGAGAGTGATGGACGGAACACATATTCGGACTAATATCAAATCAAAATTAATCAGGACTGGGCTAGATAACATTCGTGTGACAGCATGGAAGAAAGTCGCTGTTGAAGATAGCTCCATTTTACCATTGGCAATGTTAGACGTCCAAGAGGATGGAAAAATCATGCATCAACAAAGTGACTCATTTGTCCGTACAATGTTTTCCGAAAATGTCGAATCTAAAATGATTAGTAATGGAGACAGAAATGCGGCCAACTTTTGCCGTCTCATACGGGAATGGCATGAGGCTGAAGATATGACAGGCTTATCAGCATTTGAAAGGTGTAAACGTAGCGTCGCATTCAGGCAGTGGCTACTAGACGGATACAATTTTCAAGTATTTCCTCCTCCTACCATGTATGTGAAAGGAATACCACGGGTTACCTTTGAAGGGTTGCTGTGCAGCATTGACGCTCATTTATTACTATATGGAATGGTAAAAGGTGGAACATACAACTGGCGGAGTGTTTCCACGTTAGTTGCAGAAAACTTTATGGGGGAATTAGCTGAAAGGTCATCCACCAGTAATGGAGTACCTATAGGAACTATTTTAAATCGGGATATGGCGAAAATATCTCAACTACATGCAATGCGAATGAACCCTTATAGGTAAGACTTGGATCCTTAAGAATATAAGTTGAAAATGTGTATACTTTTTGGCTCTGTCATAACGTAGATACAACGTTTATTTTTTGTAATTGTTAAAATTTCAAGGTTTGGTTGCCCCATAAAAGCATAGATTGAACTTAGTAGTTGTAATTTGTTTCATGTATGACATATTCTTATTTTATTATACCCCACACAAGGCAGTTGCAAAGAGTATAATATTTGACTGGTCCGTCTGTCCGTCCGTGATAAAAATTTACGGAACAGATCATTTCTCAGCAATTATTTATCGTAGACTTTTCATATTTGGTATGTAGCTTCCGGAGGGGTCTCATATGATGGGATACGTTTTCATGTCTGTCGATCACCTACTTCCTGTTAAACGAGCTGATTTGAAAAGGCAACAAATTTCATGTCTGTCGATCACCTACTTCCTGTTAAACGAGCTGATTTGAAAAGGCAACAAATCTTACTTAAGTTTTGATAGATAACCTCTGTCTAAAATGTGGGCGTATGGGGTATATGAGCGTGTTAAGGTTCTTTCATTGTTTTATAGTACATCGATTGTAAAAACTATTGGGTGGGATCCCCTCCGATGAGTCTTTCCTAGACAAAAAGTTCGTTATATAGGTGTAGCATAATTTATTTCTTTTAAGAGCGTTGTTTGACAATTATATATCATTATTTACAGGTCATTCCAAATGCAGACATCAAACGCAAGAGTGTATGACAAACAGGAAGTAGATGGAGATAGAAGCCTCGTTGACCTTGCTATAGATTTCGATGATATTGGAAGCAGTGAAAACAATGCCACACTGGAGACTCAACAATTTACCAGAATATCAACGATAACTTTAAGGTAGAGTTTCCCTTTTTTCATGAATCGGTTTCCATTTGTTTTTTTACTCTTTTCAGGCAAAATTATTTTTAGCTTCTCATTCTCTTCCCGTCTGTGCCTCATTGAACCTTTTATTCTTGTTTTTATAAAATAAAACCACCTGCCACATTACTTATCGCTAGTGCAGAGTATTTACAATATAAAACAATGGTCTCATTTATTTCTCTCTTTTTTGGAAAGTAGAAGCCTCCTTTCTGTTTTTGAAAACATAAGTAGTCGTTGAGAGGCTAACAATTATTTTTGTTTAGCCTAAATAGTTGATTTAAATAATTTTATAAAATAATATAATATTTAACTAAACCTTATAACACAGACACTGGACTGCAATATATATATAAGTTTCTTTTAGATTATTTGGCTATTAAACCGTGAATGAATGGTTATTTGTACATGTTGTATGGAATGCCAAAGTGTTCAAAATATCCTTGAAATGTATAAGTGCAACTTGCGAATTAATCATTTGTAGTACGGCTATCGTTGAATTGCCAAATTGTAATGCTGGATTCGTAAACTTGGAGTGAAGTATTGCAAACTTATTTTTTTTTTCATTTTTTTGTTAATTGTTAGAGCATGTAGAGTACTGAAGTGTAATAATAGATTGTAACTTCCTATGTGTTTAATTTATTATACGTTATTGCATTTTAGAATGTTTTATAATGTACACTTTAATAATTGGAATCCCTAGTTCTAACATGCGTAAATTGTACTTTCTCAATATGTTGAATTATTTGCGATTATGATAACAGGGGGCGCTGTCTGTTGGGTAGTTCTGTTCTGTTAGGCATGTCCCTCCTCTATTAGAAGCACCCGTTGGCATTCCATATATTTGATTAATTGAAGCTTGTTTATAAACTTTGCATTTACCAATATTGCTCAAATTCGGTACCTTTTAATATTATTCACTTAATTCAGACTAACTATTTTCAAGAGTTATATTTATGTATACTTGCTGGAATACTATTTGTTCACACTAAATTATTATGCCCAATTTACGAAAGTAGGAGCATATAGTGTTCGGGTCTGTTCGTCCGTCCGTCCGTCCCAAATTGTAAGATGGTGCATTATGTCTTTTGGGCATATTCTTGTATTATATTTAATATCCCGACCCTTACTTACTGTTTCTTGTCTGGTGGATGTATTGTTTGGTTCCGGGCATGACTTTATAGTATATATCATATCATATCAAAATACTTTTTTTTCAGAGATCATTTATTCGATACTTTGGTGCCAAAACCTGGACGACATGGCAAGATAGGTCACCTGTCAGAACACCCGAAAGGGGTTCAACCAGTGCGGTTTCATTACAAGGTGGACGAATCAAAAATTCTTCCATCACTTCGACTTGGCTTACCACCAGAGGATTTAAATGTGTAGAGTTTCATGCTTATTAAAAACCAATGTTATTGTAGTTGAAAGTTGTTTGGGTAGTTTACAACTGGTTTTATGTCCTTGTGTTTTCATTGGTTCAACTGTTTGTTGCCTTTGTTAATTTAGAATCAATATATTTTGGTATTACTTAAACATGTAGTAAAACTTAGAATGTAAGTCAAGGTGACCTAAATCTGGAACAGATGTTAATTACTATTCAAGATATACCCACCAAATATCATTCCTCTACCACTTGCAGGTACAGAGATATGGACCTTAACAAAAACTTTAACCTGAGATATCCATGCAGAAATTGTAGGTCAGGGTGACCTTATTTTAATACGGATGATGATTGCTATCCAAGATGTACCCTGTGATCCAATATCACTTGCGGTTGCCGAGATATTGACATTAACCATAACTTTAACATGAGTCATTCATTTGGACAATGTAGGTCAAGGTGCCCTATTTTTGGAACTTGTTTTCCTTTATCGGATTTGACACACTGAATTGGAAATTGGCTGCGCGACGGGTGTGCTATAGCAAGCAGGAACTGCTTAGTCTTCCGGAGCACCTGAATCCAATCTCGTTACGACTTGAGTTCGCGTTGTTGATTTCTGTTCGGTTGATTTTGTGTTTTTTTTATTTGTTTCTTTGTGCTGTTCTCATTCGTGTTGTATTGGTTTTGTCGTTGCCCTTTTGGACTTTTGACATTCGAATGCCCCATTGGTGCCTCTTTGCTTCACCCACTGGTGTTTACAATTCCTAATTTATTGACAAACCAAAATCCATTAATACTTACGTACGAACAAACAAATCAAACGCTATACTAGTATACCCCCTCCCCAACTCTGTTGGACTGGGGGATAACAATTGAGGACTCCAGAAATAATCCAAGAAAACATAATTCTGAAAACATATATAGGAAAAGAACTACGGACAATCATTATAAAGGATAAAAGGGCTAAGAAGAAAATAAAAATTACATATTTTTTTTTATTTATCATTGCTCTCTTGCAAAAGTAACAAATAACAAATGCATTGTAAAAAATATCACAGTTTTCTACTGTTTGCATAAATTAGTGAAAAAATATGTATACAAGCATGACAAGACTCTGGATAAACTGGCATTAAGATACATGTATATATTGTATAAATATGCGACAGTTCAATTCTTATTTCAAGTACATGTACTGCGTAGTAGAGACACTAACTAATAAGGCAAGTGTTCCTATACAACGACAGGATACGGACGGAGAAGTATAAGACATAAAGACTACCTGCACTTCTTTTGTATACATCAAACGTGAGTAACTTAACACTTAGGTATGTCTCGCCTGTGGCACTATTTGAATTATGAATAACTTCAACGTGTATTTCTTAATTATACCCCGCTTCGAAGAAGAGGGGGGTATACTGGTTTACCTCTGTCCGTCCGTCCGCAACATAACTTTCGTAACAGTTTTTTCAGCAACTACATATCACAGTGACTTGAAATTTGGTATATGGCTTCAGTATGATGTCCTTTATCGCGAATATCGAAACTAGGTCTGTCGGATATCTACTTCCTGTTTACCGACTCAGTCAATTTTCAACATTACTGGTCAATTGTTGAAAATTTTCGTAGCATTTTTCTCACAGATTCCTTGTTCATTCATGAATGATATAACAATCAAATTTGAACTCTTATGTTTAAAAATGCTAAGGTATCCCAAATAAAATGAGGCCAAGGTCACAAGGAGCAAGGTCAAGGTACAACTCTCACAGCCAATCACCGAATAAGCATTGATTAAGTTTCATTTAGAAGAGGGAGGTTTGGTGCTATAAAATCGGGTTTAACCCACCACTTTTTTCAAAATACCTGAACCAAGCCAAGTCAACTCTTGGACATTTGAGATTTATCGCCCGAGTTCGATAGTTTTGTTAGTACCTTTTTTACCTATTTAATTTACGTGTAGCTTTCGAGATATAAATATATTTTGCTGGTACAATGTGTTGAAAATGTCATAGCAACTCAACCGGAATATCAAGGTCGAGGTCAAATGTTGATAATGCAACTGAGGTGAGCTATTGGGCATATGCATATTTAAACAAATTTCATCAACCCAGGACTTATAGTTTTTGAGATGTTCAGGGACTCCCAGCTCGGTACTTTTGTTAACAACATTTATTGATATTTAACAGCAAAACAGCCGCCGCCGCCAAGGCAACACCTATGTTCAATCCCGCTTTGCAGACAAGACGAAAACATAAACCCTGACTAGATCACATAATTATATTAACTCGTAGACAATTTAGTTTTTAAGACGTCTTTATCTCGTGTCTCCCGTTTCCCTGCTTTCGTCGTCTCCTATTTCCCTGCTTTGGTCGTCTCCTGTTTCCCTGCTTTCGTCATCTCCTGTTTCCCTGTTTTCGTCATCTCCTGTTTCCCTGCTTTCGTCGCCTCCTGTTTCCCTTCTTTTGTCCTCTCCTGTTTTCCTCCTTTCCTTGTCCCCTGTTTCTGTGTTTTCGTTGTTTCCTGTTTGCCTGCTTTTGTCCTCTCCTATTTCCCTGCTTTCTTTGTTTCCTGTTTCCATGTTTTCGTCGTTTCCAATTTCACTGTTTTTGTCCTTTCCTGTTTTCCTGCTTATTTTGTCTCCTGTTTCCCTGTTTTCGCCATTTTCTGTTTCCCTGCTTTCTTTGTCCCCTGTTTCCCTGCTTTCTTCCTCTCCTGTTTCCCTGTTTTCTTCCTCTCCTGTTTCCCTGTTTTCTTCCTCTCCTGTTTCCCTGTTTTCTTCCTCTCCTGTTTCCCTGTTTTCTTCCCCTCCTGTTTCCATGCTTTCTTCCTCTCCTGTTTCCCTGTTTTCTTCCTCTCCTGTTTCCATGCTGTTTTTGTCTCCTATTGCTCCTTCTGCTAGCGTATTTTTTTTATCTTTAGTCATGCCACAAACTTTTAAGTGTTCTTTAAGTGACGAATTCCATCTAAATAGTTTGCCACATTTGTGACAGTTGTATTTGGGGTCTTCATGTACCCTGAAGTGTTGCTTTAGAACCTTTTTTAGACGAAATGTTTTTGAGCAAATGTCACAAGTAAACCTTTTATCAAGTAACTGGGTCTTACGGCAAACTTTTTTCTTCTTGTGATATTCCAAGTCTTTCTTGTACACAAAAGAATTATTGCAATTTTCACAAAAAAATCTTTTTGGTGCCTTGTGTTTTGAAGTTTTGTGGCCCTCTAAATGATCTTTACTGCAAAACGACCTCCCACAATCCTCACACAGATATTGGCTTTGTCCTGAGTGTAGACTGACCATGTGCCGATTTAGGGAAAATTTGGAGCAAAAGTATTTTCCACACTCTTCACATATGTATCTTTTTGAACTAAAACAAATTACATTACATAAAAAGTATATTTCAATGATAATTGATTAACCACCTATATTAGGTTTAGAAACATGGCTTAGCGCAAGACCATATATAATTGTGATTTTGACCACCCCCCCCCCCTAGTAAATTATATCCCATTGTAACATCTTTTTTTATAAATCAGTACATCGAAAACATTCCAAATCGTTATTCTAAGAACTGAACACTTAATATTCTAATCTGGGTTAGATGGGGCCTAAGAGGTTTAACATTAGTCGATACAATTAATTATTTCTCTAAACCAAAAAAATGTCATACAGTGCGGTGCTCAAACCAAATTAGGGAATAAACCCCGATTTATCGAAAACTACGGGTTTTTGACAAAGGTCGTCTTATCTACATTATTTATATTACCCAGGGGGTATATCGAACACAGAAAATCGACACAAGCATTTGTTAATTTGACAGAAACACCCGTCGAAAGTACCCCCGTTAAAAATATCAACTCCACTGGCCCGGTTTTCCTTCAATAGCTTTTTTATTCACAAATCAATCATTACTAATAAATGATCAGGGGTTGTATTGACAATCTGGGAGCCGAAACGCAATATTTACAAAGTGAACCGTGATATAGTATACTGGCAACAACATAGTTTTTACTCACCGATAGCTTAAATTATTGTTTTGGTCCGCCATTTTGACGTTCTCAACCGAAATTATGACCTTCTCAAACGAATTGGGCTTCACCCCTTGCAAATGTGGACAATTTGTTAATATATTAGCAATATATACATATTTTGCCTTGAAGAAATTTTTTATTGACGGAAAAGTAGAATATATTACATCGAACAAGAATTGGTGTAAATTGTCCACATTTTGGTGTACGTATCTTTATGTTTTCAGTTCTACGCTTCGAGTTTTACTTCCCATAACTTAACATGAACTGAAAGCATAAAGATAGCCGACACTGAGGATATGGGTACTACATCTTGAATAGTAACCAACAGTGCCAAATGTAGGTCACATAGATTTATATTTTCCGCATGAGTGACCGAGGTTATAGATTTCGCCAAGGACAATACATCAGCAAACTAAGGTAATAACAAAACTACCGGACTAGTAGGATCAATCTCATTTAAAGATTAAACGATGTCTCCAAACCGTTTTCTCCAAAATTCTTAGTTTAAACATCCTTAACGCCAAAAAAAAAAACTATCATTGCGATCATCAAATATACAGTACGTAACCCTTTGTTTTGTTCATTGTTTTGTATTTGGTAAATTTGTTTCTATCTAACTTATATTTGAATATAAGGAATATGTTACTGATGATTGTTTTTTTTGTAATTTTGACTCAACTTAAAAATTATAGAAACGGAAACATGCATTTATTGAAAAAAGTACTACAAGACTGTTTTTACAGTTGTTTTCTTTTCTCGTTTTCTTACCGTTTTGACTTGTAAATAAAGAATAAAACCTACAATTGTTTTTAAAATAGCCTTACACATTCATGTATGTGTAAAAAATCCCAAAATACAGTAGCAGATTTATATAAAGAGCCATGACGTTAGGTTGGATATTGCTTCTTTGTCGAAAGTAATTGATTTTCTTTTAATTCTTGCGTGCTCAGTTGTAGTTGGAACTCCAAAGTCAGAATATACGACTTCTTTATAAATTCTGAGCTACAATTTGACATTATAATAATAACATCCAAGATGGATCATTTAAAAATAAATTATCAACATTCTTGAAAACAACGTCAATTTTTATGCTGTCACTTGAAACAATTTTGGTTCTCAAAAAAACTTTTGGCAATAGAAAAACTGCAAATCGTTGACGTAGACATTTGAACCTTTAAAGATATGGTCAATGTATTTCCTTTGTCACATTGTCAAAACGGTAGCTTTTTCACGGCTCTGAATTTAACGATATGAGTACGAGTGCTGAAAGGGTTTCTCCCATGACGACAGAGGTGAAGAATATTCTGAAACAGCTTACAATTCTCAAATTAAAAACAAATATTTTGCATCAATGACTATATTAGTTACTCGGTTATAAGCTTAAACTATCTTATTACAAATTGTCATGTTATATAATCCTTTATTATTCCTTAAAAACATGAAGACGGGGGCCAAAATGACCGTGAACTACTGAGGTTTCATTATTATTCGTTTGGTATCAATTTTCGTTGTTTTCGTGGGTAGCCTTCCTCCGCGAAATTCGATACCCGAGAAAGAAGAAATTTAACATTGATCTGTTTGCTTCAGACTTCAGAACCATCAATCTAAGAATCCACGAACTGATCCTTTTTCAACAAACAACGAAAATTGGTACCCGCGAAAATAAATGAATCCACAGTGTATCTTTATTTGTCTTTAATTAAATGAACGAAGAAATGCCTAAAAAAAACCGGGTAATTATAAAGTTCTTTATATGTTTATATGATCTTTATATCTAAAATTTATAAAAATGTTATGAAAAACGATCTATGCACAGAACAATAGTTTACCCTAGGCCTGTTCATAGGCTAATAAGTAGGTATTTTATAATATGTAATCATGAATCTTAAACTGATGGGTTGTTAACACTAAAATTAACGACGACCTGGGCCACACACCACAAATGGGTTCGATAGAAAGCTTTCCAAAATGGAAATTTATATCATAAAACATCATAAGAAAAATCATCGACTACAGACATAAACCAAACTTTCCAACTTTAAACATTTGGATACATATGGACAAAGATAGATAAGTCATAATTTATAACCAAATTTAAATTTGACACAAAGCTCACATCAAGAAATCCCACGTCACAATATAAATGTTTTTATTTATATTTAAATGATTTGTGTTAAAACAAAAAAAATAGGAGATGTAAAATCGTTATGTATATTTTTGGAGCACAAAATGGGGTGTTAAATTTTAGTACATCCAATAAAAACTTAACGAAGTTTACAGTTCAAATAAAACAATGATCTACAAGTATTATAATTATACCATTTTTGTTCGTATCGTTATGCTCAGTTTCAATTTGTGCCATTACTTTACTAGAATTCAAAAACTATTACAAACTATGGAACGCCACAGCTGCCTTATGATACAAAACGACAAATCAGTAAGACAACAAGCGCCGTTATTTAGCCAATATCCCATATCATTAGGTCACCAAGTCAAATTACATCGATGGTTTTCCATATTACAAAGCAACAATGCAAATCTATAAGGACAGTTCTACACTCAACGAAGGCAAACCTATACATTATTTTGCTATCATAATATAACATTAAGATACTTCATCATATCATTATGTCCTTTAACTATAGTATTAATATACTTAACTATAATATGATGTCATCTTTTTAAATCACTAATTTATGTTACTAAATCATAAAGACATCTAAATATACCATGACGCTAATTTCATATACTATTAAGATATTTAACTATAACACGAAGACACTTTGCTATACCATAAAGTCATTATACTATAACAAGAAAATACATTGCTACACCATTAAGACATTATACTATACCACGAAGACACATTGCTATACCATTAAGACATTATACTATAATACGAAGACACATTGCTATACCATTTAAACATTATACTATACCACAAAGACATTTTGCTATATCATTAAGACATTATACTATAATACGAAGACACTTTGTTATACCATTAAGACATTATACTATAACACGAAGACACTTTGATATATCATTAAGACATCTTACTATATTACGAAGACACTTTGCTATACCATGAAAACTAACTATACAATGACACTACAAAAAATGAAGAAATCTAAGCATGATGTTACTTTATTATTATGTATCACAAATAGACGATATTGGGATGTGGAACGGAAAACAGCCAACAGACTTCAACCTGACCAGAGGTCACTGTTCGTCATCTTGCATTGGCCCAAGACTTAAAATACAATAGCAAAGATTCAATACTAATCCCAAAATCATCAACGAAAGACCAAATTCTTAACATGAAACACTTAACATGAGATGACAAGGACAAATGCTTTTGCAAAAATTTCATATGTGAATCCCCCTTCCATTTACCTTAAACTTTTAAGTCTTGAGCCAATGCAAGACAGCAAGCAGTGACCTATGGTCATTTTGAAGACCGCTTGCTGTTTTACGTTGTGAGTTTTAAAGTGCTGTTTGTTTATGTTTGTTAAGTCGGGTACTTGTACACTTATTCCACATCTCAATATCGTCTATGTTTTGCAGAGTTTGTGTCATGTGCTGTGTGGATGCAGTTGAACGTATCCCCGTGCTTGAGGTGTATGCTCTTTTAAATTTTCATGATGGTATACTTGTACACGAGATAGCCTCCATATTTGAGTCCCCCTTCCATTTACCATAAACTTTTAAGTCCTGGGCCAATGCAAGACGACAAGCAATGGCCTATAATATCTTTAAGAAATTTCATGGAAACTCTAACAAATAAGATATTTGTATCTGTTCCGACTTGAGGCGATATGTATCATTTACTGCTAAGTTGTTTTTGTGTGCTTCTCAAACGGTCTTCTAAATCGTCAAATTTTCGGAAACTCGATCCATTCCGCCGCCGCCACCTTATTGGTTTCTGCATCTAGTGTAGTTTTTAGCTTACCTGGACCAAAGGTGAGCTATTGCCATCACTTGGCGTCCGTCGTCGCCCGTCGTCGTCGTCGTCATTAACTTTTCTTTGAAAATCTTTTCCTCCGAAACGACAGAAGGGAATGCTTTGAAACTTTGCACACTTCATCAATGGGATGTCCTCTACCAAGATTGCACAAATGGTGACCGCCGTCTAAACAACATGGCCATCGTTACCAAAAATAGACTAGGGGGGTCAGACTACTGTTTTTGGCTTGTAAATCAAAAAGTATAAGATATAGATGAAATATGATGCCACGCTACTGCTTCAGCATCAAAAGCTCTACACAAGCCTTCATTAGATCGAGGTTGTCAGATGACCCCTTATAGGAGTTACGGCCCCTTAAAGGTAAAAAATAGCATTTTTTCATGTTTTGGGCTGTTAGAATGAAAACTATGACAGATAGAGAAAAGTTGTTGCTTGCTTTAATGTTCAGCTCATTGAGCCCTTCAAAAGTCTCCATAGGGTCGAAGTTGTCAGATGACCCCTTAAAGGGGTTACAGTCCCTAAAATAACGTTTTTTTTCATATTTTTATGATATGGAATGAAAACTATAGCGGATAGAGAAAAGCTGTTGCTTGCTTATATGTTCAGCTCATTTAGCTTAACAAAAGTCTTCATAGGGTCGAAGTTGTCAGATGACCCCTTATAGGGGTTACAGCCCCTTAAAGGCGAAAATAGTGTTTTTGGTCTATAGAATGATAACTATTGCAGATAGAGAAAAGCTGTTGCTTGCTTAAATGTTCAGCTCAATTAGCTCTACAAAAGACTTTAAGGGTCGAAGTTTATTTAGCTCTTAAAAAGTCTCCAAAGGGTTGAAGTTGTCAGATGTCCACTTATAGGGGTTTCGGCCACTAAAATAACGTTGTTTCATGTTTTTGGCCTATGGAATGAAAACTATAGCAGATATAGAAAAGCTGTTGCTTGCTTAAATGTTGAGTTCATTTAGCGCTACAAAAGTTTTCATAGGGTCTAAGTTGTCAGATGACCCCTCATAGGGATTTTGGCCCCTAAAATAACGTTCTTTCATGATTTGGGCCTATGGCTACAGAATGAAACTATAGTAGATGGAGAAAAGCTGTTACCTGCTTAAATGTTCAGCTCATTTAGCTCTAGAAAAGTTTTTTAGGGTCGACATCAAGACCAGGTGAGCGATTCAGGCTCCTTGGATCCTCTTGTTAGTAAATTGTATAAATTAAACAATTTATACATGGATAACTAAAACCGGCCGCTATCTCTTTCGTTTGAAATGCCTGAATCAAGAATTTTCTCTGTTATGTTTTCCTTGTTTCGTCGGGGTTTTTGTTTTGTTTTTGCTTTTGACATTTGAGATTGATCATTACTTCAAGTTCCTAGAGTTTTTGTTATGACCTTTTTTTCTATATACATTCTGTCCGCTCCAGCTTATGGGATTTACGTATAAAAGCTGATTCGCTATTCTATAGCTTGTGGAAATTACATATATATCCTTAGCAGCTGGCACAGAAAGGATATGTTGCTATCCTCGGTTGTTATTCACACTTAGGAAATTTTATGGTAGACATCATGGGCTAATATACAAATATAAATTAAGACTGTGAGTGCAGATGTCGGATTTGTATAGAGCTTTAATGATATTTTCTTTCTTCGCCGGCTTTGACTTGCTGAATTGACATTGTTTAAGCGACAGGCGTGTTATAGCAGACGAGAGAAGTTACTCTTCTAGAGCACCTAAGTGCATTCTTGTTACGACTTGTTGTGTGTATTGTTTGTTTCTATAATTTCGACTTTCCAATGATATCTAATCCTGTTTCTCTGTTGCTCGAGTAATTTTCAGAATTATGGTTACATTCGCACCCGTTGAGGAATCATTATCATTATGTTTGACTAAATAAACTTTACCAAATCTTAGTGGCCATGGATAAGCTAAAAGTACGTTAAATATTTGTTTTTATTAGCTGAATCAGAATGACCTGAATGTATAAAAGTACAGAGGTCAATCCAGGGATCGGGGCCACAGCCATCCTCATATAGAAAAAAAAATGGTTGACTATAAAGAAAATTACGGAAGCGTAACGAGGACGCCCCTTTCGAACCGACCCTAAAATTACATACAACCAAAAGAAATTCGAATAATCTGTGATTAAAAAAATTACGATTTAAGGGGTTAATTTCATGAATTTCGAAACTCGAATAAAACTTGCATCTGGTAACAATCAACAAATTTCGACAAAAACCATCGAAAAGTTTTAAATGCGGGACGGACAAACGAACAAGCTAGCTTATGACAAAATTATTACAAATTCATGATAAAATAAATGAAAGAAGCAAAGAGACATCAACATGCATTCCAAAACCAAAAGTCTAAAAGAGCGCAGACAAAGCCAGTTAATACAAAACGAAACAAGCAAACAGAAAACACACAAAACATAACTGACAACGCGAACTCAAGTCGAAACGAGGATGAAGTCAATTCCAGCCTGTTGCTGCACACACGTCGTGTTGCAAATGATCAACCCAGTATAGGAGAATAAAAAAGTTTTTTGACAGAGCAAAAATTAAATCTGAACTCATCTGAGAGACAGAAACTGTATATCTATCAATGAGCTGATCATGATGATGTAGATTAAGATGTTTAAATTTAATTGAAGTGAACATATAAAGTTTTCATAGTACAAAAATGAAAGATACTTTGAAAATAAATACCTTATATTTAGATGTCTTAATGACATAGTGAAATGTCTTCGTGACATTGAAAGATGACGTCATATATAGTATACCCGAGTCCCATGGTAAAGTATCTTAATGATATGGTAAAGTATCTTAATGCTATAGTAAAGTATCCTAATGCTATAGTAAAGTATCTTAATGCTATAGGAAATGATCGTAATGATATACTAAAGCATCTTTACGTTTTAATAAAGAGTAAAATATAAAATTACCTTTTTATTTTTAAAAGATGTCTTTATGGTGTAGTTAAATGTTTTAGTGATATAAAAAGATGGCGTCATATTATAGTAAAGTGTCTTCATGTTTTAATAAATTATCATAATGATATAGCGAAGTATCTTTATGTTATAGTATAATATGTAAATAGTGTAAAAGATTGCATTTGTGGAGTGTTATCATACCTTAATAGTTTGAAAATCATGCTTATTAATTTGGAGTATTGCCTTTGTAGTTTGACTTTATGTCTAAATGATGTGGAATACTTTTGTAGCCTTAATGATATGCGTTTGTGTATCATAAGGCAGCTATGGCGTTCCATAACAAACAATCAGAAACTAAACGAAAGAAAGTTCAAGATATAACCAAGCAATACAAATTTAGAAATAAAAAATATAGATGACATGTTGTATATTTATTACAATATCCTACAAAGCCTAAGTAATTTAAAGCAAGTAATTTTCAAAGGTAATAAATCATGCTTTAAAATGAAAGCCAAGTATGTTCTTTTCCAATAGTTTTGATACTTCTACAATTACGACATACTAATCTAGTTTTTTTTTCGTATCGTTACAAAAATATAGAATATTTTAAAATATTTATCCAGGTCACCCAGTTACAGTTAAGGCAATGTTTTCACATCCTTACTAATCAGTAGTAATTTTAAACGAAAAATACGTTAAAAATCCTTTATTGTAAAAAAACTAAACATAGAAAAGTACAAAAGATATAATACCAAACAAAACAAAATAAGAATTAAATAACAATCGTTCAAAGAACGATCGCAAGGTCTTCCCCTTTGTGTACTCCAATAGAAATAAAGTACAAAAAGTAATTGATATTTTAAATCGGACTGTGATTCGTGTTGTGCAACCAAACCAACTTCCAGCAGAGGAATTACACACAATATCATTTTAATGGTTGCTAAGGGGTTTTTAATATTATAAACTTGTTGCTAAGGTGTGACCTTGACATACAACCTTCAACCTTGGTCTTAAATTAATGTTGTTGTTTTTTGGTTTTTTTAATACTTTTTTTAAATATTATTAAATAACTTTATTATTATTATTTTTTTTTAATTCTTTAAACATTTTATATATTTTTATAATTATTTTAAATCATTTATTGTTTTTTTTTATTTTTCGTTTTTAAAAAAAAAAAATTATGTTAAAATAAATTATGATTATTTTTTTTTTTATATAATTTAAAATATATATATATATTTTTTTTAAATTTCATAATTATTTTTAATTTTTTTAATTCTTATAATTCTTTTAAAGGTTTTTAAAATTTTTAATAATTTTTTTAAAATTTTTAATTTTTAAAATTTTTTAATAATTTTGTATAATTTTCAAACATTTTTATAATTTTTTTTATAATTTTTATATATATTTTTTTTTTAATTATAGGTCCGAAGTATTTAGGGGCGAGTCAACCTCTTGCCCCGATGCAGACATAAAGGGGCGTGGCTTAGAAACTAACTAAAAAACGATCTTAATGTAAATCAATAATTGTTACATCAAATCTAATTATGGAAAGTGATATCGCACAATATGATGAAATCTATTGAAATAACGTTTTACAGCGATGTTTCAAGGGCTGTAACTCGAAAACGGGTTGTCGAAAACAAATTTTGACTCTGGATTTGTAATCAAGACCCCTAAAACTACTTGGAAACCAAGTTTCGTCGAAAGCGTCCAACTTTGACGTTTATGACAAACTTTGCGCAAAAAAAACGCGTAGCCAGGAAGTTAATTTAGGACAAAAAATCTGCGCTACAAAAGATGGCCAGGATTGATGGAACAATTTCCACAATTCAGAATTTTTATATCTGTTACGGTTTCTGAGGAGATCCGCGCTCAAGGCTAAACAGCGTTTGGTGCGATAACTCTGTTATTAAAAATAGAACGGTTTCTCAGGGAAAATCTATCCGAGTCCTGGTATCACTGAATAATGGTACCAAGTTTCAAAAAGATATGTCAAGACAATAAGGTCTTTCCTAAAGAAAGGTAAAGACCTTAATAAAAACGTGTACTAAAATATTTATGACCATATCATACAACAACAAAGTCTTTCAAGGTGCAAGTCAAGTAATATGTTCTTTAAATTTTTGTATGGGGTCTGAGTTTATGAACATGAAAACACCAACAACTCTGCAGGTGATGTATTTGCGATATAAAGTTTAGAATAATCTTTACTAAATGTTAGTGTGAATGGTCCCTTTAGAACGCCTTTCTCAATTACAACTTCATTCGTTGCGTAATCTTTTTCAATGCGCATCAGCTTGTTTGTTGAGCAACAAACTACAAACATATCACCTTCAAGCCCACACACACTGTCTATTGGTCGTTCTAAATCTATAACACGTATGATAGACATTTCTTTAACACTTTCTGAATCATTTTTCATGTTAACTATGTGAATTCTATGGTTGTCTGTTTCGCAAATAAACAATACAACTTCCTTTGATCTACAAAACGAAGACTTTGATGATTTAATTGAATACAATTCTTTCGAACCAACGTCAATCTTTGCTATAGTCGTACCATCAATAGCGTTAATATAAACTTTCCCGACCCCTCCAAGTACCATTTTGTCATTAATCATTGTTATCCCATAAACTTTTTCCGGGGCACTGATTTTACGAACGGCTTTAGATTGTACATTTACAACATGTACTTGGCTAAGAATGGGAAGAGTAACGTAAACTTCATCAGTCTCCGGGTGGACGGCAACTCCCCATGGACTACTTCCGAGTTCAATTTTACAGTCTTCACTTTGACAATCTGCATGAATCAGAAGAAGGTGAGTTCCCTTAAAATAACTCAGAATTAATCTGCCATCTTTCAAAATACCGATTCCCGTAAAACGCCCAGAAATACTACGCAAATTCGAAAATTTTAGTTTTCTTTCCAACTTAAATTGTGTTGGACTCTTTTTGCTTATCATCAAATCTTGAGCAGATTTCAGTGTTAACGGTTTTAACGCAGTACTCAAGTCCCTGTCAAATACTTTAATTTTTCCCATGGATGAAACATCGGGAAAAAGGTCGGCGGCCTCAAACTTTACATCAGGACATTTTTGTGTTGAGATGATATCTTGAAGAGTTTTAGCGCTACATGTCAAAGAGGGTGCTGCTTGATAAAGAAACGAGAAAAGCTGAATTTCGGACCCATGTTCCTTAATCAAAGCTAATTGATTACTAAAATTGTCGGCAATTTTCTTTTCTTTTTCGATATTTGCCACCCCATTTTCTTTCTCTTCCAAAAGCTTTCCAAAAACAGACTCGATTTCAGCTTGAGTTTTAGTATCCATCTTGTTAAGTTTTGACAACGCCTTTTTTTTCAATTGTTTAGTTTCCGAAATAATATTTTGTTTCATATCTCTGATTACTGCTTTGCTCTGGTTTTGCTCTTTCAGTACATCATTAAATAATGCCGTTATATCATTCATATCATCTCGGACGTTATCGAACAGGACCGACTTCCTGACATTCTTTGATGCGACTTCAATCGGAAGTATCTGGTCACATGATCTATGATCAGACGCAATGCATTGACGACAGCATAAACGGGCATGCGCAGTGCAAAAGAAATCAAGGAGCATGTCGACATGGTCACTACAGTTTCTCTCAACTTTTAAACTAGAACATACTTCTAAAGACAATACATGGTGATTTTCACATGCTTTTAAGGAATTGTGAACCTCTGTACATGTTTGACACTGTGCCTCGTCACAGTCGGTGCAAAACTTGGTGGCTGAAACTGTTAAGCTCCTTTTTGAACAAGGTTTGCATGTTTGTGTCTCGTTCGTCGCCATCTGTAAAGTAAAATAAAGATGTAAGATGAAAATATACAGAACACAACATCCATAAAATATAAATTTAAAAGTCTTAAGTACAAATTCGTCAGTAAAGACATGTACGTGCTGATGTTTTCCGTTCTCGCACCTGTATTATAATGGAAAGTTCATGAATGAGTGATTCAATGACACAAATAACCCGATTGTTGCGTTTTGGAATAGAGTGTCAACCCTAAAATGTTGAATGCCAAGTTCAAAATTAGCCGCCATTAGTGACAACAACCAAATACTGCATGTCGATATGGAGCAATAGAAAAAAATTAATCATGTTTTACAGCAAATTTTGAAATGCATGATTTGATTAAGAGGCTGTCCATGTACAAGTCAGGCAAAAGCCTACAGAGGCTGGCACATGAAGAATTTTATCCCAGCAAATTTATTGTTTTGATATATTGTTGGACTCGTATGTAAACCAAAAATCACCAGGATTCGTTTGAAAGCAACATGGATGACTTGTGATTCAACCTTAAAGTTCATGAACAAAGCAACCAAATTTTGCAAATATGGAAGAGTTATATCCCTTTTTCTGCATATTTTCAATGCATTCTATATAAATTTTATCTAAGTTATCACTTCAATAAACCAAAAATCTGCATTTGTTTTGGGGAATGGATGTTAACCTGATGTGAAATCAATGAAATTTTTTGAAAAACAAAATTTTTCATGTGCCAGCAATTGCCTGGGTTTTGCTTGGACAGCCTCTTAAAACGTTATCATTGAAAATTTTCTAATACATGTAAGCACGGAAAATAGATTTGATTTAATGCACCACAGGGACTTGCTCCCCTCTATTACTAATTTTGCAGGAAAAGTGTTAATGCACATTGAACCAAGAAATAGAGACTACTTTCTCTATCCTATCCTTATCCACTTCAACTGAGTTTATTAATTCACCCAGGGCAGCCCTTTTGAAAACAGTTCTTACTTAAATATATATGAAGTTGCCCCTCCCCTTTTAGAAAATATTTGGATCTACCACTTTATATCATTTTCATACTGTAAAGTGAACCAGGCAACATACAAAACCTGCCTCAACTCTGAGAAAATCATAAGTAATTATTGTCTCAGCTCAACTGAACATTGTGGACATATCTGACAATGTTATATGTATACAACTCAGTGTAATGCGCCTCAGGGTTTAGGTAATTTTGAAATTTAAAAGGATAATTTAAAGCTTTGATGTGTTGTCCAACACAAAAAACTCCACAAGTTGCATTTACATTTTCGCGCGTTTTGTCTATTCAAAACTCATCAGAGGCGCTCTATCAAAAAATTGAAAAAGTCAAACACTATACAATTAGTTTGAGGCGTTAGATGAGGCATTCATGCAATTCATGCTCCTAAGAGCCCATAGTTATTTGTAATGATCGCGTTTAACACGTTTTTGAACATATTGACGCTAGCACCAAAAAATCTGCAAAAGGCACTCGCGCTGCAGATCAACAGTGCAGAAGAAGAAAACTCTACAACATGCATATTAACAACCAAAGTAACAGGAGAGAACTCAAGTGCTCAGAAAGGGTAAGCATCACAAATTACTAAACATTTTCAGGGGTATGAAAATAGATATTTTTGATATTTGATGATGTTAATATGGCAATGAAACCAAAATTATTGAAACAAAACAATGGATATTTGAATTTCAAATGTCGCAAAAAAAGCGAAGGCAGATTAAGCAGTTTTAGTCACTTCGCTCGACCATTCGTCGCTCTATATAGGGTGCTTGTTTTGCGGTCTGAATCTAAAAAAAAAACCAAACTCTAGGTCTTTCTGAAATTTTACAAAGTCATAAAAGAAATATTAAAGATATGCAACTCTCCGTTTCGTAATTTCGTTTAAAAATTTGATGCACCAAAGGGGCAAAATTGCAACTTATATTTCTGGTCAGATTTGGATGTTCGTTCGTTCCCCTAGATTGACCTATTACCATGATTATAAGAAATTTTGTTTTCATTTGAACAATTGAAAAGGAATCAAATTGGTTGATAAATCATTAATAAACCCTAATATCATGAAGCTTTAAATTACCACAACTTTTCACTGATTTCTTGAAATATCAAAACTAAATAAAATTGTCTCCAAAATAGGCGTCTATAATACCCTCTTTGATACAGGGCCGGAGTGAATGTAAAAATAATTAAACATTTCAAAATGTAACCCTGACCTATTACCGTGTGGTATGTATCTCTGAATAAAAATAACAAGACAGTTACTTATAAGCAATGACCTAGAAAAATTAAACATTTTATTGATACAAATATTATAACTTTAGTATAAAATAGATACTTATGGTAAATACCATGAAAATGAGGCCTCAAAGTCCAAGTGCCCGACATTCAAGTATTTCTTAATCTGTGTCTCGGATAAAATTTAAACTATATAATTTCTTTTAAAAAATATAAACACATAAATTTGAAAGTTGTTTAACATTCGTAGGGTTTTCTTTAAATCAAAATCAGTGCGCTGTATATGTTGTAAGATTCCTGGTAAGACCCCATTCCGAAATAGTCAAAAATACAAAATGGCTTCCTAGCAGAGCTTTCACTACTCTTTTTAAAATATGTTAGTGCCTCATGCTGGAGAATACAACTGAAAAGTCTTTTGATATCTGGAAATCACGTTTTAAAGTAAACACTTCTTTGGGTTTTCGCAAAAGTAATTTGTAGAAATGCGCAGGTCCTTAAAAAGTGACGAAAGCACATTGACCAATACCACGGTAATAGCTAGATCGTTTGAATACAATATTTCTTGTCAAATAGTCAGTGGATAAAAAAAATGAATGATGAAGTTTTTTCACCACTCCCTATTTCCCTTGTACAATTAGTGGACGAGAATCATAAACGGTGTTACTTTTTTATCTCTAGTCCAACTTTGAGTTTGTTTGTATTTGAAATTAATACTTAATTAATAGTATATACCAAATTGAGTATACATTTCTTCTGAGACCCACTCTGTTCAATGTAGGGGTCCAAAAAATAGAATGGACAGAGGTAAAGAAAAGTACAGAAACACTTTCATTTCTTATCTGATATTAAAAATTCTTGTTATTTATAGCGAGCACAGCTCTGCGGTATTTGTTTTTGCGATCGATAAACTTGCTAATGCTGATTTAGATTTTTTTATGGTGCGGAAATGGATACAGGACCGGAGTGAATGTTAAAATAAGTACCTACTAGTATTTGGTAGTCACATGCCAAAAATTACCTTATATGTAATAGAGTTCAAGGAGAAAAATATTATAATAACAATGAGTTGCTACATTTTTGTAGTAACCAAATTTAAATCGATTTTTTCTTACATTCCTATTTTACTTCAATCTACTCAAGCATCTCGTCCCAAATTGAACGTTCTAGAAAATGCACACAAATAAAATAACTGCATCTTATTTGACTGCATCGATTCGAAATCGAATATTTTTGTTTTCATTAAAAATATTAACAATGGCACTAAACACGTTCAAAGTACAAGTCTTCAGTTCAAAATTAATCAATCAAAATATGTCATTCGGGTGACTCGGACATTTACCAAAACGCACCTTGCACATGTTTTGTGTTCCCTTCTTTTCGGCGTTCTTTAAATGTATGTGATGTGTTGCTTTCTAATCGATTTTATTCCTCAACTTAGGCGTGGAACTCTGTCACATGAGAGTAAAAAGAGGATCCATCTCTTCTGTTTCATGTTGTTATTAGTCCGAGATTGCTCTGACGTCCTAGGCATTGGTGCCGTGGAAAAACACGGGATTTAGCACACGTTTTGTTGTGCACTTCCGAGATAAATTAAGCAACTTTATCATCATTGTTGCATATATATTTTGGTCTCAAATGAAACATTTGGTTATTAAGAAAATAAAACAACATATTTTAAAGAAAAAATATCTGGAATATTAAAGTAAATTCATCTAAAATTTGTACATTATTTTGCTGATCTTGAACTTGATGAAATTGATAAAGTTGATAAAGATCAGCTCTTAATTTTTTCTTATTTAACTGGATTATATCAGGTGGTTTCTAGTAGCGATATACTAAAAAATATTAATTTAGTCTTGTTTTACTTCGCCCATTTTACAAATGACTGATATAAGAATTATTTTTACATTTAGAAAGCATTCGTTAAAATCCTGTTTTTTTTTATATGGAAGGAAGTCTGACATCCCACGACACCAGCTTGCTGAAAAAAATGCCGAGGACGTCAGAGCAATCTCCGACTAGTTGTAATATGAAACATTTTTATGCCCCATCTACGAAAGTAAAGAGGCATATCAGGGGCGGATCCAGGATTTTGTCAGGGGGTGTAACCAAATGAAGTAAATAGAAAATAATGAGATGTGGAATAAGTGTACGCGACACAACCCACAATTAAACGGCAATTTAGAAAAACCACAATGGACAACCGCCAGCAGCCTTGAACGAGGACATTTGGCACTGCTCGCGGTTCTGCAATTGGCCCATGGTCTAAATAAAATGCATATAATTCAAATCCAGCCCTGAAATAGTCACAGATGGACCCCCTTCTTAAACAAGGAACAGAAAACATCAAAAAGACAAGTACAAACGAAAGCTTTGTCAAAGATTCCTGGCTTAGGACAGGCACATGTAATATGTGGAGGGGTTAAACTAGTTTTTTGAGCCCAACCTCCCCCCTATCAATATTCCAATATATCAGTGAGATGAACATGGAAGGGGTGACATAATGAACATGAAATAGCGATGGAGGAAATAGGAACTCAAGGGCAATCAGGGCAGAAAGTTTCGACTTCTACTGGAAAACTGAGGATTGATGGGTATGCACGTGCAATTCAGCTTCCTGCATAAGATCCGTAGCGAAACCTGTACACAGGGAAATTTTGTTCACGTGAAATTCACGTGAAATCAGGGTTAACGTGAATTTCACGTGAAACATTCATGTGAATTTCACGTTAAATGAGCATTTTAACGTGAATTTCACGTGAAATGTATTTAACGTGAATTTCACGTGAAATTCACGTGAAAATCATGTGAAACTCACGTTAATTTCACGTTAACTTTTTCACGTGAATTTCACATGAAAATTTTGAAAAATGAGAATTTTATACTATAAATGTGTAGAATTGCATAAAAGTTATAGAACATTAAAAATGTTTAGAACATTTTTTCACGTGAAATTCACGTGATTTTTTTCACGTGAACTTCACGTTAAATTGCTCGTTTAACGTGAAATTCACGTTAAGTTTTTCACGTGAATTTCACGTTAATTTCATGTGAATTTCACGTGAACAAAATTTCCCTGTGTAGCAGGGTTCTTAAATGTGCGAGGAATGGTCCCAAACACGGTGCACCACTATAGATAGCCGTCAGGTTTTCCGTATTGTAGCCTGACGAGTCGACGGTTTTCAATATGACATGCAGGGCTGTCTCATTCAAAAACCTGGTGCATACATCCTAGTCAGGTTTCTAAGCGCTTTTTAGTGGACTTTTACGGACAAGACTTTAGTGCTGCTGTGGGCTTATTTGCCAACAGAAACTGAACTTATTTTTTAACAACCAGAAAGTTTTTCCCTGGTGAGATTCGAAAAAGGGCCATTAATAGACGGATGATGGTTGTACAAAAATATCGACTCTCATTGCGTTTTATGCAAGTGAGAATACAATTTTTCAGGGAGCAAGGTTTCGTCATTTTTTATACATAAATGCAATTAATGAATTAATAATTCTTAAAATTTCCGAACAGTATAAAACATGGCTCAAATACTATTTTCAAGAATGTTGGAATTCATGCAGAACTTTTTATATGCGAGTGCTTTACGCCGTTATTTCTTCATATAGATGTGGATTATGTATACAATTTGAAGAGATTCTTTTAAGTCATTATTGAAAACGTTGATTTTTAATGTTATCTATCAAAACTTTACACTTCGATCAAAAGATCTTAATTGACAAAAGGTAAAATGAGTGTTGGCACAAGCGTACATTGTAATTAACCTATGACATGTTTATTTAGCAATTTACATGTAGCTAACCATCAAGCTAGACTTGTGTTGTCGATTTATATAGAAAGTGTGCTAGTGAAACCATACTTGTGAACCTCAGGGGGGGGGGGGTGTCGCGTGCACCGGGTGACACCCCCTGGATCCGCTACTGCATAAAGTGTTCGGGTCCGTTCGTCCGTCCGTTTGTCCGTCCGTTCATCGTCCGTTCGTCCTTCCGTCCGTCCGTTCGTCCGTCCGTTCGGATGTCCGTCCCAAATCCCATATTTCCAAATTTGCACTTACTGACAAATGCCACATCAATCATATTGGTATGGTAGGTGCATCTAGTGTTGATGAGAACATTGCATGCTTCGGATGCTGGATGTGACCTATATTTTCTGCATGAATGATCATGTACAGAAAAATGGATAAAGTCTATTCCCTCTAACTGACAAGTGCTATATCAACCATAATGGTATGGTATGTGCACCTTGTGATGCTTATCACAATGCATGCTTCGGATGCTGGCAGTGACCTATATTTTCCGCATGAATGACCACTTATAGAAGAATGGTTAAAGTCCATTCCTTCTTACTGACAAATGCCATAGTAACCAAATTGGTATGGTAGGTGCACCTAGTGATGCTTAGCACAATGCATGCTTCGGATGCTGGATTTGACCTATATTTTCCGCACGAATATCCACTTATAGAAGAATGGTTAAAGTCCATTCCTCCTTACTGACAAGTGCCATACCAACCAAATAGGTATGGTAGGTGCACCTAGTGATGCTTAGCACAATGCATGCTTCGGATGCTGGATGTCCCCTATATTTTCCGCACAAATGACCACTTATAGAAGAATGGTTAAAGTCCATTCCTCCTTACTGACAAGTGCCATACCAACCAAATAGGTATGGTAGGTGCACCTAGTGATGCTTAGCACAATGCATGCTTCGGATGCTGGATGTCCCCTATATTTTCCGCACAAATGACCACTTATAGAAGAATGGTTAAAGTCCATTCCTCCTTACTGACAAGTGCCATACCAACCAAATAGGTATGGTAGGTGCACCTAGTGATGCTTAGCACAATGCATACTTCCGATGCTGGATGTGACCTATATTTTACACATGGATGGCCTCTTAAAGAAGACTGGTTAAAGACCTTTCCTTTTTTACTGACATGTGCCACATTAACTATATTGGTATGGTAGGTGCACCTAGTGATGCTGAACACAATGCATGCTTCGGATTCTGGCAGTGACCTATATTTTCTGCATGAATGACCACTTGTAGAAGAATGGTTAAGTTAAAGTCCATTCCTTCTGACTGACAAGTATCTTAATAGCAACCATGTTGATGCTTTAGTGATTGTGGAAAAAAATAAATGTTGCGAGATGGGGCATTATGTCTTTTGGACATATTCTTGTTTCACATATATTTAAAAAAAATATTTGTCAACTTATAATTATCAGAATTATGCTGTGCTCGCATTCTGGCAGGGCATATTTCATAGTCAATGGAAAGCACTACGTCAATTAAGGGGGGAGTCTCGGGAAATATTATCATGATCTATTGAAATTTTACTTTCCGATTTTACACAATTTACCGAGAATGTCTACAAATCCACTTTCAAGTCCATGCATTTAATGTAACAGAATTGCCTAAATAAAGTCTCATTTTAACTCCGAAATGTAAATCAATCGGTGTTTTAAAATATATGTATGCATGCATGGATATGAGATGAAATAATCTGATAAGAGACATGAGCGGAAAGTGAAAAGTGGTATCTCTCTTATTTTTGGTTCTTATGGCACATAGACTCCAACAAAATATTGGCATAAGGGAGCAGATTAACAAACGGGTGTTATATAAAACCTTCACTAAAATCTATAAAATATAGAGCTTGCTGTACTTATTTTACATGAGTCGACTTATAATAACAGCCAAATATTCTTGATTGGTTCATGTATAAATATTTTTAACATTGACACTGCATTTAATATACATTAAATACCTTAAAAACTTAAACAAAACAAAGTGATTACCTTGAGAAACTCTAGACACACCTTGAAAACAAATTTGAGGTTGACGTCAACACTTCTTTTACTTCCTTGTTTCCCACTTAGGTTGTCTACCTTTAGTCAGGTTTTGGTAAGATGTAAATCCAATATCGTATCAGTATTAAATGTAAATTTAAGATTAGTTTAAAATTAAAGGCAATTAAATTTTTTTACGACAAATAAAATTAAGAAATTAAGCGCCTGTATAAAGAAAGCTTAAAAAATTCTGCTAATGAAGTTTTGAACGTTAGTGTCAACTGTTTGTATTTGAGTGTTAGTTCCCACTTTTTACAGTGGCGGATCCAGAAATTCTGAAAAAGGGGCCCACTGATTGGCCTGAGAGGGTACCCGCTTTTGTCACGCCTCAATGATTTCCTATATATTCAACCAAATTTTTCCGCCAAAAGGGGGGGGGGGGGCGAGGGCCCCCTGGATCCGCCTTTGTTTTATAGGAGGGTGTGGATGGTGTTTAAATGGCCTTAAAAATTTACAGATAAAAAGGCATGGTGCAAAATAAAACTAACAGATATTGAATAATGTGTAAAAAAAGGAATTGATCAAGACGAAAATGACTCTTGAAGTAATAATGACAAATTAAAATGAGTGAAAAAAATAGAGACAATAATGGGGAAAAAATTAAATTATTAATAATTTAAAGTATTGAGAACCCTCAACCATACCTTCTTATAGTGCATAGCGCAGCGGTATGACCTGAAAAAAAAAGACTTTAATGGTCAGACAGAACACACACATATATTGTATATCATTTTAAGGTAGTAGACTGGTTTAACACTGGGCATCTTTTCTGAGCATGTCCCTGGTTTAAACAAAGTAAAAAAGATATTGCTATTTAATTATTTAAAGGTTGTTCATATGGAACACTTTGATTACAATGTAAAAACTAAATTTGAAATGAAATCTAACTGTAATATTTATTTTATAACATTTCCCGTACTTTTTTCAAGGGAGATAATTTGTGTAAAATGTGTTAGGAAAATTTAGTTTTTCAATTTATTTTCAGAAATTTAAATGAACGGTGACCCTATGATTTTATAGTTTGATTTTAAAGACCTAGCCAAAATGAAAGTTTTGACAAAATAAAGTAAATATCTATCCTGTGAAATTAAAAAAAATAATTGAAACCATTTCCCCCTATATAATCTACATAAAAATATCAAAATTTGAATAATTTTTTAACACATTTCTACAACGATTAAGTACGGTTACCCTTTTCTTTTTATTTTATTTTCCAAAAATATGCACTGAAGGTACTTCCATGAGTCTTTTGACAAAGTTTGAGAAAATTCTACCTCACCAATTTCTTTTATTTCTGTACTACCTTAAAGAAGAATATATCTAGTTTCAGATAAAATGGGTCGTCTCATGTTTCTATTGGTCAAATTTCAAATGTTAAGGTCACAGGTCAAATAGTTGAAAAAATTCAAAATTTTTTGGAAGTATCCGCTTTGAAACCACAGCTCTAATATATGCAACAAGTTCCAGGAAATTGATTGTGCTACACTTTTCGTATACGCGCGTTTCGTATATTATAAACTCATTAAAGGCGCTCAAACCAAAAGTATATTAAATATGCCAAAATCAGTATGAATTCGAAATGTATAGAAGAATACAATCTAAATGGAACCAAATTAAGTCTAAGATCGACCAACGTCTTGAAATTAACACATGTTGCCTTATCAACAATCAAAATTTACTTGAAGTAATGCAACAATGTTTGTATCTATTATGAAGAAACTATTGGAAATCCAAAGAATAAGAAAATGAACGTAGGTGTGTACTCTAGGAAATTTCGTTGGGGGTCATAAAATACTCATTACTTGCAGAGGAACTTCACCTTAAGTCAACTACTTATGTATTTGTATTCAAATGCTGTTGGTTAACCGTTTGGCTTAGAAACGCTTGTGACGAAACTTGAATAAACGAATAGACTTGCGGTGTATCAGAATTTGTGCATTTGGGTACAAAGTATAATATTGGCCTGTAATTTTGCTTATTCCGCCTTTTCGAAAATTTAAGGGAGAAAGGTTGATATATGTATAATACATTACCGATAGCCTGCATGTATGCATTAATATGAAAAGAAAAATAGTTAAATAGGTGGTTAAAATAAAAAAAATAAAATGCTCGTTCATATAGTTGATGAAAAATGCTTTAATGATTATCCGATTCTATCCCATTCTCACTTTTTACAACAGTTTGCAGAATATTGAATATTGACTACACACACCTCATGAAAGAAATTTGACATTCCAATGGACGTCAATTGCCAATCTCCACTTTGATTTATAAATGCGACAAATATGATGACTACCGCCGATTTAGAACTATCTTATATTGTTTTGATATAAAAAAAATACCGTGTACAAAAAAGTTAATTACTCAAGAATGATGGAAATTTTTGTTTTAAAATGGTTCAAAATGCTGCATTTTGAAGCGATAACCATCTCATCTATGGTGGTTTATCGATGATTTTTGACTTGAATATACATTTGTTCCTGTATTTCTAGCTTTGACGAATGCAAGAAGAAAATAAAATGTCATACCATATGCATGTAACTTAGTACATGTAGTACGTGTGTTTAAAGTTACTTTTTATGATTGAATGTTCCTTGCGTTTACCGCTTCTCTTGTATTTGCAGTCATTGTGGTATTGTATTTTTTTTCAGTCGAATTTAAAGAATAAAGTAAAACATGTACATTTACTTGTCGTCTTTCCGTAAATTTGCTTTTACTTTATTTTTGCATATGAATTCTTTATTTTCAACATTTAATACTGACAAAAAGAGCAAACTTTTATTTAGATTTTATAGCCCAAATACGGAAAGACTTGGATTTCTGGAGTTATTTTTTTTTTCAAAATTTGTTTATAAAAGACGTAATAAAATCAACCTTTTAATAGATGGGGTTTAAATGATATTTTGAAGAATAGTAAAGTATACGATAATAAAGAGTATAAAGAGTTTAAAGTCACAAACTTTCAGAAATATTTTGATAGGAAGCTTGATAGTCTAAGTATAGGCTAAAAATAGGCCATTTTCAAAAAGCATAAATTTTGATGAATTAATTTAGCAAAAGCTGACAACCTCTTTATTAACATCAAAATAAAGGTTTAAACTTGATGATTGTGATCACAATTTCGATTGTGTTATTATATGAAATAATTTTTGAAACTTCTAACTTATAGAAGAATACGTGACAACCCACTTACAAATTAAATATTAACATGATTAAAGCTTTATGGTTTTATAGTACTCAAAACAATTTTGAGCTGTGTGTTATGTCAGAACATTAAACTCCTTAAATATGCTACTTTTTACCGATCCACCGCTGCACTATGCACGGAGATCTCGTTTCTATTTCCTTAATAAGCTCCATTAGAATGTGGTAACGTCATGTTTAATACTATTCGGGTACAAATGTTATTAAAGTATGCTGATTACGACACGAATACTTTTGGACATGATGAGCTAAGCGAGGGATGGGTTGCAAAAGCCGAAATTGAAAACCCTTCCCAAGCACGGTAGTTTCATCGGCGTGTTGTGTGAATAATTCAAAGCTGTTATTGTACTCAATGTACTACACATTTCTCTAAACTTATTTATACAATTAAAGGAAGAACTAGAAATAATTCTACATGTAGAAAAATACATGAGCTAACCTCTTTCAGTTCTGTTGACTTCAATACTTACGGTAATAAAATCTGGTCTCCGGAAATATTACGATTGTTGTTATTCTAGAAATGGTGTCAATCAAATGCACACGTGAGTCCTGGAGAATTCGAAAGAACTGATGGAGATTCTTAACTCTAAATACAAATGACAACAAAGTTCCAGACAATAAAAATTTGCTACGCTAAATCAGTTTCATCTTGTAACAGCTTAAATACATTCGATTTCTCCACACTTTTCACTTCTATTCCACATGAACAACTGAAATTGCGATTGACATTACTGATTAACGCAGCTTTAAAAATAAGGATGGAAGACGCATGTACAAATATCTGGTAGTCGATTATACTAAGACTTACTTTGTCATCAATGAAACGAAGAAAAAAAAATACAGACCAAATAATCTACATGCTGAACCTTCTCATTGACAACATATTTGTTCAGTTTTGCGAACGTGTTTTTTCAGCAAACAATAGGGATTCCAATGCGAAATTATTGTGCACCTTTGCTTGCCGATTTGTTTTTTCATTCATATGAAGCAGACTTCTAACAATTACTTCTAGACAAAAAAGATTGTAGACTAGCTCTCTCTTTTAATCTCACTTTCCGTTATACTGATGATGTCCTTTCACTGAAAAATCCTCGATTTTGTGACTTTCTCCATCTTATATATCCTCTGGAACTTGAGATAAAGGACACTCCAGATTGTTGGAAGTCTGCTTCATATTCAGATCTACATCTTGAAATAAACTCTCAAGGAAAACTTTCAACAAAACTCTATGACAAACGTGATGACTTCAACTTTCCAATCGTCCCTTCTTGTGCAGCAACATTCTGTCCGCTCCGGCTGATGAAGTTTACGTATCTCAATTGATTCGTTATATATACATGTATTCCAGGACTTACGGAAATTACATCAATTTCCTCAACAGAACCGTCTAACACAAAAATTGCTAACACAAGGTTATGTTGCTCCTTGGCTGCTGTGTGACAACCCGTTTTGCAATAACAACGCGTTTTGCAATAGAATTTAATTTTGTAAAATAGTAACTTGGTTTGCCTTTATTTAACTTTGATATGATACAAAATGCTTCATCATGTATAAACTATTTAGAAACATTACTTTGGGGCATGGAAATAGAGTTTAAAGTGTTATTGCAAATCGCGTTAAATATGACAACCCGTTTTGCAATAAAGTATGAAAAGTAATAACGCGTTTTGCAATAAAACGAAATTTTGGCCTATATATTGTCCTTGGTTACGTCTAGTTAGTATGTACTGATAAAAAAGATAAACTAGTGCTCGCCACATATACCCCTGCTAGGTCCCTGGTGTAACCATGTTCTTTGGTCAGATATGATGTGAAATTTTATTTGATTAAATTTTGATTTGTTTGGTCTTTACTTGGCTCAAATATGGTACAAAATGCTTCATAATGTATAAACTATTTAGAAACATTACTTCGAGGCATGGAAATAGAGTTTAAAGTGTTATTGCAAATCGCGTTAAATATGACAACCCGTTTTGCAATAAACTATGAAATGTAATAACGCGTTTTGCAATACAACGATATTTTTGCCTATAATATGTTCTTGGTAACGTCTAGTTAGTATGTACTGATGAAAAGAAAATCTACTGCTAGCCACGTATACCCCTGCTGGGTCCCTGCTGTAACCATCTATTTCGATCAGATTTTATGTGAAATTTTATTTGATTAAATATTGATTTGTTTGGTCTTTATTTGGCTCAAATATGATACAAAAGGCTTCATAATGTATAAACTATATTGAAACATTACTTCAAGGCATGGAAATAGAGTTTAAAGTGTTATTGCAAATTGCGTTAAATATGACAACCCGTTTTGCAATAAAGTATGAAATGTAATAACGCGTTTTGCAATAAAACGATATTTTGGCCTATATATTGTCCTTGGTTACGTCTAGTTAGTATGTACTGATAAAAAAGATAAACTAGTGCTCGCCACATATACCCCTGCTAGGTCCCTGCTGTAACCATGTACTTTGGTCAGATTTGATGTGAAATTTTATTTGATTAAATATTGATTTGTTTGGTCTTTATTTGGCTCAAATATAATACAAAATGATTCATAATGTATAAACTTTTGAAATATTACTTCAAGGCATGGAAATAGAGTTTAAAGTGTTATTGCAAATCGCGTTAAATATGCCAACCCGTTTTGCAATAAACAATGAAATGTAATAACGCGTTTTGCAATAAAACGAAATTTTGGCCTATATATTGTCCTTGGTTACGTCTAGTTAGTATGTACTGATAAAAAGTTAAACTAGTGCTCGCCACATATACCCCTGCTAGGTCCCTGGTGTAACCATGTTCTTTGGTCAGATATGATGTGAAATTTTATTTGATTAAATATTGATTTGTTTGGTCTTTACTTGGCTCAAATATGATACAAAATGCTTCATAATGTATAAACTATTTTGAAACATTACTTCAAGGCATGGAAATAGAGTTTAAAGTGTTATTGCAAATTGCGTTAAATATGACAACCCGTTTTGCAATAAAGTATTAAATGTAATAACGCGTTTTGCAATAAAACGAAATTTTGGCTTATATATTGTCTTTGGTTACGTCTAGTAAGTACGTACTGATAAAAAGATAAACTACTGCTCGCCACGTATACCCCTGCTAGGTCCCTGCTGTAACCATGTACTTCGGTCAGATTTGATGTGAAATTTTATTTGATTAAATATTGATTTGTTTGGTCTTTACTTGGCTCAAATATGATACAAAATGCTTCACAATGTATAAACTATTTTGAAACATCACTTCAAGGCATGGAAATAGAGTTTAAAGTGTTATTGCAAATCGCGTTTAATATGACAACCCGTTTTGCAATAAACTATGAAATGTAATAACGCGTTTTGCAATAAAACGAAATTTCGGCCTATATATTGTCCTTGGTTACGTCTAGTAAGTATGTACTGATAAAAAAGATAAACTAGTGGTCGCCACATATACCCCTGCTAGGTCCCTGCTGTAACCATGTACTTCGGTCAGATTTGATGTGAAATTTTATTTGATTAAATATTAATTTGTTTGGTCTTTACTTGGCTCAAATATGATACAAAATGCTTCATAATGTATAAACTATTTTTAAACATCACTTCAAGGCATGGAAATAGAGTTTAAAGTGTTATTGCAAATCGCGTTTAATATGACAACCCGTTTTGCAATAAACTATGAAATGTAATAACGCGTTTTGCAATAAAACGAAATTTTGGACTATATATTGTCCTTGGTTACGTCTAGTTAGTATGTACTGATAAAAAAGATAAACTAGTGCTCGCCACATATACCCCTGCTAGGTCCCTGGTGTAACCATGTTCTTTGGTCAGATATGATGTGAAATTTTATTTGATTAAATATTGATTTGTTTGGTCTTACTTGGCTCAAATATGATACAAAATGCTTCATAATGTATAAACTATTTTGAAACATCACTTCAAGGCATGGAAATAGAGTTTAAAGTGTTATTGCAAATCGCGTTAAATATGACAACCCGTTTTGCAATAAAGTATGAAATGTAATAACGCGTTTTGCAATAAAACGAAATTTTGGCCTATATATTGTCTTGGTTACGTCTAGTTAGTATGTACTGATAAAAAGAAAATCTACTGCTAGCCACGTATACCCCTGCTGGGTCCCTGCTGTAACCATCTATTTCGATCAGATTTTATGTGAAATTTTATTTGATTAAATATTGATTTGTTTGGTCTTTATTTGGCTCAAATATGATACAAAAGGCTTCATAATGTATAAACTATTTTGAAACATTACTTCAAGGCATGGAAATAGAGTTTAAAGTGTTATTGCAAATTGCGTTAAATATGACAACCCGTTTTGCAATAAAGTATGAAATGTAATAACGCGTTTTGCAATAAAACGATATTTTGGCCTATATATTGTCCTTGGTTACGTCTAGTTAGTATGTACTGATAAAAAAGATAAACTAGTGCTCGCCACATATACCCCTGCTAGGTCCCTGGTGTAACCATGTTCTTTGGTCAGATATGATGTGAAATTTAATTTGAATAAATTTTGATTTGTTTGGTCTTTACTTGGCTCAAATATGATACAAAATGCTTCATAATGTATAAACTATTTTGAAACATCACTTCAAGGCATGGAAATAGAGTTTAAAGTGTTATTGCAAATCGCGTTAAATATGACAACCCGTTTTGCAATAAAGTATGAAATGTAATAACGCGTTTTGCAATAAAACGAAATTTTGGCCTATATATTGTCTTGGTTACGTCTAGTTAGTATGTACTGATAAAAAGAAAATCTACTGCTAGCCACGTATACCCCTGCTGGGTCCCTGCTGTAACCATCTATTTCGATCAGATTTTATGTGAAATCTTATTTGATTAAATATTGATTTGTTTGGTCTTTTCTTGGCTCAAATATGATACAAAATGCTTCACAATGTATAAACTATTTTGAAACATCACTTCAAGGCATGGAAATAGAGTTTAATGTGTTATTGCAAATTGCGTTAAATATGACAACCCGTTTTGCAATAAAGTGTGAAATGTAATAACGCGTTTTGCAATAAAACGATATTTTGGCCTATATATTGTCCTTGGTTACGTCTAGTTAGTATGTACTGATAAAAAAGATAAACTAGTGCTCGCCACATATACCCCTGCTAGGTCCCTGCTGTAACCATGTTCTTCGGTCAGATTTGATGTGAAATTTTATTTGATTAAATATTGATTTGTTTGGTCTTTACTTGGCTCAAATATGATACAAAATGCTTCATAATGTATAAACTATTTTTAAACATCACTTCAAGGCATGGAAATAGAGTTTAAAGTGTTATTGCAAATCGCGTTTAATATGACAACCCGTTTTGCAATAAACTATGAAATGTAATAACGCGTTTTGCAATAAAACGAAATTTTGGCCTATATATTGTCCTTGGTTACGTCTAGTTAGTATGTACTGATAAAAAGTTAAACTAGTGCTCGCCACATATACCCCTGCTAGGTCCCTGGTGTAACCATGTTCTTTGGTCAGATATGATGTGAAATTTTATTTGATTAAATTTTGATTTGTTTGGTCTTTACTTGGCTCAAATATGGTACAAAATGCTTCATAATGTATAAACTATTTTGAAACATTACTTCAAAGCATGGAAATAGAGTTTAAAGTGTTATTGCAAATTGCGTTAAATATGACAACCCGTTTTGCAATAAAGTATTAAATGTAATAACGCGTTTTGCAATAAAACGAAATGTTGGCTTATATATTGTCTTTGGTTACATCTAGTAAGTACGTACTGATAAAAAAGATAAACTACTGCTCGCCACGTATACCCCTGCTAGGTCCCTGCTGTAACCATGTACTTCGATCAGATTTGATGTGAAATTTTATTTGATTAAATATTGATTTGTTTGGTCTTTACTTGGCTCAAATATGATACAAAATGCTTCACAATGTATAAACTATTTTGAAACATCACTTCAAAGCATGGAAATAGAGTTTAAAGTGTTATTGCAAATCGCGTTTAATATGACAACCCGTTTTGCAATAAAGTATGAAATGTAATAACGCGTTTTGCAATAAAACGAAATTTTGGCCTATATATTGTCTTGGTTACGTCTAGTTAGTATGTACTGATAAAAAAGATAAACTACTGCTCGCCACGTATACCCCTGCTAGGTCCCTGCTGTAACCATGTACTTTGGTCAGATTTAAATTTGATGTTAAATTTTATTTGATTAAATATTGATTTGTTTAATTGGTCTTTATTTGGCTCAAATATGATTTGATGCCGGTATAAAGTACAAACATTTATTTGTAGCAAAGTGTTTTAGACTTCAATGTGAGATCTACATATTTTTTTTTAAATATGCGATTTATTTCATTAGATTCACTTGAAAAAAATAAGGAAAACTGAAATTTTGTACTATATCCGTAAATGTTTCATGCAGTTAAACTGATTTTTTAAAATTGTACTATAAAACATGGCGGGTTTTCAATGGAAAAGTGAAGTTTGATGGGATGAACCTCCCGATTTGTTTCAAAAGCCTTTACCTATTTAAGTCAGGACCATTACAATCTTTAAAAGCTGTTTAGTTGTAATATGTATTTGTGATCATTCTTTAAATTGTCTTTCGAAATTATCTTGGCCTTTTCCGACTCACAATATTGATACACCTTTACATCTTTCAATTCATCCGGCATGTATTTGGCTTGTACTTACTTTTCTTTTTAGACATTTTGGATTGATTTTCAAAGTTCGCAGTTTTGTCATTACCTTTATTATCATTGAAATATTGGTCAATGGTATAAAATAAAATAATAAAATGTACAGTTAAAAGCATAAAACTTATAATGCATAGTGGCACCTTAAAACGTATGTACTTTATTTTTGGTCAATAATGTTCCTTAAACATCTGGTTACTTTTTTTGAATTATAAAATATCAAAATAAGAGTAATTCAGAATGTTTTAATATAAATCGATAAGGAAAGAGAACGCAATTTAAAAAAAAAAGTACCATTGGAAGTGCATGTAATCATAGACTGACGGGATTTCCATCCCTCAGACGTGTGTTTGTCACTTTTGTATTTTTTTCCTTTACCGATTCGATGTGCGCGCAATTCATGCACCAATGGCAAGGTGATTGGTGTGTTGCAACAGGCAGGAACTGCTAGTGTCCTTCCGTTCAGTCTCGTTGACGTCAGTTGCGTTGCAGATTACAGCTTACTTTGATGATTGTATGTGTATGGTTTTTTTTTGTTGTTGTCTGTTTCTTTTTTGTATCAACTGTTTTTTTCTGTACATTGTTGGACTTCCAATTGCGACAATCGAATGTACAAATTGTTACCTATACACTTCCCTATCAAATTCGCAATCAGTGAGTTTTGTGGTTGTAGCTGTCCAAAATTTAGCCTACTTTTTTAGCTCTTTGAGTGACTATCATTGTTTCTTTCGACCATCCTTGCAAAGAGTGTCAAGAGTGAGTAGAAATATAGGTTCTCTGACGAGGAGCATACCACGGACCTTGTTGTTAGTGGTACGACTCGTTAGCCATTACAACCCGGTCCCTGATTCATTTTTATAATTGACACATCAAAAGAAAACGAGGTGAGGTGGAATATGTGTATTAAAAGCAAACCAACATGAATCAGCGGCAATTCAAAAAAGGCAGCGCTATAAGTCTAGCTTTAAGTTTATTTCTCAACAAAAAATAAACCAGATGGAAATACAAAATTACAGAACTTGGAAGATCAATCTCAATGTTCAAGAGAAAAGACGAAAAATGGAAAAAAAGCAGGAAAAATATAGATCGAAGTGGTCCTGACTTGGTACAGGCGTTTCAAATGAAATGGTGGGTAAAACAAGGTTTTAAACCCCCCCTCTTCCATTTCTATCTTAGGGTCCGGTAGTAATACGAAACGCAACACGGTTTGAATAATGAGATGATCGTCTCGGTACAATATATAATCAGCAAAACACTTATCAAAACAATCACTAATCAAAACACCGGTAGTGCCATCGGTTCTGTCACATTTCTCGATTGATGCGAGAAATTTTCTCATTTCCAAGTTGACATTTCTCAGTTCCAAGTTGACATTTCTCAGTTCGAAGTTGACATTTTTATACTTTGTTTTGTTCTATTGTTCTATGCTCTTCATATTCATTTACTGTTTGACATTTTCAGTGTTTTTGGTACAGAGCCTCTGATGAGCCTTAGATACGCACGTCAGGCGTAGCAAACTTAATTGACTGGAACTTTGTTGTAACTTTGAATTATGTCCCTAACATGGTCCCTTGTGGGCAAAAACAATAATATGATGAAGGCCCTGCCTTTTTAGCGAGCATCGAAAATCTATATACCTTTTAAAAATAAATCATGTGTTCGTACAGTTTACCGTAAAAAGGGAACTTTTAAAAAAGGAATTAAATAGTAGCAAAGTCTGACGGTGGTGCCTAAAATGTGTAACCCGTACCCGTACCCGTACCCGCACCCAGATTTGTCAAAATTTCACAAATTCGCTTCGACTGTAGAGAAAACGATGTCAATCATTGTGATATTTGACAGGAGCCTTTTACATGTTTTAGATATACCAATTATTGTTTATATATCTCAAAACATCAAACTAACATTCATATTTTGATATATTTAATGTTTTTACTCGATACAAACATTGAAAATCTACCCGTACTCGATGACATACAGGGCCTTTTCTGATCAAATAAGAAGCATATTTGTTTTAAACATAACTTAAAAGTTTCAAAAATATATCAGCAATTAGTGTATGAAAGTTATATTTGAAATCAATAACCACCCGTTTCACATTTTACTTTTTACCGAGGGACATATCGCGATTTTATCCAATGTTTACAAATTACCCGTACCCGGCGAAAATCCGGGCCAAAGTTTTGATAATTTTTTATATAAAGATTAAGATTAAAAAGATTCGTACCAGAGTCAATTTACAAAATATTCACTATAAACATTAAATGTAACATTAAAGAATTAAAAGAAACCAATTAACGATACAAAAAGGGTAAAATTTTAAGAAGATAAAATTTATCCTCTCTTTGACACTTTTGTCTTAGTGTAAACTTCCGGTTACACATTTTAGGCACCAAAATTTTCTTACATCATTGATTTTTGAAAATTAGAATAACGATTTGAAAAACAAATGATACCAGTTCATTGAATAACTCATCATTTATCTTCATGTGCAATTTCAGAAAGATTCATTGCGTTTTCGCTGTTTACGAGTCAAAATTGAAAACGGGTGCGGATACGGGTACGGGTAAATGAGCCGAAAATGGTACGGGTACGGGTACGGTTTACACATTTTAGGCACCACCAAGTCTGACCCAACCAAACTCAAATCATATGCACTTGAGAAAGTTGTTGTTAAAATATCTGGGATCAATGAGTACTTATTAAAAATTCAATTATTTATGCAAATAATAAATCCTGTAACATTGTGGGACGACATTAAGCGGGGACGAAATTGTCCATTTTATGGATAACATTCAGATTCTGTCAGGTTTTGTGAGATATTCTGAGTATCAGTGTTTTATTTGAAGCATTGGTAACGGAAGGTACATTAAGAAACCTGGCGAAAAAAACGGTAAATATAGAATATAGGACTTTTTTATTTTGAGATCGATTTTATCACTTGTTTTGGTGAACCCGAAGGGTGAACCAAAAAACAAGTGATAAAGTCGATCTCAAAATCAAAAAGTCATATATTCTCTTTATCGGTAATTAATTGTGACGTAACGTACTGACCCGATAATTTCGGTGATACACACCTGTTCGTGAGAAAGACTTTATCAGCCAGTACACTTCAAAGGAAAAATGTACTAATTACCGATAAAGTAAAAATATCATGCAGGATTGAGGAAAGTGAGTGAAAGCCCACAGGATGTGACTCTTCGTTCATTTTCAGGTAAGAATCTTTATTTATTATTATGAGTAGGTTTTATTCAGTAAATTTATGTATTTCTTTATCTTATTTTATCTTATTTAGAATTTAACAAAGCTTGGTCAGTATCATGCATTTGGTATGACTAGTCAAAGGGACGATGTTGCCAAAAAGCTAGCTCGGTGGGCTCGGTAGTTTCCGGAAAATCGTTTTTCAGCGGAAAAGACCGAATTGTGTTTGAATAAAAAGCTGTGTGTAAAAATAAACAAGTGGATGAACGAGGGTTTTATCACCGTTTTTGAATTTCAATTTATATATTTTTGCATAACAGATTATGATTTATTTTTTATAAGCCCAGAGGGTAATAATTGTTTTACTTGCTCCGTGCCTATTATTTTTTTCACTCCGTAAAAGTAAACCTGTTCCGGTTTTATCGTCAGTATATTTCTGGCACATCTCAAAACATGTACAATGCCGTAGGGCTCGCATCTGCGATGCTCGTTATAAAAGAATACTTACAGATTCATAAATTTAGCGTATTTTTGTTAAGTTATTTGTTTTCCTATTGCTTTAAATGGTTTTATTGTTTTAGTGTGTTTTTTTTTAATGATTGTTTTATCTATTTATTTTCTAGGCATACTTTTTGTTTTATCTACGGTCTTTTTATATTAACATGTTATTAACATATTTCAACTTGTTTATGTCCCGATGATGGCTGCAATATCGCCAACGGGACATTAAGCAACTAACAATCAATCAACCAACAAATTCATAAACTACATGAACCAGTTTATGAACTTCAAGACTTTTGAAAAATTAGGTATGTTTGAATATAAACTTTTCAAATTTCACCTTTAAATTGATATTATTAATTTAATAATATTGTCAGGTCTATTATCAGACTTATATTTAAAAAATTATGATAGTTTGTTTGCCTTTTCAAGTCAGCAAATAACTGAAAAAAATGTTAAATATTTTAGTAATTACCCAAAATTTAGTAAATACGTGTAATTCCTAATTTGGTTAGTAATTACAGGTATTAACTGATCTGCGTAGTTATTACACCAATTAACTGTAACATTTACATTCACTATAGTGTTCCATTGCATTTACAGGGGGGGGGGGGTGCGCGCCTAAATTCGTTTTATAAATCTACATGTATAGTTGACTTCTCTTATTATAGATAGATAGATAGTTTTATTCAGGTTCATTCATACATAACTACTTTTTACACAATTGCAATAAAACAGTTAAATACAGTCATAGAATATGGATCATACAAACTACAAACTATGTCATTGTACAATGTAATAAAACTTGCCATGAATGCATCTAGGCTGAATTGTTAAAATTTAATTGGTAGCCATAAAAAAACTAATAAGTAGGTTGCTGATGAACCTGGGATAGCCCATCAAAGCATAACTGCTTATTTCCAATGGGTCCCTTAGTGTTCCCCGCTTGATTAGGGCTAAAAACCAAAAACTAACAAATTGCCCGACACAAGATTTAGGAAGACATAATTACAATATAAAAATAAAGTTTGTTTTGCCTACAAAAACGATGTCTCCCGCCGTTCCCCCAAAAAGTTCTAAGTTCAAAAGGCCATTACTCCAATATGAATTTGAGGATCAAAATTTCCTGGTAATATGCACAACTACATATGGTGTCCTTCCTATATACCAAGTTTCGTTAAATTTGGTTCAGTAGTTTTAGAGGAGTTGCGCTGACAAGATGATCAATGAGGATTTTCAGCAAATTTCTAAGTTCAAAGGGCCATAACTCCCACAAAAATTTGAGGATCAAAATTTTCTGGTAATATGCACAACTACATCTGGTGTCCTTTCTATATACCCAGTTTCGTTGAATTCTGTTCAGTAGTTTCAGAGGAGTTGCGCTGACAAGATGATAAATGAGGATTTTCAGCAAAGAAAAATTGTGGGAAATATCATCACATCGTCCCTTATAAAGTTCTGAACTTTTCATAACACAGATTCGTTAAAATAAAGTGATCAGCAACTGTTTTTTCTACATATGTATGATAATGTTGGTCCTACCTGATCTGAAAATAAAATCCTAATCCGTCCTTATGTGGTCCCTCAAACTGACAAAGTTAAATAATCATTTGGATACGTCGTCATTTTCCACCAGGTTTCTAAATCAATCTTTTGCAGCCAGTACTTGGCAATTATAGATACAGGCAGTATACAAAAAATATAACAAAACCTGGCAGAAGAGCGTTGACATTTTGATGTTTTCATGTTTACAGTCTGCTTGTCGAATGATATGACGTCACTGAAGGATCTATTTAGTTATGGATGATGTCGTCCCGGCCGCGAACCATATTTTGGCGTTTTTACGGATTATACATTTTTTTCGAACAAATTATTCAATTTTTATCCAAAAGTGGACCCTCTTAGCTATTGATCCAGTTGAGGGTATTTAGACATTTTTTTTTCAGATCCAATTAAGGTTAAACCCAGTTTTGGTTGCACCTATTATTATATTCATATCGTTGCATCAACAAAATTAGTGTTGATTTTGTACCTTCGCGAGCTTTTAGGGCAGAGCCATTTTCATATTAGCATTCCGGTAAAGAAACTTCTATCTGGCATTTGCTTTTTGTATAATGTTTTAACAATGATGTCACCTGATAGAAATTGATCAATACATGCGCCAAATATTTCACACTTGTTTGAGATTTTATTGTGTGTTCATAACACCTAACAAAAAAGTCCTTAAGTTTCCGTTGTTTACGTTTCGAACCAATTAAATACATTCAGTTTTATCTAAATGAAGTGAGAGCTTATTTTCGACCAACCAATTACTGCATGATTGAAGTTCCTTGCCCAGTTTTTGGGATATAACATTAAGATCTTTATGAGAATATAAAATGACACTGTCATCAGCATACAGAAGCAGCCGGACCCCACACTGGCAGACATGTCATTGACATATAGCATAAAAATAATAGGGGTCCTAATATGCTACCCTGTGGTACTCTACATGTAATTTTACGAAAATTTAAATTGGTGTTATTAGCACTAATAAATTGTATTTCTGTCAAGAATGACTCAAACCGCTTACAGAAGAACGGTTAAGATCCATCCATACACGCACACTGGCAGGTGAAAAGTCCAAGTCACTTACGACTTAGTGATAGCTATCTGTACGAGGTGAGATTTGTATTCGATAGATTACCTATAGTATAGCAAAAGTCATATTGGAATACTTATATAGTACTGGCATTTTAGTCCATTTTGAGTTCAATACTCTTCAGTTAATCAATACTGAGTTTTATATTTTAAAATATCTTTGATCCCAGCACCTGTGGTCGCTGGCAACCAACTGAGGAACATCCAGTGGAAAAACGTGTTACAAGGCCAATCAGGGTGGGAGTTTTGACTGCCACTGGAAAAAGGAAGTAATGGGTATAGGGGACGAGTTATCGGCTCCTACATAGGGTTCAATGGGTCTTACTCTTATCGATACCTGCATCAGGTTCTTTAATGTACGAGGACAGTCACGTTTTCCCAAAAAATGTGCACGGTTAGCGGTCGGGTTTTCCGCATTATAGCCCGAAGACCCGGAAATTAAAACTGCCCTTACAACCATCTGAGACACACATCCCGGTCTTGTTGTAGACAAAGCCACCTGACCCGGCTTTTACCAACGAGCTTAGCGATGCTATGGGATTATTTGCCATCGGCAACTGCATGGATTATCTAAACATATTTTATTTGCTAAATGAAATAAAAGTACAAAAAGGATAGGACAAATGTCAAACAGACTTTTAAAGTCTTTGTAGAGCCAAATGAGCTGAACATTTAAGCAAGCAACAGCTTTTCCCTGTCTGCAATAGTTTTCATTCTGTGGACCAAAAACATGAAAAAAATTGTAGGGACTGTCACCCCTATAAGGGGACATCTGACAACTTTGACCCTAAATCTCATGACGAGCTAAACATTTAAGCAAGCATCAGCTTTTCTATATAAGCAATAGTTTTCAGTCTATATTCCAAAAACACTATTTTCACATATTTGACCAAATAAAGACGTTTGACGCTGAAGGGTGGCATCATTAAAACTGTCTGACCGCCCTACATGGCCCAGGTGCGTCGATAAAGGGCGTTAAACACAGACACAGACACACAGACACACACACATACAAGACAAAACCTGTGGTTTGACACCCATGTTCTATTTTTAGCAACAGTAGCCATGTTTTTTTTATCTAAAGTCCCCATTTGTGCAATCTTGGTAGAGGACATCCCAGATATGAAGTGCGCAAAGTTTTAAAGCAATTCCCTATAGTACTATAGTAGTTTAAAAGGAAAAGAAAGGAAAATATTGTGTACAGTCAATCACAGACGAAAATAAAAAGCTTCGCCGAGCCATGATACGACCGCGACATGTTGAGAGGACCAATATATTAATAATCAATTACGCATGACGCATGAAGGTTAAGGTGCACTGGAAGTTTTTTGAAACATGCCTCATATGGTGGACTTTCTAGGCACTATTCATAAAAAAAATTCATTAGATTTTTTTTTAAAGCTGACCCAAAGTAAAACCATTTATTGAAATTAACTTCTTTGCCCTTTTGACCCCTAATTTATCGTCTAAATTGTAAGCAATATTGCAATTCCGTTTGAAAATGCAGTCATAGGTCTTTACAAGAATTCTTATGAAAAATTGATCTTGAAAAGAAGCTCAAAAGAGTCTGAAGCGATCACCTGGTCTTTAAGGTACACATATATCAGGTTCCCTCCTATTAGCTATTACCAATATAAAGGTCATTTTATAGCTTCTTCCCATAGGAGTCTATTGTATAGTTCATGGTCAATAAGCTAATTAAGCTAGATATCTTCTATGTTTTTATTCTAAAACCATAATCATGAAAAGTTTAAACTGCAGTAACCCTATAAGGGGTCATCTGACAATTTCAACTTTTGTAATGCTTGATCAGCTGTATATTCAAGGTTAGTGAGGACACTAGTCATGTGACTAAAAAAAAGCAAAAATTGCAAAAAGTTCATTTTTTTATGAATACATCAAATACATATGAAATTATTCTATTCATTCAAGTTTTGTCAAAATATATAAAAAAATCTTGGCAAGCATGCCAAAAATTCTTTAATAAACACATTTTTTTAATAAAAACAATAATTCAGATAATTCAATTAAAACATGCCCTTAAAATTTCATAGGTTTGTTCCATAGACAAAAATCTAAGCTGGTGGCTCCCACTTTTTATTGTTTTATTTAAAATACACCATAAAAATAACTATGAGAAATAGAATTAGAATTTAAATTCGTAGATTTTTTTCCTGAGACAAGATTTTATGTTATTTTTTATGTCTTTCCTTTATTATATATTGTTATTTCAAGAAACTTTGACATTGAATGTAGCGAAAACAATACTGGAAATGTGGTCTAATATTTACACACAAGAAAGTGTACATACAAAATATTGATATATTAAAACATTGACCATTTTAAAATCGAAATTATTTTTAGGGTCAGGTTTCCCCACTAACTTTAAAATAAAAAGAAAGAGTTAACTTTTGAAAATAAGAAACAATATAACAGAACTATGGGAGCCATTTGTGTTTTTTTTTCAAATAGATTAGCAATTTAAGGTGCATTTGGTATTTTTTGAAGCCAAACAGAGAAAAACAACAGCAAACAAGAGGCTCCCAGGAGCCTGAATCGCTCACCTGGTCTTGATGTCAACCCTATGAAGAACTTTGTAGAGCTGAATAAGCTGAACATTTAAGCAAACAACAGCTTTTCTCTTTCAGAAATAGTTTTGATAATGTAGACACAAAACGTGCAAAATGTTATTTTAATGGCCGTCTGAATACTTTGACTCTATAGAAACTTTTGTTAAGATCTTAATGAACTGAACATTTAAGCAAGCAACCACTTTTCTTTATCTGCTATAGTTTTCATTATTTAAGCAAAAAACATGAAAACATGTTTATTTAGGGGCTGTAATCCTATAAGGGGTCATCTGACAACTTCAACCCTATGGAAACTTTTGTAGAGCTAAATGAGCTAAACATTTAGGCAAGCAACAGCTTTTCTCTATCTGCAATACTTTTCATTCTATAGGCAAAAAAACACTATTTTTCGCCTTTAAGGGACTGTAAACCCTATAAGGGGTTATCTGACAACTTCAACCCTATGGAGGCTTTTGTAGAGCAAAATAAGCTGAACATTTAAGCAAGCAACAGCTTTTTTCTATCTGCAATAGTTTTCGTTTTAAAGGCCAAAACACTATGTTTTGCCTTTAAGGGACTGTAACCTCTATATATAAGGTGTCATCTGACAACTTCGACCATATGAAGACTTTTAGAGAACATTTAAGCAAGCAACAGCTTTTCTTTATCTGCAATAGTTTTCAGTCTATGGACAAAACACGAAAAATCACTTTTTTCACCTTTAAAGGGCCATAACCCCTATTAAGGTTCCTCTGACAACATTGACCCAAATGGAGACTTTTGTAATGCTCAATTAGTTGAATATTTAGGCAAGCAACAGCTTTTCTCTAACAGCAATTGTTTTCGATCTTTAGGCCAAAAACATGAAAAATCACTATTTTCACCTTCAAAGGGCCATAACCTATTAAAGGGGTCATCTGACAACTTCGACCCAATCGAGACTTTTGTAGAGCTCAATGAGCTGAAAATGTAAGCAAGCAACAGCTTTTCTCTAACTGCAATCATTTTCGTTCTGTAGGCCAAAAACACAAAAAATCACTATTTTTTACATTTAAAAGGCAATAACCCCTCTAAGGGGTCATCTGGCAACTTCGACCAAACGGAGACTTTTTTAGAGCTTTTGATTTTGAAGAGCATAAGATCCTTTAGATTTTTTATTTTTGTTCTAGTTTTCAATTTATAAGCCTTTGAATGCATGTGATTTTACCCCATGTTTGATTTTTAGTAACAGCGGCCATGTTTGTTGACAGATCAAAAAGCCATGCGTAAAAAAACTAAGCTTATTGCAAAACGCGTTATATTGCATTTCATATTTTATTGCAAAACGGGTTGTTTTCCCGATTTCCTTGCTTTTAAATTGACGTGAGCTTTTTTTATTTGAGCGTTTAAAAGCATGTTCTATATCTTTTTTTCAATCCAAAGAAAGTTTTAGTCCGACAGGTTTGAGTCGTTAATTAACCATCTTACCAAGCTTTGTATTACATGTATTATGAAGTACGGTTTCTTAATAAAGTTTGGACGGACGGTTCAGTTTCTGCGTGCACAGGTCTATAAGTCGTCTACGAAGTATATAATTTGTAATTCTGAACCATCATACTAGATTCAAATTATTCTGATGAGTGATTTCTTAGAAAAGCTTGATAGAAATTTGTACAGACCTACGAACGTACAGACAGACATGCCGAAATGCCGTTACGGGGTATACATTTTTAACAAGCAGATCCTTTATCCACATTTCTTTACATAACTATTTCTTTGAGCATGGAGTTTTGATAAAGATGATTATATACCTAATATATTTATATCCAACACCAGGGGGTATACTTATACAGCTAAACTAAAAACAAGAAACCAATTGTTATCTTAGTGCAAAACGCGTTTTCTCGGGAAAAATTAATTAGACGATAACCCCCTGGCCGCCTTACACAGGCAGATTCAATGCTTTAATTTTTTTTTTAAATAACTAAAGCGTTTAAAAGCATGTTTTGGATTTTTTTAATACAAACAGAGACATTGGAAACGCATTTTAACATAAATAAAATAATTGCAAAACGCGTTATTGCATTTCATACTTTATTGCCAAACGGGTTGTCACGTAACATGAAAGGCAGTTCCATGCTTTCAAATTTATGTTTTTAATAGTTTAAGCGTTAAAAAACATGTAAGCATATCTTTTTTCCACATTTCATTGAGATTATATAAGTAATCTACTTTAATCATATATTGAAGCATAAATATAGTCTTTTTTTTAAATGCATTATAGGACAAAGCACATGACCTATATCGCTTATCTTATATCGCATTTCTTACCCTATATCGCCTTTTTTCTCGGGGAAGATTAAATTTCCGCGACTAGGCCCGACCGCCTGCTTTCTCGGGGAAAACTTATTCTGCACAAAAAGTAATGTTATGCATAACGCGATTTGCAATTGCATAAATGGTTAATTTTTCAAAATAAATTTAGCATTTAAAGGCGCGTTTTGGTATCTTTTTGTCACGTATAAAGCGATTACTAATAATATCAAAGGCAGATTCAATGCTTCAATTTTTTTAATTTAAGCATTTAAAAGCATGTTCTGGATCTCTTTAAAGCCAAACAGAGACATTGGAAACGCACTTTTACAAAAACAAGTTTATTGCCAAACGCGTTATTGCACTTCATACTTTATTGCAAAACGGGTTGTCACGTATAACGCGTTTTGCAATAACATAAACCAGTTTCCATGCCTTTAAATGTATGTTTTTTAATAATTTAAGCGTTTAAAAGCATGTTCTGTATCTTTTTCAATCCAAACAGAGACAACAGAATCACTATTTAACAAAAAAATATTTTATTGCAAAATGCGTTGTTATTGCAAAACGGGTTGTTACACTGCTGTCTTCACTCAAGAAATTTTACGGGAGACATCATGCGCTTATAGACAAATATGGGATTTCGATCTTTCAGATGACAGCAGATAATAGTCTGTCATAGGGTTTTGTTTTGCTTCATTTACCGGATTTGACACACTTAATTGACTGTTGGCAGTGCGACGGGCGTGCCATAGAAAGCAGGAACTGCTTACTCTTCCGGAGAACCCGAGTTCACTCTCGTTACGACCAGACGGTGTTTACTGGTTTTGTCTCTGCCCTTTCGGACGCCCCATTGGTACCTCTGCTTCTTTAAGTATATGATAAGATAAGATTCCTTTATGACGCCTGAAAGAAACTGACTAATACAATTTCCTGAATCTAATGAATTAGAAAAAAACAAAACAAACAAACCGAAAACACACACAAGTTAATGTGACAGCTACAGCGACCCTTCGTCACACATTTGAATTATAATATAAGAACATACATGACTTACATGTATAGCATGTATTATAGCATAAGATTGAAGCACCATGGGATATCACATTAAATGACATTCAGTTATGTTGAATTATTATAACATTTATAAAATTTTGTTCCTTTTTGCGCGCTTTTTCGTACAATGTACCGTTAAATTGACGGGGGGGGGGGGGGCGCTATTAAAGCGTGTTCAAAACACCATATTTTCAATACCTATTGTACATGAAGTCATTACCTTTGAAATGAACTTTTATCCAGTATGTCACAATCATTTTGTTCGCATTTTTTGTCATTTGATAGAAATGTTTCTATCAAACCATGGAGTGTTTTTATTAGACTCCATGATTCAACATGTTTAAATGAAAGAATTGTTTAACACAATGCTATTTGTTTTTGTTTGTTTATTTTTATTGGCACTTCATATAAGTCTATTATTAAAGTAAACAAAACAAGCATACACAAATGTATGATGAAGTTCCATCCATCCATCCTCGGAAATCCAGGGGTTATTCTCTTGCTGACTGATTCATCACCCCTGGGTCGGTTCGTTTGCGCGTTTTTAGTCTGAACTTTTAACTGCATACAATTTAAAAATAGAAACATGTTAACCGCTGCAAAATGCAATGCGACCAATCAGAAGGCTCGATCAAAAACGAGGTATTCCATTTGTAGTGACCTAGGGGTGATGAATGAGTAAGCGGGAGACGAACCCCTGGGTTTTTGAGAATGAGTTGCACCAAGAATTGTGAACTACAGACAAAAATGGATTAATTAAGGTTCATATTATCTAAAGTAACACTTGATATATAAATGGCTAAAATTTTACCTATTTTGCCCTCTATGCATATGTTGGCTTGCATGTAGAATGATAGAATAAGGCATTCTAGCGTCTTCATTGATAAATAACAAGCAGAATCCTGTACGTCGGAGTCCCAAAGTGGAAAGTCAATTGCTTTGGATGCACGCAGCCCACCATGGATTCATAAAGCATTTTGACACATTGTTTCTGTAGATGTCACGGACTTTCAATGCATATTTGATATTTTTATCTACTTTTTATTTGATATTTATATCAATGTTCGGTAAAATTTTATAGATTGACATTTTGGCCGCTTCGACCCCCTATTTCTTATTGTAGTACAATAATTTTATTTTGACTTCTAAGATTATCGATGGTAAACGCTGCTGGTGGAGTTTTTTTAGAGGTCAGTCCGTTCCGTAATTAACACTTTCGTTTAAATCACATCTTTGAAAATATCCGTAAGTTTCCTCGATACGATTACCTTAAAATTGCTTTATTTTAGGTAGATTTTTCAGTATGCGTACAGCAAAGACTGCATATAGTATTAAAAAGTATACCGTAGCAGGACCTAGATATATTAATTTCTTATCATTTTTTATTAATATTTTCATAAATTATTCTATTATTTTTGCTTTTTCACCGTTTTTTTTTAGCAAAGCCGATTTTAGGTTAATATCACTAACGCCCAAGGTGAAGGTGGAGGTTGCACGTGGCCTCAAAATATCTTGCAGCATTTATAGAATAACTAATTTGGTCGAGTGAATATCTAAAATATGATCAAGAGTCGTTGAACGCAACATGATTTATCCCGCACGAGTGATCATAATTTTGTTATTCATGAGACCTAATTGATTATCGTATTTATTACATAGATGAAAATGCTGATACTTAATCGTTTTTCTGAAAAAATATTAATGGCGTATGAATTTATATACAATGTATCAGCAGTCATGTCGACAGCGCAATACAAATTGAAAGTTTGGTGTCACAATGACAGTTTGGCGGGAAATAACGCAAGAGTGAAAATATTTTTGTTATTTTACACTGTGAATTTACCAGAGATTATTCCACAGGGAAAATTCGGTATTTCACATGCATCTATTGAGTATTTAATAATTAATTATAATTTAACCAAAAGTGTTCACAGCATGTCAGTTGAGATGTTAAATAGGGATATTTTGTCCTTATTCAAAGTCCATTTTTAACGGAAAAAACTGTACCAACAAAACTGCTATCTTCCAAAAAAATAAATGTGTCAATATGATAAGGTGTGTCCATAACTAGGTCCTAGTATATACTTTACTTGAACTGTTATATGCTGTTTGAGCTGTATATATACTAAGATTTTCTTCAAAAAAGTTCAAACTGTCCTGATGACCCTTAAATTTCAAATTTGTCAAAACTCAAAACAAGAATAATTCATAGACAGCTTAAATATATGTGTAAAATGAGAACCTTTATGAAAAGCCTGGAACAGAAGTCATTGTAACATGAATCGATATCGGTCACCAACTTAAAAGCGATCTACTTGGTTAAAAAATCTTACCAATGCACTTTGCATAGGTTACTGATCTTGATCGATTAAATTCATTAACCTATTTAGATATTGATTGTTGAAGAAAGATAACGCTTATATATATAGTATATATTTATGATAGACACTCAAACACTAAGTAACTAAAACATACTCAAACATCTTTAATGCCTTTAATGATGAAAGTCAGGTATACTCCTTTCCTATTGTTCAGATTTTTCTGCGTTTATGAACACGAAAACACCAACAGTTCCGCTGGAGATCTATTTACGATGTAAGGTTAGAATAATCCATACTGAAATTAAGAGCAAATGGTTCCTGTAGGATGCCATTCTGAAGTACAATTTCATTCTCCGCATAGTCTTTTTCAATGCGTACCAGTTTGTTTGTTCCCCAACAAACTACATACATATCATCCTCAAGTCCACATACACTGTCTACTGCTCGTCTCAAGTTTAGAACATGTTTGATAGACATTTCTTCAGCACAATCATTTTGGAAGCTAGCTATATGAATTTTGTCTCTTTCTGTTTCGCAAATAAACAATTCAGACTCCTTTGATCTACAATACGATGACTTTATCGTTCTAATCGAGTATAAGTTTTGAGAACCAACACCAACCGTTACTATTGTCGTACCATCAAGATCGGTAATATAAAGCTTCCCATAACCTCCAAGTGCCATTTTGTCATTCATCAATGCGATGCCATAAACCACTCTGGAACAACTGATTTTACGAATTGCTTTAGATTGTACATTTACAACCTGTACTTGCTCCAGTTCCGGAACAGTAACGTAAACATCATCGGTGTCCGGGTGAACAGCAACTCCCCATGGCTTGCCTGCTAATTCAATTTTACCGTCTTGACTTTGACCATCTACATGAATCAGTAAAAGGTAAGTGCCACCCCAATAACTCAAAACCAATCTGCCATCTTTCAAAACACCTATACCAGTACAAGACCCCGGCAGTTGTAGCTTTCTTTCCAACTTAAATTGGGTTGGACTCTTTCTGTTTATCATCAAGTCTTGAGCTGACTTCAGTCGTAAAGGTTTAAAAGCAGTACTCAGCTCCTTGTCGGCTACATTGATTTTTCCCATGGACGATAAACTGGAAAACAAGTCGGCGGCCACAAATTTTACGTCTAGAGATTTGTGTGCAGAGATAATATCTTGGAGGGTTGTACCGCTACATACCAATGATGATGCTGCTTGATGGAGAAACGAGAAAAGCTGAATTTCGGACCCATGGGCCACAATTTGTGCTAGCTGGTTATTAAAATTGTCGACAAATTTCTTTTCCTTTTCAATATTTCCTTCCCATTTTCTTCCTCTTCCAGAAGCTTACCGAAAACAGAGTCGATTTCGATTTCTGCTTGAATTTTAGAATCCAACTTGTTGAGTTGTGGCAATGCCTTTTTTATTCAACTGTTTAGTTTCCGAGATAATAGTCTGTTTCTTATCTCTGATCGTCCCTTTTCGTAGTGTATATTGTTTCAGGGCATCAGTGAATACTGTCCTTATATCATTTATATCATCTCTGACTTTATAGAACAAGACCGATTTCCTGACATTCTTTGATGCGACTTCAATCGGAAGTACCTGGTCACACGATCTATGAACAG